>JARQOC010000003.1:266255895-266428395 GCA_033576535.1 Allobates femoralis
ACTGAACTACAGGGGGTTTCCATGGTACTGGTAGCACAAAGGGTCTGGAAGAGTGCCATGGCTCATCTTTTTCCAATCCTCCCAAAAGATATCCAGCCAAATCTGCACTCTCAAATCCAAAGTGTCCTCTTCTCTACTGAGCTATAAAATGTTGTTAACGTGTTTTTCGGTACAGTGATGAAGAGAGACCACTTAATTACTGACTGCATTACTCCTGAAATTTTTACTCACTGTCAAGATGGAAAGCTCAAAAATGGGACTGCTACTCAAAACAAAGAAGACAAACATTTTACCTACTGCCAAGTATGACAGGATACATTTGATATGGACGGCGGTGAACTAGAAGTGCTAAGGGACTTCAACCTACCCGGATCAATGATCAGTCAAGATGCAATGATGACACAGGAAGTCAATAGGAGAAACCTATGGGAAAATCAACAATGAAGTCACTGGACAATGTCTTCAAATTAAGGAATATTTCACTGGCAAAAAGGACACGGCTCATGCATTGTGTGTTTTTTTTTTCTGTAGCAACTTATGTAAGTGAAACAACAAAAGATGTCAAAGAAACAAGACAGAAGAAGATTCAACACCGTCAAGATGTAGTGTTGCAGAAAGATGGTATACATATCATGGATGGCAAGAAGAACAAACAAATCCATTTTGGGACAAATCAAGCCATAAATATCACTTGAAGCAAAGATCATGAAGCTACGACTTGCCTACTTTGGACGCATCATGCGAAGAGAAAAATAAATAGAGGAGGACATTATGGTAGGACGGTAGGAAGAATACAAAGTACAAGTGTCACGGGGAACTTTGGGAGAAAAGGAGGAAATGAGCCTGGGCCCTTGATTTGCCCCTCAGGCTAGGGCAACCCTGACTTTCCTTAACTCAGGGGTACCCTTGATGGTAGAGAGGCCTAAGTCTACAACCTGTCCCTTTCTCCTGTCCAGCCCTGAGCAGAACCCCCAAGCCCCACCCCAGGAAGTGAACTGTTATGGAAGCCACAGATTTAGACAGACAGGGATAAAGAAAAACAGCACCACACAGCCTACAATCAGAAAGATACAATATTTGTGTAGGGAGAACAAAAATACAAATAGGGAATGAAAAAACAACAAGGTATACTTCACCAGACACAAAACAATGATTAAAGTTTCAACAGCAAATCTAACACAGGACATGTATGCAAGAGGCACGCAAATGCTATAATCGGCATCCAGGAATGTTCTGAGCCATGCTTAAAAGGAGAAGACATTCCAGCAGCCTCAACCAATAATTGACATCAATAAAAGGTTATCTCCTGCAAAACAGAACATCAGTGAACAAACCACCGACAAAGCCCTAACTCAGGCTGAACAACAAAGAGATCTAAAACTGTACATCAGACTACCCAGTGTGACAAGAGTTTGAAACCGGCATGATTGTACCAAATCCTCTATGAGGGAACTCAGGGCCCTCAGGATGCCACAGTCCTGGTGGACCTTTCTAGGCTTGCACAAGATTGGTCTTCCTACTGAGCGTTTATCCATCAAGTTGCCATTGCTCGAGATCGAGCTGAAGGCCGATAAATAAAAAAAATAACAATTACTCCTGCAGCAAAAACTGGGCACAATGCAAAGGCACTACAATGACATTTTTGCAGTTTTCTGAAAAGATATGGGGCAATAGTATACTCATGAGAAATTAAACAACAAACTGTCTGGTCAATTTTTCCCTATTAGCCCTTTTAAAAAATTAGTACAAGTCACTAAAACAACATTTTATTGAAAAAATAAAATAGAAAATTGAAAAACTGAACCCCTCAATTAATTTATCAAAGGGTGCAGTGAAAACATTTACATCACATGTGCTTCATAAAATGTTATTCCATTGGCCAGTGAAGAAAAAATATTTTATTTTTTTGTCACTGACCAATGGAATAACATTTTATGAAACACATGTGATGTTAAATTACTCATTGCACCCCTTGATAAATTCATTGAGGTGTTCAGTTTGTAAAATTGCATGACTTTAGGGGGACTCTACTTTTCTGGCACCTCTAGGCTTCAGCCAATAAGACATGGCAACCTCAAACCATTCCAGGAAAATCTGAGCTGCAATGTGGTGCTTCTTTCTTTCTGGGCTTTGTGCTGTACCTTAAAAGTACCATACTTTTCAGCCACTCTTTGAGGAGTGCAGTTTTTAAAATTGTGTCCCTTTAAGATTAGTGATGGGCAAACCAGGCGATGTTTGATTTCGCCAGGTTCGTACAGGGATTTTTTAAAGTTTGAGTTAGAGGATGAACATTACGCGAACTTGAGTGCAAACCTCGAACTTGGGCTTTAAAGCTATGGGAAAGGGCAGGAGGCTGTAAAATAAAGCATATAGTTGTTAAATAGCATCATCATACCTACCGGGTCCCGTCATCCCGCTGTTGCCACTGGTTGTACTTCCGGGGCCGCTCATCAACTTCTGGGATATTCACTTCAAAGGAATCACAGACGCTGACACAGACAACAGTGCAGCACAGATTCTTAGCGCAGATAAAGCAGATGGCTATGGGCTGCAACCCCCAGCTGCCTTACTTTACCTTGTCTGGCAATCGAAATACAATGAAGCCCAAAATTTTGTAAAATTATTTAAATAAATAATTAAAAATAAATTTGCGTGTGCTCTCGGCATATTTTAATCACCAGCTAGGTAAAACCCAGGCAGTTGGGGCTGGGATTTTCAGCGTGTAAGGCCCAAGTGTTCTGGGCCCCCACGCTGAAAATCACAGCTGCCCCTGAACATGGTGCATTGTTTATTAATGCCATCCCCAGGTGCTTTACCCATCTCATCCAGTGACCCTGGTGGGCGGGTGGCACTCTGGGTAATAATGGGGTTAGCGCCAGCTTTGTATTATCAGCTAGCACTAAGCCAAAAATTCATGGCGTCATGCCAAAATAGACATGGCCACAATTAATTTCTAGTAAACAGTAAAATAAAACAACAACACTGAGAAAAAAATATTTTATTAGAAATAAAACAACACATTTAGAGCTCCATCTTTATTACCCCAAAAAAATCCCCCTCCGGTGTAATCCACAGGTGAAAATCTTCAGCTCTGGTATATCTGTGGAAGTCGACACACACAGGTCTGCTCTCACAGGCGAGCAGGAACAGACTCAGCTTGGGGCTGTCAGAAAGTTCACATGAGTGCACAGATGACCCGGCTCAGCTGTGCCCTTGGGTAACCTCGACTGATATCACTGCAACATTCCCGTAAAATGAGCGGTTGTTGGCAGTGAGAGCAGTGACATCAGAGTCGCTATTCATTTCAGGCTTAGTAACAGGTGATAATACAAAGCTGTCCCTAACCCCATTATTACCCAGCGTGCCACCGCCATCAGGGCCGCTTGACGAGCTGGATAAAGCATATGGAAATGGCGCTAAAAAACAATGCAGCTGCTGTTTTCAGGATCGGTGGTCATGAACGCTTGGGCCATACCACGACGAGAATCTCACATCCCAACTGTCTTGTTTTACATGGCTAGTCAGCAAAATATGGCGGGAGCCCACGCAATTTTTTTTTTATTATTATTTGGAAGTACAATGAGCTGTAGGCTGATTTTCTGCTAAGGGAAAAAAAAAAAAAAAAAGACTCTTTATATCTGATTTTCTAGCGAGTGTGACGAGCTACGTGTGACAGAGCGCAAGTGCGACAGAAGTAAGTGTGTGACTTGTGATTCAGTGAGGAGGTGTTTGGGAATCCTGCAACAAATACCTGTGTGAATTGCTGACTGTTTTTTTTTTTGTTTTTGTTTTTTTTACCTTTTTAATTTTATTGGGCTTTCTTAACTTTCTTTTCTCTCTACAAGTTTATAGTCTCTTATTTTACTACCTGTAAGTTAAAGGGTTAACTACTCTGCACTTAAAACCTGTGGTGTAGCTATACTTACAAGGGGTTAATATAGGGTGGGGGTGCATAATTAAGGGTTTATAAGAAGCAGCTGGTTGGGGCTTCCAGTCCTTTGGAAGTACACTAAGCTGTAGGCTGATTTTCTGCTAAGGTAAAAAAAAAAAAAAAAAAAAGACTCTTTATATCTGATTTTCTAGCGAGTGTGACGAGCTACGTGTGACAGAGCGCAAGTGCGACAGAAGTAAGTGTGTGACTTGTGATTCAATGAGGAGGTGTTTGGGAATCCTGCAACAAATACCTGTGTGAATTGCTGACTGTTTTTTTTTTTTGTTTTTGTTTTTTTTACCTTTTTAATTTTATTGGGCTTTCTTAACTTTCTTTTCTCTCTACAAGTTTATAGTCTCTTATTTTACTACCTGTAAGTTAAAAGGTTAACTACTCTGCACTTAAAACCTGTGGTGTAGCTATACTTACAAGGGGTTAATTAAGGGTGGGGGTGCATAATTAAGGGTTTATAAGAAGCAGCTGGTTGGGGCTTCCAGTCCTTTGGAAGTACACTGAGCTGTAGGCTGATTTTCTGCTAAGGGAAAAAAAAAAAAAAAAGACTCTTTATATCTGATTTTCTAGCGAGTGTGACGAGCTACGTGTGACAGAGCGCAAGTGCGACAGAAGTAAGTGTGTGACTTGTGATTCAGTGACTTTGGATTAAGGGAGTTTGGAAGGGAGGATTTATTGAATTGCTGGTTGTTTTTAATTAATACTTTGCATTTCTTTTTACTTATCATTTCTGTCTGGTGCAATCCCCATTAGGAAATGAGCTCCATGATTGGCAATGCCATCCAGTGTACATCTTGCCACATGTATGCATTCCTTGACCAGCCGGTCGAGGGTGCATACTGCTGTGTGAGATGTGAGTACATTGTACATTTGGAAGCCCAGATACTGGATCTAAATGAACAACTGACAATGCTGAGATCCATAGACAATATGGAAAGGAGTCTGCTGCTCACTGAACAGCTGCTCAATGGGATAGATGTGGGGGAGGATGGTAGTATGGAGCTGCAGGACCATGAGGTAGCTAGCTGGGTGACAGTTAGAAGTCGGGGTAGAGGGAAGGGTGCCAGGGAGGCTAGCCCTGATCTGGCACACCCCAATAAATTTGCTATGTTGGCAGATGAGGGGTGTGTGAGTTCAGGTACAGCACTGCTGCAGCAGGGCATGACCTCTGAAAGCCAGAGGAGTGGCTGCTCCAGTAAGGGGAAAAACAGGAGAGAAGGACAGGCCAGACAGGTGCTGGTAGTGGGGGACTCAATTATTAGGGGAATAGATAGGGCAATCTGTCACAAAGACAGGGATCGTCAAACAGTGTGCTGCCTACCTGGCGCTCGAGTCCGGCACATCGCTGATCGGGTTGACAGATTACTGGGAGGGGCTGGTGAGGACCCAGCGGTCATGGTGCACATTGGCACAAATGACAAAGTTAGAGGTAGGTGGAAGGTCCTTAAAGATGATTTCAGGGAATTAGGCTGCAAGCTTAAGGCAAGGATCTCCAAGGTAGTATTCTCTGAAATACTGCCTGTACCACGTGCCACACCAGAGAGGCAAAGGGAGATTAGGGAGATAAATAAGTGGCTCAGGAATTGGTGTAGGAAGGAGGAGTTTGGGTTCCTGGAGAACTGGGCCGACTTCTCTGTTGGCTACAGGTTCTATGCTAGGGAAGGGCTGCACCTCAATGGGGAGGGTGCAGCTGTGCTGGGGGAGAAAATGGCTACAAGGTTGGAGGAGTGTTTAAACTAGGGATTTGGGGGGAGGGTATTCATTGTATAGGAGGGGAAGATAGTGTAAATAGTAACCTGGGCACAAGTAATAAAAATGGGGGTGGCATGGGGGGTGGGGTTAGAACAGTCAATCTAGTAGGAAGGAATAGAGGTAAAGAGAGATGCATAAAGTGCATGTACACTAATGCCAGAAGCCTCACCAACAAAATGGATGAATTAGAATTGATTTTGTTGGAAAATAATTATGACATGGTGGGGATTTCGGAGACTTGGCTGGACGAGAGCCATGACTGGGCTGTTAATTTACAGGGCTATTGTCTGTTCAGAAATGACCATACAAATAGGCGAGGAGGAGGTGTATGTTTATACGTAAAATCATCCTTAAAACCCATCCTGCGTGATAATATAGGTGAATCTAATGGAAATGTAGAGACCCTGTGGGTGGAGATAAGGGGAGGGGGAAAAAATAATAAATTACTGATAGGGGTTTGTTATAAGTCCCCAACAATAATGGAAGTGGAGGAGAATATCCTCATAAAGCAAACAGATGAAGCAGCGACTCAGGGAGAAGTCATTATTATGGGGGACTTCAACTACCCTGAAATACATTGGGGATCAGAAACCTACAGTTCCAGCAAAAATAATAAGTTTTTGAAAACTATGAGAGACAATTACCTTTCACAACTGGTTCAGGACCCAACAAGAAGGGGGGCACTGCTGGACCTAATATTAACCAACAGGCCGGACCGCATATCAAATATACGGGTTGGAGGTCACTTGGGTAATAGTGATCATAACTTAATAAGCTTTCAAGTATCCTTTACTAAGACGTGTAGTAGAGGGGCTACAAGGACACTAAACTTCAGGAAGGCAAATTTCCAACGGTTGAGAGATGATCTTAGTGCAATAAATTGGGACGATGTCCTGAGACATAAAAGTACACAACACAAATGGGAGACGTTTATTAGCATCCTGAATAGGACCTGTGCACAATATATACCCTATGGGAATAAGCATGCTAGAAATAGGAGGAAACCACTATGGCTAAATAAAGCGGTAAGAAGTGCAATATGTGACAAAAAGAAAGCATTTAGGGTATTAAAGCAAGTAGGTAGTGATGAAGCATTATTAAATAAATAAAGAAAATTAAATAACATTTGTAAAAAGCAAATCAAGGCATCAAAGATTGAGACAGAGAGACTCTTTGCCAGAGAAAGTAAAAAGAATCCCAAAATATTTTTTAACTACATAAATAGTAAGAAACTAAAAAATGATGGTGTTGGCCCCTTTAAAAATAGTCTGGGTGAAATGGTGGATGAGGATGATGAAAAAGCCAATATGCTAAATGACTTTTTTTCAACAGTATTTACACAAGAAAATCCCATGACAGACAATATGATCAGTGATAACAAAAAGTCTCAATTAAATGTCACCTGCTTAACCCAAGAGGAAGTACGGCATCGTCTAAAAATCACTAAAATTGACAATCCCCGGGCCCGGATGGGATACACCCCAGAGTGCTGCAGGAATTAAGTACTGTCATAGATAGACCATTATTTTTAATATTTAAAGATTCCATAATAACAGGGTCTGTACCACAGGACTGGCGTATAGCAAATGTGGTGCCAATATTCAAAAAGGGGACAAAAACTGAACTTGGAAATTATAGGCCAGTAAGCTTAACCTCTACTGTGGGTAAAATCCTAGAGGGTTTTCTAAGAGATGCTATACTGGAGTATCTGAAGAAAAATAACCTCATGACTCATTATCAACATGGTTTTACGAGGGACCGTTCCTGTCAAACTAATCTGATAAGCTTCTATGAAGAAGTAAGTTCTGGACTGGACCAAGGAAATGCAGTGGATGTGGTGTATATGGACTTTTCAAAAGCTTTTGATACGGTGCCACACAAAAGGTTGATACATAAAATGAGGGCAATGGGGATAGGGGAAAATATGTGTAAGTGGGTTAAGAACTGGCTTAGTGATAGGAAACAAAGGGTGGTTATTAATGGAACACACTCAGAATGGGTCACAGTTAACAGTGGGGTACCACAGGGGTCAGTGTTGGGCCCGCTTCTATTTAATATATTTATTAATGACCTTGTAGGGGGCATACGGAGTAGAATCTCAATATTTGCAGATGACACTAAACTCTGCAGGGTAATCAATACAGAGGAGGACAATTTTATATTACAGGAGGATTTATGTAAACTAGAAGCTTGGGCTGCTAAATGGCAAATGCGCTTTAATGGGGATAAATGTAAAGTCATGCACTTGGGCAGAGGAAACAAAAGGTATAATTATGTGCTTAATTGTAAAACACTGGGCAAAACTGTCACTGAAAAAGACCTGGGTGTATGGGTAGATGACAAACTCACATTTAGTGGCCAGTGTCAGGCAGCTGCTGCAAAGGCAAATAAAATAATGGGATGCATTAAAAGAGGCATAGATGCTCATGAGGAGAACATAATTTTACCTCTATACAAGTCACTAGTGCGACCACACTTAGAATACTGTGTACAATTCTGGTCTCCGGTGTATAAGAAAGACATAGCTGAACTAGAGCGGGTCCAGAGAAGAGCGACAAAAGTCATTAGAGGACTAAGGGGTCTGCAATACCAAGACAGGTTATTAAACTTGGGGTTATTTAGCTTGGAAAAACGAAGGCTTAGGGGTGATCTTACTCACTCAGGCATCTGTAGCATGATATTGAGAGCTGTAAGGATTCTATAATGGCGTTGGAGTATGTAATGGCAGGTTCTTTGCCTATTCTCAATATAAATTAGAAAAACTCTGGCACACAATTAGGTAATAATTTGTCAGGAGACATCAGCTCAAACTATCATGAATTTTATTCAGGTGATATACAGATAGCTGACGTTCACTGACAAATTATGACCTAATTGTGTCCCAGAGATTTCTATTATACAGGGTGGGCCATTTATATGGATGCACCTAAATAAAATGGGAATGGTTGGTGATAGTAACTTCCTCTTTTTTGCACATTAGTATATGGGAGGGGGACAACTTTTCCAGATGGGTGGTGACCATGGCGGACATTTTGAAGTCGGCCATTTTGGATTCAACTTTATTTTTTTCAATGGCAAGAGGGTCATGTCACACATCAAACATATTGAGGATTTCAAAGAAAAACAATGGTGTGATTGGTTTTAATGTAACTTTATTATTTTATGAGTTATTTAAAAGTTTATGACCACTTATAAAATGTGTTCAAAGTGCTGCCCATTGTGTTGGATTGTCAATGCAACCCTCTTCTCCCACTCTGACAAACTGATAGCAACACCACAGAAGAAATGCTAGCACAGGCTTCCAGTATCCGTTGTTTCAGATGTTGCACATTTTGTATCTTCACAGCAGAGACAATTGCCTTCAGATGAGTGATGAGGCAAACTTTTTTTGAATGGTGAAGTTAACAAACACAACCACTGCTATTGGTCTGACACTAACCCACAGTGGATTGATCCCTCCAAGACTGTTGGAACACAAAAATTGATGGTATGATGTTGTATATGGGGTACAAAGATAGTGAGGCCATTCTTCATTAATGGAAACCTCAATGTCACTGGATATCTGAATCATGTAGTCACTGACTAAGGGCTTAAGCCAGAAACGCATCGAGATTGCATCTCCGCTATCATGGACTTTCATATATTTTAATATTTGTAACAAATAAAGTGAGAATTATTTTTTATTGGAGACTCTTCTCACTTTTTATTCATGTGACTTCATAGTATTCAGTCTCACCCTACCTAAGAAATGTGCTATCACATGCCCCTTGGACCGGTGACTAACATTTGGCTAGTATTCTCTATTTTTTGCACACTTATACTCTTGTTCCTACATGATTGTGTGTTACTTTTTGATGTACAGCCATTTATCATAAACAATGACCTTGTGATTACCATACTGTATGTATTTAATGATTTATATCTATGCTGCCAGATTAACAAATATCTCTCTCTTTCCTTGCAGATGTATCAAGACTAATCCTTTCTTGGATAGAATTTCACATTCACCACCTAATTCCTCACTATTTTAACAGGGATCCATAACATATTGTCATATCACCTATAGTCTATGCACCGTATCCTTCAAGTTCTCCTTTAGGCTTTACCACCTTGTTCTCTCCCAGGTTCACCCTTGCACTGCACGGATGCACTGCCAGTAATGACTCTTCCTGGTCGTACTGCGCCTGCGCTACTTGCATCCCACAGACCAGAAAATTGCATTCCAAATAGAGGAAGCAGGTGACTGAGTCTCCGCCTTCACTGCCCTTTTAGAGCACGCCCCTAGCGCTCCTTGTCACACGTGCCCATGCCAGAGATGCTGTGATCTGAGGTAAAGTGGACCGCAGTGCCCTGGAACACATCACTCCACTTATATTACAATACTGATGTGATCACTTTTTCACTGCCAGGTTGCATATCCCATGAACTACATGAGAAGGAGAGTTTTTCTTTCTTAACACACAGTTACCCTTACTGTGATTATCTCTTAACAAGTGTTCATGGTTTTTCTCACAGGCTGTCCACTATCCCATAGGACCCTTTGTACTACATGTGTGGCCACTACTTATCTATATTTGCAAGCTGCTCCCAACATAGGTATTACATCTTATGTAGATAATCTGCTATATGAACACTTGTAGTCTTCCAGGAGTTCAACAATACCCATGTATACTTGCAGATTCATTTAACTATATTTGCACCAGGACTTTTCTTGGATAGCAGTATTCCAAATCTCAGTTCGGTACTGTATTTCATTTAAATTTTGTGATTGAACCTTGAACCACACCATATTCTCTTCACCATTAATATTATAGCAGTTGGTCCACCTCAGAGGTAGTATTCCTTGCTAACGCAGGGATCACTGCTCTTGATTACTCTTCCCTCACGCTTTGCTTTCTTGTTTTCTGTCAACTTTTTTCTCCCTTTCTTAACTGTTTTCCAGATTACAAAGACCAACATTATATGATTGTGGCATAAGGTTGAGAGGTTTTATCCTCTTGTTTTCCTCAAGTTTATATCTCGATATTTACAGATGTGTCACATGTGTTGTCGTGTTACTTTCAAGAAATTCACTATTATTTTTTTTATGTGTTTTGTATATTTTATTTATTACCTATAGCTCCTGAACCCCCGATAAAGACCCTGCTGGGTTGAAACGTTGGGTGGAGTTGAACATTTTGGATTTCACCTGTGTATCACCTGAATAAAATACATGATAGTTTGAGCTGATGTTTCCTGACAAATTTTTGCCTAATTGTGTGCCAGAGGTTTTCTATTATATATTGAGTCTACTTACTCTGAGCACTTGTGCAAAGGTACTGTCACATGCGACAATTTTGCTAGCAAGTTCACTGGCAATTTGCTGGTTGCAGTGAAATCATGGACACATTGTTCTATTTTGTTGCCGTGTACAAATGGAACAATGTGCCCATGATTTCACTGCAACCAGAAAATTGCCAGTGAAATTGCAAGCAATATTGCTGCGTGCGACGGTACCATTAGAGTGAGCCAAGCCGTGATCTATTCAGACTTTACCTATTCTCAGGCATATGAAGTTTTTCTAAGATTGGTTTACTTTAGTCCAAGGTGAATACAGTGAACAGAAGTAAATATCCTGTTCATGATGTCAAAATTTTAGATGTAACATATGTCACACCTGCATACAACGCATTTCGGCGGGGACAACCAACTTTCTCAGGTATCTGAATAAAAATACATATGACACTTTGTTTTATAGGTAAAGGATAATTACAGCTTGCTAGGTATTCACATGAGGGTGTGGGTATAACCACACCTGTCCAATCAGTCTCATTGTCCGCTTCAGTTACAGTGCTTCATTAAATAGTAAAAACAAACATCCCCAAACAGCAAATCACCACATCAAAAATTACTAAGAACATCTATCAATAAACTACTATCCACGAAGCATCTTGAATTACATAAAAGTTAACAAAAAAGTAAATGTTTTAAAAAAAATTTTTTATACAAAATTTTTTCCTAAGGTGTTTTTTTTTGTTTTGTTTTTTGTTTTAAAAGGGATTATATACATATATATACTAAATTATTTCTACAATATCATTGAGGCTATTGGGATGCAATGTTTGAAGGCAGTAAATCCAATATGTCTCTTTGCAATCAAGCAGAGAATTTCTATTGATAGTTTCCACAGGTATTTGTTCTAGAGGTGTCACCATTATATTAAAATTCTTATCGTGCTTGAGTAATAAATGTCTTGACAAACTATGTTTTAAAAACTCAACTCAGATTCTGTTTTATTTCAATTATTTCAAATCTGAGTTGCGATAGCGATTATATTGTTCACGTTATTGATTGTAGCTGTGGGCTACAGTACATGGGGCGCACAGCGCAGACTTTATGTGCTCGTATGAACGGGCATAAAAATAGAGCAAAAAATGTTTTTTTAAAACATAAAAACAAATACCTGTGATAACTATCAATATAATTTCTCTGCTTAATTGCAAAGAGACATATTGGATTTACCACCTTCAAACATTGCATCCCAATGGCCTCAATGATATTGTGGAAAGAATTTAGTATATATATATATATATATATATATATATATATATTATCCCTTTTAAAACCCCAAAAAATAAAAAACCCTCAGGAATTTTTTTTTTATAAAGAAAAACATTTTAAAACATTTACTTTTTTTGTTAACTTTTATGTAATTAAAGAGTCTACGTGGACAATAGTTTTATTCATAAATGTTCTTAGTTGTTTTTAGTGTAGTGATTTGCTGTTTGGGGATGTTTGTTTTTACTATGTAATGAAGCACAATAGCTGAAGCGGACAATGAGACTGATTGGACAGGTGTGGTTATACCCATACCCTCATGTGAATACCTAGCAAGCTGTAATTATTCTTTACCTATAAAGCAAAGCGTCATATGTATTTTTATTCAGAAACCTGAGGAAGGCGGTTGTCCCTGCCAAAACGCGTTGTATCCGTTTTTTATATTTTCGTGTGTTTTGAGCAATAACTTTTGTTTGTGGACAAGAAATTCTTAAAATCATTACCACAGGGAGCGCGGCCACCTTAGAATTGGATTACCTGCTATTGAACCTTTATGCCTGTGGGAATCCGTGGCAGGACACAACACAGGATCAATTCAAGGTGAGCAGCAGACCCGGATAAATATCCGAAGTGTGAGGAGCCTTTGGAAAAACCATATGCTTGACGTTTTATGGCAAGAGGTGAGTGCATAAAACATCATTGAAAGGGCACCAGGGAGTAAGGCTAGGGTCACACTGGCATCATGGATGCGTTTCTCCATGCAATTTTCACACTTGTACTTTGTGAAAAACGCATGCAAAAACGCATCCATAGGCCCCAATACAAAAAACGCATGCCCCAATGCCAAAAACATATGGCTAAAGTGCCATGCGTTTTTTGGATGCATTTTTGACTCAGCACCAAAAAATGCATCATGATGTGTTTTTTGGTTGCTTTTTCAAAAACGCATGCGTTTTTGTAACATGGGGCCCTGTGTGAATCGCATGCAAAAATGCATGGCACTAAATGGAACCATGCGTTTTCGCATGCGTTTTTGCTTGCGTCTTTTAAGGCTGCCCCAGACCTAACAGCAAAAACGCAGCCCAAAAACACAGGCTGTGAAAAACAACCTTAAAAAACGCAGCCAAGTGTGACCCTAGCCTTACACTGGTAATATGCTTAGATTGGCGCTGCATGTTTGTTTTTTATATATACCATACAGCCACAGCAGAAGAAGGGGCTGCTGTACAAGTCTTGCCATCCCCGTGGGTTGTGTGTCAAACCTCTGTATATAGAAGTTCTTCCACTGCTTCTGCCTCCTGTTGAGGGATGGGATGGCTTAGCTTTCGCTCCCACATCACCAAGCCACTGCGACATGGAGCGTGTGCATCCCAGATGGTAGATGTATGTAGACCCACTGGACCACAAGGGAAATCGGGGCCTGCCCGGACTAGGGGAGGGCAGCGACCGGGATCTGTGGCAGCTGAGCATGTGGGCAAGATAGTAACATGCAGTTCAAGAAGACACCGCACACTGAAGTTTACTGACAACAAGGCACAGTACTAGTGGGCATAGTTAATAGGGATAAATGTAAGGTCATGCACTTGGGCAGAGGAAATAAAAGGTATAATTATGTGCTTAATTGTAAAACACTGAGCAAAACTGTCACTGAAAAAAATGTGGGTGCATGGGTAGATGACAAACTGACATTTAGTGGCCAGTGTCAGGCAGCTGCTGTAAAGGCAAAATAATAGGATGTATTAAAAGAGGCATAGATGCTCATGAGGAGAACATCATTTTACTGTACCTCTATACAAGTAACTAGTGCGGCTATACTCAGAATAATGTGTACAATTCTGGTCTCCGGTCTATGAGAAAGACATAGCTGAACTAGAGCGGGTGTAGAGAAGAGCGACCTAGGTTATTACAGGACAAAGGGGTCTGCAATACCAAGACAGGTTATTAAACATGGGGTTATTTAGTTTGGAAAAACAAAGGCTTAGAAGTGTTCTTATAATAATGTATAAATATATAAGGGGACAGTACAGAGACCCTTTTAATGATCTTTTTACTCTTCGGCCTGAAACAAGGACAAGGGGGCATCCTCTACGTCTGGAGGAAAGAAGGTTTAATCATAATCACAGACGCGGATTCTTTACTGTAAGAGCAGTGAGACTATGGAACTCTCTGCCGCATGGTGTTGTACTGAGTGAGTCACTACTAACATTTAAGAAGGACCTAGATGCCTTTCTTGAAAACTATAATATTAGCAGTTATATATACTATATTCTTTGATAGGGCGTTGATCCAGTGAACTAGTCTGATTGCCGTATGTGGAGTCAGGAAGGAATTTTTTTCCCCAATGTGGAGCTTAGTGTTGCCACATGTTTTTTTTTTGCCTTCCTCTGGATCAACATGTTAGGCTACGGGTTGAACTAGATTGACTTGAAGTCTTCCTTCAACCTTAAAAACTATGTTACTATGTTACCATGTACAATGCACAAGATACAAAGCCAGGTTCCTGATTTGGCACATCACGCATGGGGGACATCTCAGGAAGGAAGGCGATGGTATGGCAGGAGGTCATCACGGGTTGATGCAGTTCAGGATCATCTGGCACGGGCATATCAGGAGCACCTCTCAGGCCTCAGGCGTAGCACAGGCTCAGCAGGAGAACATCAGACACCGACCTTGGACTGACGTCATGACAGGATGGACCTCAGGGAGCAGGCTGGACATTGAGACAAAGGCAGAACATGGAGAGCACAGATCCAGGAACATAACATGGGAACATAGGACATCGGTCGGTCAAATCCAGGAACCTCAGGCAGAGCCATGACTGGAAACATTAGGCTGGAGACTGCCCAGAAACACGGAGGAGGAGCCCATCCAGAGACACCAGCGGGACTGACTCTGAGAATAGAGATTGGACCACCAGGACCATGGACTTCACATATAGACACTGGCAACACATCACGACTCAGAACATCGGAACATCAGACATATCAGGAAGGACACATCAGCGATATCAGCTTGTCAGATCCTGGAACCTCAGGCAGAGCTGTAACTTGGAATCAAGGCTGGAGACTCCCCAGAATCACAGAGGAGCCCATCTAGAAACACGACCTGGACCGACTTTGAAAACACAGACTGGACTACCATGACTACAGGGATCCTCTTTAGACATCAGGACTTGGAACATCAAGAATTCGGTGCATCAAGGACTCGGAATATCAAGGTGTCAGAACATCAAGCAGACGTAACATCAAGGACATGACCTGAAAAGGAACTCAAGCGGTCTGAGCCACAGGGCCATCTTGGACACCAAACGGGACAACAGGGCCATCCCGGACACCAGGCAGGACCTCAGGGCCATCTCGGACACCAGGTGGGACCCCAGGGCCATCTCAAACATCAGGCGGGCCTCAGGGCCATCACAGACACTAGGCGGGACCTCGTGGCCATCAGAGACACCAGATGGGACCTCAAGGCCATCTTGGACACCAGGCTGGAACTTAGGGCTATCACGGACACCAGACACGAGCTTCAGGTGCCAGACAGTGGTCATCAGGCCCCGGACATCGGACACGAGCTCCAGGCACCAGGTAGCAGTCATCAGGCTCTGGACATGACCTAGAAAAGAACTCAAGCGGTCTGGTGCAAACACTGCAGGATCGGATCAGAGCTGCATGACATCGGTGCAACGGAAGTGGACCCAAGCTAAGTATTGCAAGCACAACCGAACAGTGCAAGCACACCCAGCAGGTACTGGAGCTGAGAAACACATGTACCACAGGAGTGGACCAGGGTTGAATGGAGCTAGCGCCGCATAGTGGCATGAGCACAGCATAGAAGATGCTCAGCAGGAACACTAGACTCCATCTTCAAAGGACGAACATGGGTTTATTCACAGGTTACAGGAACTCTCAGACACTGGGTACATGGATCAAGACACAGAAGGTTTCAGGAATCTCACACAGCAGGAATTCACATTCAAGGGCAAGGACATTGGTACCAACACAGACAAGACGTGTCCAGGGACAAAGACATCAGCTTTCCCAGAGCTGGTAGCAGGCAGAACAGGAGATGAAGACAAGGCAGACCAGAATCAGCATGTTAGACCAAACATAAAGGGCTAGATTCAGGGTGGTCGTGCAGCATACCAATGATCCTACAGCATGCATGCGGCTACGCAGCAGAGCAGGGAACTGAGGAGAGTCATATTCAGGTAACATACTACAGTATCCCAGCTGGTTGTGGGGGTGGAGCATTGTGAAAAAGCACAGTAACACACAGTAATGCCAAGGAACCAAGGTACAAACCCACAGGCGTTACACCTCCTCCACCTCTTCTAGGTTGTCCACCTTCACCCAAAGCCTGTCTTGTAATGTGACATGCATTTAAGCTGTACAGAAAGAATCCAGCACACCTCCTTACTATGTTGGCAGCAGGGCTCAACGCCATCAGGTGGTGTTTACATTAGACTGTTGGGAAATGTGAGTCACACAGCTGAGGAGTAGTGGTCAGCTCTGGAGATCGAGTTTAACCAATGGTTGTCTCCACCGAATCGGCAGCCAGGGAAGGCCGTGTGCAACAATGCTGCAAACCTAAGTGCGGCCCTTCGCCGGGGCAAGGTGACACACGTGCCTTGTATGGCTCAAGTCTTGAAACTGGTCGTCCAGCCATTTCTAGCCCACTATCCCGGGCTAGATGCGCTTCTGCAGAGGGCACGGTCGCTGTGTGCTCACTTCCGCCATTCGCATCATCAAGATCTCAAAGGTCCACATGGTCGGCAGCACCAAGGCAGCTGGCATTGGAGGGTGAGGAAGAGGGAACAACAAGGGCGCATGGTCGCAGCCAAACTGATGATGAAGGTGCAGGAGCAGAGGAAGAAATGGAGGATGAACAGGCGAGGGGCATGGAAGACTCAGCAGATGAGGGAGATCTTGATCACATTTCTGTTGTGCGAGGTTGGGGGGAGAGGGCAGAGGAAGCAAGCGTGAATGTTACCCCACTGCCACCGCAAGACACATGAGTGCCTTCTTGCTGCACTACCTGCAACATGATCTTTGGATTGTTAGAATTTGAAGTTATGTCGACTACTGGGTTGCCACACTGTTAAATACCCGGTACAAGAGTAAATTTGGCCAAATGCTTCCTGCCCTGGAGAGGGACACACACATGTAGGAGTATCAACAGAAGCTTTTAGACAATCTTAGCACTGCTTTTCCCCAAAACACCAGAGGTGCACATAGTGAATATAACAGTTCTACCTCTCCAACTCAAGTCGTCATCACTCAAGCGTTAACAGTAACAGTGTATCTGGCAAGAGCAATTTTGCAGAATCATTTCACCTTGTTTTAGACCATCTTTTGCAACGCCTGAAAAGAAAACAAGTCTGACATAAGTAACGCCTAGAGAGGATGGTACAGGAGTATCTGCAGTTGAATATCAATTCCATGACTGTGGATCTGGACCCTTGTGCATTTTGGGCTTCAAAACTGGAAAAATGGCCTGAGCTTGCCACTCATGAATTGGAGATTTTGCAGTGCCCCACAGAGAGCGTTCTCTCTGAACGTGTCTTCAGCGCTGCTGGCACTGTGCTGACAGATAAGCGCACACGGCTGTCCAGTGAAAATGTAGACAGACTAACGTTTATCAAAATGAACAAGTCATGGATCTGCAAGGACTTTTCCACCCCTGTGTCAGTTTGGAGAGACAAAACGCTTTTGTACTTTTCAATGTGCTGCATTAAACTCCCCATTTCAATATTTCAATTCTGGGGCAATTGGTGGTGGCTGTGTCTAATTAGTTTGAAATATAGAGACTGTTGTTGGGGTCTCCTTGCTGTTTGTTGCTTGACCTGAGTAGGTCTCTTTGAACTGAATACCTATCCCTGACACTCCTGCAACTGTTTCTGAATATTTTTGTTGATTGAAGCAGTGAATAACAAATTTGCTGTATTCACATCCACCATTTTTGGGTGCTTAAAAGCAGTGATGGCTACATCTCCCTTAATGTTTGCGTAAACTGGTTTTGGGCATCAATCCAGGCTTTGGCAAGTGTGCTGTATCCACATGAATGGTTTTTGGACCCTTAAAAGCATTGTTTGGTCAATCTCCCCTGTCCACTCGGCCTAAACAGGTCACTGACCTACCTGACTACTTTTTTCTGTAATACTTCACAAAACTTATAGTTGTAACACCTGTGGGTGGTGGGGCATAACATTGAAGGGAGTGTTTGCAAGAACTTTGAAGGAATCCGGCCCACTAGGCCTAAACAGGTTACTGACCTACCTCTCTATTATTTCCTGTAATACTCCACGAAACTTATAGTTGTCCCACCTGTGTGTGGCAGGGCATAACATTAAAGGGAGCGCTTGTGATGCACCCCCAGGCTATGGGGTAATCGGGAACCGGGCCGGTACTGTCTCTCTGGGATCATGGTAGTCGTGACCCGGTCACGTGGCCTGGGATCAGTCCAAAAAGGGGTATTTACAAGGAAATTGTTGTGACACCACCCGGGGTATGTGTTTAGTAGAACCATCGCAGCCGTATTTCTGCTGAGAACGGTGACTTGGGGCAGCATGTATGGTAAGCCCCCCCGTGGGTAGGGCTGAGGGTCCCCAGGGAAGGTGTAGTAGTGATGGATGGGCCTGGTGAGGGATTGTACTGAGTGTAGTGCACTTACTTCAAAGCTGCAGCTATTCACGGTACTGGTTGTCCTGGTATGCAGCGCTAGAAAGGAACAGTCTTAGGCAGGGATGAGCTTACTGGGTACTTTACTTGGTCTTTGAACAGCAGTTTACACAGTTTACAGTTCTTTAGTCACTTTTAAACACTTCAGCACTACTCTGGGTTACTAGACTGTGCAGCTCAGGAGGCTCCTCCATGTTGCTCCCTCTAAGTCATTCCAGGCCCTTTTAGTCTTTCCTTTAGTACCTCAGCCACAGGTTCAGTCTGGTCATCACAGGCTTTTGGGTGAATGTTTCCCTCTCAGTCAGGGTCACCAGTCCTAGTATGATGACTGTATTCTTAGACCGTGGTGGAAAGTTAGGCTGCAGGTCATAAAGCACCTGCACCACGCCAGTGTGACCTGTGATTAGGGTCCTAAAGTGCCCCCAGTCACTTCTACAGAGCCGGCTCTATGGCTGTAGCGGCCTAGCCTCCAGTGTCCCAGGTATGGCTGTGGGATCACCAGGCTCCCTCTGTCTGTCACTGTTTCAGCTCAGGGTTCTCCGGTCAGCTAAGATGTGTGCAGCTGTTGGGTCCTTGTCCTCCCACCTTCCTTCTGCTGTGGGTTGTCTCTAGTTGCAGCTGTAGTCTCCCACGCCTCCGGCTATGGAGCGAGCTTTCTCTCCTAGGGTCTGTGCCACTCAGGATTCTGCATCCTCCAGGGAACCACTCCTCCTGGGAATAACCTCCTTTTCTGACTCTAACTGTGTGAGCCCGGGTTTTCTAGTGTTGGTCTCTCCACCCACTTTGTCAATGCTACTCTACGCTCCACCCTCACTACTCTTAACACCTGCCACCCCTTGCCCAACCTAGAGTCCTAGGCGTAGGGTTGGTGTGTGCATCTGTGTCAGTGTTTTGTCAACCGTCTTGCCTTACCTGGCTGCACTTCTATTTGTGGCCACCTAGTCGCAGCGGTGCCACTCTTGCATGAGCTTTGAGGGTATCTGGCCCACTAGAGCTAAACAGGCCACTGACCTACCTGACTACTTTTACCTGTAAAACTCCACGAAACTTATAGTTGTCCCACCTGTATGTGGTGAGGTATAACATTGAAGGGAGCGCTTGCATGAGCTTTGAGGGTATCTCGCCCACTAGGCCTAACCAGGTCACTGACCTACCTCTCTATTATTTCCTGTAATACTCCCCAAAACATATAGTTGCTGAGCAATATTTAACCTTGAAATGCTAGGCCAGGTCCTGTTCCAGACCCTGTGCCTTGCATTTAGGCTGGGCCATTCAGTAATTTTTGGTCTGGGACAATTGATGTCATTTTGCTGTGGTCTGACCCTTTGGGAAGAGTGAGGACCTTTGCTTGGGTCCCCTTGCTGTGTGGTACATGATTTGAGCAGGGCGCTCTGACTGACATGCCTATATATCTGTGTCTCATGCTCCTTTTACGCCTCCTCTGCCTCCTTCTCTTTTTCCATAATGTAGAAAACTACTGCCACTTTTCCCCTGTGACTCATCCACCTGTGAATTCAAAGTCAGTTTCGCTCACCTCTGACATTTTAGGTGAATGTTAACAACCTTCTATTTTGAAGTGGTTTGGAAGAGTGTCCAGGCTGGCACAGACCATGTCTCGTGCATCCATGCTACGCCATGAGACTATTTGTACTGTGGATAGATTGTTGTCACTTTTCCTGGTATCTATTGTCTATTCTGAGTAGTTTGGCAGCTTTTGGACACCTTTGAAGGTGTTTTCTATGTGTTTGCTGTTGCCTGCCATTGATTCCAATGGGGTTCGACGGAGTTCGACAAACATTTGACGAACAATTCGTCGAACACACCCCAATTCGGCAAATCGAATCAAATTCGATCATTTAGGTGTTGGCTCGTCTCTAATCTCGATACTTCCGATCACAAGGCAAAAATGTAAGTAGATGTGTGGTATTGCAACTGAACCCCATTCAATTCAAAGGAGGTTAGCTGTATTACCAAACACAACTCATGGACAAGTGTAGTCATACTATTTCTGTCACATGCTCATTTAATTCCCCAAAAAATTATTTTTAATTTTTGATGGAAGTATTCCAAAAATTAGAGAAAACAAAAAAAAAAAAAAGAAAACATTGCCATTAAAGAAACCATACTATACTGTAGTAATACCTATGAAAATGGTGGATCTTTTACTTTTTTAGCCTCTATGCTTATTAAACAGACCATGGATTTGTTATGTCTATTTTACATTTGCATATTTCCCCAGTATAATCTCAATTTATTCAGTTTATTTGATTGGTTTCTTGTAGAAGTAATGCATGACAATTAAGACCGATAAATGTCTCAGTAACATCTGGAAAATTTCTGGAAAATTGTTTTAAACCTGTAAAACAAAAGCTTGTAATTACAGCATTGATAGAAGGGAAGGGCTATTAATTTATCATTGGCAGTCTTCCTGGTTAAACGGTTTCATACCAATAATCCTTATTGAGTGATGAGAAGTTCACAATGTAACTAACTACAGCAGCAGTTTCTAAACAAATTGTAAGACACAGCTGCGAGGATTATTGTGCAAATCTTTTATGTTGATGTCTAAATTCTAATCTAACCACAGCAAAGACTATTGAGCAAAAAGAAGCAACACAAGTCTAATTACAATATACAGAGATTTCCAATAATTTGGAGCATTAATAACATTTTTCTATTCAACAATTATGGCACTCGACACTTTTTCTTCGCACAAGCATCTTTTTTTCCCAATAATAATGAGACATTCTAATGATCTAAAGGTAACTTTACACGTCGCAACATTGCATGCAATTTCACTTTCAACTTACTGGTTGCAGTGAAATCATGGACAAATTGTTACATTTGTATACAGCAACAAAATGGAACAATGTGTCCATGATTTCACTGCAAGCAGTAAGTTGCAAGTGAAATTGCATGCAATGTTGCGACATGTAAAGGTACCCTAATGGCCACTTTACACGTCCTGATATCGTCGTCCAACTTCGACAAAAAGTCACGTGGTTCGTGCGTTGGCGCCGATATCGTTCGTGCGTTGTGTGGTGTAAATGACCAATTCGATGCAAGAACGATGCCAAACCAATATCGGGGAAGAATTGTGCAGGCTCTCCAACTGCCCGATATTGGATGAACGATCTGGCAGGATCGTTCTGTGTGACAGCCCAACACCGACTTGAAGAGCAACTTCCCCTATTCACTCCCATGTTAAATGGTCGTTCCCTGGTTCGCTCGTACAAGGGGGCGTATACATCGCAGTTGTGTTACCTGCCAATATCTCCTTGTGTGACAGCTCCTATGCGATTTTGGATTTCAGCCAAAAAAGTGCGTGCTCCCGTGCCGTTGTATCCAATATCGAAACGATGTTGGGACGTGTAAAGTGGCCATTTGAGTAAAGTTTATATTTTCAACAATTTAGTATTCATAACCTAAGTATTCATAGCACTTATGATTTAGAAATTGTCCAAAAATATGTCCTAGGGTTACACACTTACACAAAAACTGGGAGAAAAAAAAGAGTCACTTGATATCATACGCATCATCAAATGATGATGGTGGTGGATTATCATTTGATAGGCAACATACACCTAAATCAATGACATCTCATCTAATTTAAGTCATTTCATTTGTTTCTTTTCCAAATGGTCAGAATCGCATTTTGACATACTCCGTCTTCAACTCATCTATGCAGAATACTATGCAAAGATCTAGGAGGGTTAGTAAAGGAGAACAATGGAGATGAACGCACCATTTTTATACGATCCCTTTTCTCATTAGGTCTTCTATAAGATGTATGTTTTAATGTTTTTTAATCACCTTGGTATTATTTTTCAAGGTGCTTTTTCTGTGAACTAGTGATGGGCGAGTCCTAAATTACTCGGAATCGCTTGACTCTAGCGAGTCCGAGCCCGGGCTCAAGGGCCAAACAATTATGAAGTTGGGACAACTAGGACTACTAGCATAGTTTTTGCAGTGCCCAATGTGCAGGTATAGCACAGTCTCCAAAAATTAGCCCAAGGGGCTGTATCATGGTTGATGAAGGAAGAAGGCTCCAAGGGTCAGATAATTATTATGCCAGGACTACTAGCATAGTAATTGCATTGCCCAATGTCCAGGCATAGCCATAGTGTCTCCAAAAGGTAGCCCAACGGCACCTCTTAAAGGATTCCATTGTGCAACCCTTTTGTGACTCCAAAAAAAAGGAGAGAAGAAAATTTCTCCTTGTAGCGTCAGTCAAGAAAGGTGGCTAACCAGTATAGATTGTTGGCAAAAATGTGTATCATGCGAGGGTCTTAAACCGAAAACTTATATATGGGCAAAGTCACCAACAGGAGGAACAATACCCATCTTCTCCTCATGGTGCCTCGCCTCCTCATCCACCTCCTCCTCTGTAGCCCACCCATGCTGGAGAGACATGAAGCTGGGGTTGGGAGTCTCCTGTGTAGTATGAGAGGTCCCCTTGGTACCATTGAAAAAGAAGTCCTCTCCCTCCTCATCTTCCTCATCATCCTCATCCCTCAATCTTGCTTGATGAGATTGGCTGGGCTGTGTAGGATTGCCAATTGTGAAATCTTGCTCCATACCCAGCTGCTGGGCACTCAAAGATTCCATTTTTAGATTAGGCAGCGACTCTTTCAAAAGATATAGCATAGGGATGGTTACGCTAATAATAGCCTGATCACCGCTCACAAGCTTGGTGCACTACTCAAAGTTATCAAGCACCTCACAAATGTCAGCGATCCACACCCACTCAACAGTTGTTATGTGTCTTGGCTGAGTCTCAGTCTGACGGGCATGTTGAAGCTAATATTCAGCAAGTGCCCTCTGCTGCTCAGTTATCCTTGCTAACATATGATTTGTTGAGTTCCACCGTGTTGGCAAGTCGCAAATGAGTCAGTGGTTTGGCAAATTAAATTGCTTTTGGAGCGCTGCAAGACTGGTAACAGCGGTTGAGGAATGGCAGAAATGGGCGCAAATACGGCGCACCTTCTGAAGTAGGTACAGCAAGTCAGGGTATGTTTTATAAACATCTGCACCACTAGATTCAGCACATAAGCCATGCATGGCATGTATACCAGCTTCCCAAGCTTTTAAGCCGCCACCAGGCTATGTCCATTATCGGAGACAATCAGACCAGGTGGGAGTTGCAGTGGGGAGAGCCACTGATCGGTCTGTTGTTTTATTCCTTGCCACAGCTTTGCTGCAGTGAGTCGTGTTTCACCTAAGCCGATGAGCTTCAGCAGAGCATGTTGCCGCTTTGCAGATATGCTGCTGCACAGTTCCCAAGTTGGGAGTGATGTGGAGGGAAATTCAGCATAGAATGATGAGGCGGTGGAGTAGGAGGAGGAAGAGGGGAAACAGGAGGTATATCATGAGGCCGAAACCCTGATTGAGGTTGGGCCCACTATTTGTGGTGTGAATAGGATATGTGATGGTTTAGTTTGAGACTTTGTCCCACCTTCCACCAGGTTGAGTTAGTGTGCCGTGACAGAGATGTATCGTCCCTGTTCACATGTACTTGTCCTTGTGTCTGTTGGAAGGTGGACCTTCCTGGTAACAGTGTTGGTGAGAGCATGCTTTAGATTGTTCAAGACGTGCTGGTATAATGCGGGACGGCACACCGGGAAAAATAGTGCTGCCAACCGAGCATCGTGGGGCAGCCACAGCCAACACGGAAAAACTGTGTTCCCACAATCCTAAATGGCATTGTCTCCACGGCTAGCAACTTGGCAAAGTGCACGTTCAAGATTTGTGCTTGTGGGTGTGTGGCTTAGTATTTATGCCTCCTTTCATATATTTGGGACACGGACAACTGGACGCTTGGCTGAGACAAACAAGTGAACGAGCTTGTTGTGTCCTGCGACTGTGCAACCGCAGCATGTGAGCAAGAGGTTTGATCACCAGCTTCCTGACCAGCAGATTGGGAAGGACAGATCAAAGGTGACATGGCAGTGGTTTGACCCGCAGACACCGATTTGGTGCCCATTTGTTCGGCCCACAGACTAGGGTGCTTGGCTGCCATGTGTTTCCACATACTGGTGGTGCTGTGGTCCTTTGCCCTGGCCTCTGCTCAGGTTCATATGGCAGATGCCACAGATGACAACATTTGGTTCAGAAGGACTATCTGAAAAAAATTTCCAGACAGTGGCTGAACGCACCCTTGCCTTGACTTGGGGCACAGAGGGATTGCTCTTGACAACAGTTGTCCACTTTCTTCCTCTGTGCTGCTGTGCTGGCTTTGCATGCCTGTGGTCCAGGTCGGATCGGTGGTCTCATCATCAACCACCTCGTCATCCATTTCATCCTCCTTCCATGTTGATATTGTCAGCAGGCCAGATGGCAACTGTGTGTCATCACCATCAGCCTCCACCTCTTCACCTGGTATATCACGTGGATGAAAGTGCCTTTTTTCTGGCTGTGGGTTTTCAAATATTTGGCCATGAACAGACGATACCTCCTCACGTTTCTCTTCAATGTTGCATGGTGAAAGGCCAGAGGCAATGAAAGGATATGGACCAAACAGATCCTTGGAGTGGCCAAGGTTGGGGTCAAATGTTTCCTGTTACTCCTGATGGGGTGATGAACTAGGAACAGGTTGAGAATAGGATGACCCAGCGTTCTCTGTATGGACAGGAGACTGTGTTGTCGTGGATGATTGGGTGCTGCTAGAAAATTTTGTGGAGGCCTTATCAGCCATCCATGACAGTATCTGCTCTTGGTCTTCTAGCTTCCAGACCCGTTTACATTCCAGATCGAGAAATTTCGTCAGGAACAAAGATGCATCAACCTTCTTCTATCTCCCAGACTTTGTGCCTTGTTAGGCCCCACTGACAACCCAATGCACATGTCACGTCGTGTACCTGTCCCTTCACAACAGCCTTTTTAGGAATTTGGGGTTTTTCTGACATAGCTGCAGATGTTCAGATGCAGATATTGGGGAAAAAGGAGCAGTTAGTGCTTTGTGGAAGGTAGCACTACAGCCTAGTTCTGCTTGGTGTTTTACACACAGCACCGCAACAGCACCCCAAAAATTGCTCTGAGGTTTAAGACTAAATATAATGCAAAACCAGTCACCACACAAGACAGCGGTGCTGGCTGCGTATCACTTGTGCAGTACCGTGCTATTCGGTGTGAACACAGCACTGCAACGGCAAAAAAAAATTGCTCTGAGATTTTAGGCTAAATATTATGCAAAACCAGTCACCGCACAAGACAACTGGCTGCGTGTCACTTGTGCAGTACAGTACATTCTATTCAGTGTGAACACAGAACTGCAACGGCACAAAAAAATTGCCCTGAGGTTTAAGGCTAAATATTATGCAAAACCACTCACCACACAAGACAGCGGTGCTGGCTGCATGTCACTTGTGCAGTACCGTGTGTGCTATTCGGTGTGAACACAGCACCGCAACAGCACAAAAATTGGCCTGCAGGGGTAAATGTGACCCCAAAAATAGATGGGAAAACTGTCACTTCTCCCTGACCTTATACTGTCAGCTCTAAAAAGAGCTGAAATATTGCTGACTGTACTATGTGGTACTATAACGCTCCTGCCTGTCTCCCTGCACTAGTCACCTAGTACTACCATACAGGTAACTCTCACAAGAGCTTTTGGGTTTTACAGAGGATTTCTGTAAGATTTGCACAAGAACAACTCTCCCTAGCAGCTGCTCACACTCTCCCTACACTAGCTGTGTTCTGCAATGTGCAGAAAATGGCGGCGACAGGGCTTATATAGAGCCTATGAGTATTAGGCTATGACTCATTTATGACACTGGGCAGCCAGTCAATCATAGTAATGCCACAACCAAGAAGGCTGTGGCATTACTGCCATTTGCTAATGCTGGGTGGGAGATCAGAATATTGCGAGGCGAGTAGTGAAAAACTCGCTATATTTTGAGCAAAGCGAGTACCGCATTACTCGCTGAATACTGAATACTTGCGAATATACTCGCTCATCTTTAGCATATTGTAAACTACTATGGAATATGTATTGCACTATCTAGTGTCAATGAGTGAGGGACCATGCTAATGTCTAAGTAACAGCAGTCCTCCAAAATGTATCTTACAGGGCCATCTCTGAGCCCCCTTCAAACTCAGGTTTCCTGTCTACTGCAGGCCCTCTGAACATCTTAATGTAGGGCCGCAGTATCACATAGAGGAGGAGGATCAAGCCCAATGCTACAATGGGTACATTGTAAACTGCTATGCAGTATGTATTCCATTATCTGATTGTCAATGAGAGGGGGATGCGCAAATGTCTAAGAGCAGTCCCCCAAAAGGTACATTACAGGGCAATCTTTGGGCCCGCACCAAACTCAGGTTTCCTGCCTACCTCAGACCCTCTGAACATTTGAATTTAGGGCTGCAGTATAACATAGTGGTGGAGGAGGAGGAGGGTCAAGCCCAACGCTACAATGGGCACATTGTAAACTGCTATGGAATATATATTTCACTATCTGAGTGTCAATGAGGAAGGGACCACGCAAATGTTTAAGAAACAGCAGTCCATCCAAAATGTTTCTTACACTCCCCAAACTCAGGTTTCCTGCCTACTGCAGGCCCTCTGAACAGTTTAATTTAGAGTCACAGTATCACATGGTGGTGGAGGAGGTGGAGGATGGTCATGCCCAACGCTACAATGGGCACTTTGTAAACTGCTATGGGACACTATCCGAGTGTCAATGAGGGAGGGATTCCTCAAATGTCTAAGATAGAGCAGTCCCTCCAAAATGTACATTACAGGGCCCAGGGGGCCCTCACCAAACTCAGGTTTCCAGCATACTGTAGGCTCTCTGAACATTTGAATGTAGTTCCACAGTATCACATTGTAGTGGAGGAGGAGGAGGAGGAGGGTCAAGGGGAATGCTATAATGGGCACATTGTAAAATGCTATGGAATATGTATTCTGCTATCTGAGTGTCAATGAGGGAGGGACTGCTTAAATGTCTAACTAAGAGCAGTCCCTCCAAAACACATGTTACAGGACCACCTGAGGCCTCTCAAGTCAAAGATCCACATACCTACTAGTACGTTGTGGCTGGTCTTGTAAAGTGCTACAGAATAGCTAACTAAATATGATGTATGACAGAGGGACCTACAAAATGTATAAGTCAGTGCCTTCCCAATTGTAATAGGCAAAAAAAAGCCATAACAGTACATGTGAACACATGGTAAAAGGCATATTTTTTGGTTCCTCTGGTTTATTTAGCCTTATAAACAAGTGATTATGCAGGAAAAACTGCTTCTTAAAGTTATCTTGTCACCCCCAAAACGCCTCCTAAGCTATTAAAACATGTCCCTGCAGCCTCCCATCAGTAATCCCACACTCCTTTTTGGTCATAAAAGCATCCTGTAAAAGTGTAGAAAAATGTTATATCACTTACTCATTAGTGATGATAATTAGCAGTGGCTATATTCTTTAGTCACCCAGGCGGGCCCATGTCGTCATAATAACACGGCTTGTAATGGGGCAGGAATGCCGCGAATCGCATCATTTCCGGCAGCGGGTGACGTCAGTACACCCATGCTGCATGCGCAGTGCGGTGCTTGAAGCCCGCAGAGCGGCGCAGGTGTGCTGACGTCACCCACTGCCGGAAATGACGCGATTCGCATAATTACAGCACCATTACAGCCTCGCCAGCGCTGAGGAGAGCTGGGAGGCGCTGAGTGTAATAGGAAGTGCAGATCACGCCTATTAAGGCGTGTTATTATGACGACATGGGCCCGCCTGGGTGACTAAAGAATATAGCCACTGCTCATTATCATCACTAATGAGTAAGTGATATAACGTTTTTCTATACTTTCACTGGATGCTTTTATGACCAAACAGGAGTGTGGGATTATTGATGGGAGGCTGCAGGGACATGTTTTAATAGCTTAGGAGGCGTTTTGGGGTGACAGGATCCCTTTAACCTTTTTGTTCTTTTGAATGCAATTTAGGTTATGTTTGGTAGTTGTTTTTGTGTATCTGTAAAAGAGGCGTAATCCTGTGACAAACTTATTCCCAAAAACCATATGTGAGTCAGAAATGCATGCAGGCATATTCTCCAGGCTCTTCTCATTCTATTTCATCACTTTCCCACCCATTTCAGCCTTTTCCTCAAACCCCCAGACATCTTTGTAGGGTACAGCTGAAAATTACTTGTATTTCCTATTAACTTTCACTGTACTCTATGTGATTATTACAAAGTACTGGTTACGAGTATAGTGATTACAAATATGATCTATATACAAAAATTGAAATCTTGCAATTTTCACCCTGGCCACTGGTGATTTTAAGACTGTGACTTGCTGTTGTTTCTGGAAATCCACTTGTATATTAGCATTAATGAATAGACTCCGACCATATATTTTGCATTGTAGCATGTGATGAGTATGTGAAAAAATCTCATGGTGAATAGAAGAAGAGGAAAGTAGTTGTGACATCTCCTATTGGGATTGATTGATCTTTTGTTATATACTCTTAAAAAAGGTGTTATCCAACATTCTATAATTATTATTATCATTATTATTTATTATTATTATAGTGCCATTAATTCCATGGAGCGTTACATGTAGAAAGGGTAAACATAGACAAGTACAGAGAACAATGACAATATGAGGCACACAGGTACAGAAAGACGGATGATCCTGTCCGTATAAGAGGAGAAGGTGTGATATCACCTATTGTGATTGGTGGATCTGTGATATCAGCTGTATAAAGGTATTGTCATTCAGTGTGTATTTTAATAAAAATATATCTTTAAAAAATCAGAAATAATGAGTGTACAATAACCCCGGTAGCTATGTTGATATTAAAATAAAATGATGTTGAAAAAATGTTAAGAAATATATACCATAAAAACCTGAGAATCCATTTTCTAGTAGCCAAGTTTTCCATTTTTGCCCTTTCAACTTTCTATCCTGCCTCTTTTATTTTCCTGTAATAATAGAGCTTTTTTTGCAGGACAAGTTGATTTTCAATGATTATATTATTAATTTAGCTATTTTTACATAAAATACACTGAAAATATTTTTTATTGGAGGGAAGGGAAGGTAATTTAATTTTGTAGATATTTTAGATTATTAAAAAAAAAATTTTTTAAAATATTTTCTCTTTGTGTCCCATCAGGGGACTTGATCCCATGATTTGTTGATCACTTGTATATTCTGAAATACCCAAGCGTTGCAGTAGACCATGAAAATCATAATTTCTTATGAAGCTCTGTCTGTGGCTGGGCTTCACAGTACTAACTACATAATGGCAAACAGGGCCTTCAGCAGGTCATACTTTCATAGCAATCCATAGGTAGCCCACAGTTGCAACACCGGGGATGATGAGAGCTAGAGTGCATGCACTGTCAATCACTGTTTTAAAATTTCACTTACAGAAAATGATTTCAGCATCCAAATGGCTAAAGGAATCCTGAAAACTGATACATTCTGCCCAATTCACAGGCAGCATGTATCAGATACTGGGTGTATGATCTTAGGCTGGGGTCACAGTACCATTTTTCACATGCTTTTTTGGAGACCTGCGTTTTCAAAAACGCATGTAAAAAACGCACCCATAGGCCCCCATGTTAAAAAATGCATGCCCTAATAGCCAAAAAGCATGTGTGATTGTCCCATGCGTTTTTGGAGCATATCCAAAAACGCATGCGTTTTTGTAAAAAACGCATGCGTTTTTGTAGAAAACGCATGCGTTTTTATAACATGGGTTCCTATGGAAAACGCATGCAAAAACGCATGTACAGTTAGTACCTTTTAGTGCCATTCAAAAACGCATGCGTTTCCCATAGGAGCCCATGTTAAAAAAACGCATGCGTTTTTCCGGAAACGCATGCGTTTTTATAACATGGGCTCCTATGGGAAACGCATGCGTTTTTGAATGGCACTAAAAGGTACTAACTGTACATGCGTTTTTGCATGCGTTTTCCATAGGAACCCATGTTAAAAAACGCATGCGTTTTCTACAAAAACGCATGCGTTTTTCAAAACGCTCAAATAAATACTACAAGCACTATTTTTAGGTGCAGATTCAAAAACGCACCCAAAAACGCAGGGAGCCATCAGAGACCTTACAAAACTCATGCTGACATGAAAAAAAGCATGAGTTTTGTTAAATCACTTAAAAAAACGCATGGCAACTGTGACCACAGCCTTAGCCAGGTATGTTTGACCTATAAACACTGAGACTTTTCAGAGAAAAACATACTTTAAAAGCTGCCAGGGAACAAAGGATTTGTGCCTCTGGTTAACGACTCTGAATGCCCTCCTTAGGCAGCTATCCTGGACCTTTTTTAATCCAGATTTCTGTATAGGAGTTAGGCTGTGGTCACAGTTTTTTTAGTGCCTTTTAAAAACGCATGCTTTTTTACATGCGTTTTTCATGTCAGCATGAGTTTTTTAAGGTCTCTGATGGCTCCCTGCGTTTTTGGCTGCGTTTTTGAATCTGCACATAAAAATAGTGCTTGCAGTATTTTTTTGAGCGTTTTGAAAAACGCATGCGTTTGTGTAGAAAACGCATGCGTTTTTATAACATGGGTTCCTATGGAAAACGCATGCAAAAACGCATGTACAGTTAGCACCTTTTAGTGCCATTCAAAAACGCATGCGTTTCCCATAGGAGCCCATGTTAAAAAAACGCATGCGTTTCCGGAAAAAACGCATGCGTTTTTTTAACATGGTCTCCTATGGGAAACGCATGCGTTTTTGAATGGCACTAAAAGGTACTAACTGTACATGCGTTTTTGCATGCGTTTTCCATAGGAACCCATGTTATAAAAACGCATGCGTTTTCTACAAAAACGCATGTGTTTTCTACAGAAACGCATGCGTTTTTGGATATGCTCCAAAAACGCATGGGACAGTCACACATGCTTTTTGGCTATTAGGGCATGCGTTTTTTAACATGGGGGCCTATGGGTGCGTTTTTTACATGCGTTTTTGAAAACGCAGGTCTCCAAAAATGCATGTGAAAAATGGTACTGTGACCCCAGCCTTAAAGGGTTTTAGGGTTTTTAGGGTTTTAGGAATACCACAAAAATGACACAGTGAAGAGATGTACATCTCTTTACTGTGTCATTTAGCTTGTCCCCAAAACACATAGAATAAATACCACCTGATGAATTCATACAGCCTTTGAATTTGGAATTATTTCAGAGCGGGAGCGCGTCTAATAGTCCCTTTTTCTCCTTTCTGCAATCCTGGATCTTTACTGAGGGAGGATTGCTGCAAACCATGGAAAAGCTTGACATCTACAGTTGTCAGAGGTGCAAAAAGCGGCTGTGACTTCTCACAACCCTAACAGGTGAGCGGATTTCTTTATTTCCCTGTTTCTCAAAACGTTTAAACAGATACACACTATTGTATACCCCTCTTTCATTTCAGCCGTTTCTTTACAAATGCCTATTCCGAATATCCGATAAAAAAGTATGGGGTCTACCTTAAAACATGATTAGTCATTGAAGATGTTACACTTTGTTCCTTTTGATGCAAGGAGATATGCAACTCACTGTATGAGTGGGGCTCTGTGTTAAAAAACACAAATTTCCTATGTTCTAAATGTGGAACTAGTGAACAGTTAGAAAATGCTTGTTTATTAAAATGGTTACTGTACCTTTAAGTAGTTGTAGTTCTATTTTACCATTGATTGCTGGGTTCTTTGGCTTCAGTTGGCACGGAGGGGCTGAGGGATACGTTGTTCTAGCTCAATGTTTGGTAGTCCCAGGGGAATACAATTTGTCAAACTTACTAATTACAGAATTGGATTGGTGGTAATGATATTCATATGAGATAAATTAATAAAAGAATTAAAAAAAAATTACTACAATTAAGAGTGCTGTTATGCTTGCTGGGCATATAATTTGACTAGATATAAAAACTGTACCTTTTCCCTTACGTGTAGGACCTGAATGATTAACCCACTGGCACTGGTTGTTTTGTATGACTGATTCTAATGGTGCTGTCACACCTGCCGACGTCGCTAGCGACATCGCCGAAAAAGTGACGTATCAGCGATGTCGCTAGCGACATCGCGCTGTGTAAGCGAGCGGCGCGACCGCATTTTATCGCTGGTCTCAGGTTGACAGGTTTACGGGAAGAACCGTAAACCTGTCATCCTGCGACCTGCGATAAGGCTGGATCGCGCCGTGTGACATCGCCAGAGCGATGTCGGCGGCGATCCAGCCTATACCTCAGCGTTGCTGCGGATCGCTCGCTGGGCTGAGCCCAGCCCAGCGAGCGATGTCACCGCCCGCATCGCTGCGGTGTCGCCGGCCGTAGCGATGCTGTGTGACAGCTGGCCAGCGATGTCGGAACCGAGCGGGCACCCGCGCATCGCTTCCGACATCGCTGGCCAGATCATGCTGTGTGACGGCACCATTAATTTGCTGACATAGATAGGGAGGAAACAGAGTTTGTTTGTTTAAATTATTGAATTCATGTGTTAAAATGCACTGAATATCTTTAAAAAGGCTTCAGATAATTATAAGCAGGGAAAACAGGGCTGCTCAGCCAAGGGCAGTACTGGCTTTTAATGAGGTGCAGGCTCTGACAGCCTGGAGGGAATCACTTAATAATGGGAGCTGTGCCCTTAGTGTGGTTAATCTTCAGGTGGAAAGATCGGAGTTAGTGCTGGATTAGCATGCCAGGATGGAGGCACTTACATTTAGATACTGTGTCCTCCTGGTGACCGGTCCTTGGATCGTGGAAAGCAGACTGTGCCTGGATGTGGCTGGTCCGACGTGCATGTGAAGACCGCTCCGGCCGGAAGCAGACATCACTTTCTCCAGGCTATGTTAGATGTCACTCGTGCTCTTGGTCACACATGCTGCGAGAATGTGCTGACAGATGGAGTGGGAGGGCGAAATTATCCAACACATTTTGAAATAGGAGATTGCAACTAATTTTGAAACGCGTCGGATAAACTCTACCCTGGGGCAATTGAAGAAAAAGAACATAGCAGCAGGGATGATCACTATAATCAATCTTTATTTATATAAAAAACTCAATAGAAAAACACAAAACACCACTGACCACCTCTTAAAATTAAAAACAATTAAAACCGAAAAAGGTGTTACAAAGCTGGTGTACAAAAGGTATGTGCAGGTTACTGAACAATAGGCAATAATACCGAGTCAGAGTATAGTACAATGTAATTTGCTGGCAGATCTAAACAAATGTCTCAAATGCAATTTGCAATCAAATTACATTACAGTTATGGCAAATAGTGCCCTATTAACTGTAATTACACTGCACCCTTGCAGCTATGGTCAGGGCCAAACCCTCCAAGCTTCACCATAAATGAAGACTAGAAAGGTCTTGTACACCCTCTAAAATGTCCTCCCGCTCGATCTATCAGCCTGCCCTTGCAGCACATCTAACCAAGAGCACCTCTTTGGTATAATACACAGTTCCAGGGCTCTATCAATAATAGAAGTCAACTCAAACATGAACGTATTCAGAGGGCTGAAAGGGAGGATGGTATAGTATTCCTTATTCCTCAGTTGTTTCCATGACTCTTTCTCATACAGGGCGAAAGGCCAGATCATCACATCTCCCCCTTTGTCCGCAGGTTTCATCACAACGTCTTTCAGATCTTGCAGTTCTCCAATCGCATTCTTGCGTCTCAGGGAAAGGTTATGATGTATACCTCATTTCCCAAGGTCAGTAAGATCTTTGACAACAAGGCGATTGAAGATCTCAACCTGGATGTTCCCTGAGGAAGGAGCTTGGTATATGGCTGTGAAATGTGTCGGAAAATGAACCAGCTATCACCAGACCCAGACATCTCGTGCCTTTGGTGTTTCAACATCTCCTTGGCAGCAGCGCAGACTTTAAGGTACTTTGTCCGGAAGATTTGTCTTTAAATAATCAGGATATACCTATATGAACATGAAATGCAAAATGAATTGTGAATTGCACTTATGATTCTGAGCTCAGGCCCTGAATCAAAGTGCCTAGCGATGACCGTGTTCAAGACTCTAAATAGCATTTTTTTTACCTATTTGAAATTAACTATTTTTCTGATAAGTATAAAGAAAATATTAAAATAATTTGTAAATGGATATAACCATTATGGCAAGAATTGATAGACATGTGAGCTCCCATAGAAATTAAAAGAGAGACACACTTGCATGGCCCCTAGCCACCCACAGTTGCACAGATATGGGGTTATTTCTGAAGATAGATGCATTCCCGTGTGGTAAGGGCAAACATTTATCATATACGGTATTTATGATTTATCCTATGTGCATGCCTTGAACAAACAAAAATGAACCCATTGCTCTTGTTATGACCATGACTCAATATTCAATATTTTTGAAGTCTTGAAAAAAAGTGCTTGAAAGAAAGCCAACACATTTTTAAATATTTTAAAAAACAATTATAACATTTTCTTTGAATTTCATTGAACAGTTTCATTGAGCGTTAAGCCGGCGTCACACACATCAATGTTGTCAGCGATCTGATCGCTGGTGACATTGATGGCTAATCGCTGGTGAGCTGTCACACAGACATACTCACCAGCGATCTTTGGACCAGCGACATCGTGGAAATGATTTAAATATCGTTTCCACAATGCCTGCAGGCTGGTATCCAGGGTAAACTGCGGGTAACTAGGGTCCATAGTTACCCGCTGTGTACCTTGGATACCAGCCAGTGAGCGGAGAAGGCTGGTAACCAAGCGCGCGCTGCCTAGTTACCTGCTGTTTACCCTGGATACCAGCTCTCAGCGCTTGCTGAGAGGCACTGGGAGCTGGCTGGCCGCGCCTCCCGGTATCACACACAGCGATGCTGCGTGTACACCGGGCGACCATCGCCAGGTTTTCGGTCCAGTCCGAAAACCTGGCGACCATCAACCAGCAATTTATCGCTGGGTGATGTGCCATGTCACACGCGTCAATATCGCTGCAACGTCACGTGCAGCAGCAATATTGACAGCGATATTGACGCGTGTGACGGCCCCTTTAGTGCTTGAGTGCAATTGAAAATTCTGCTCTCTCTACTAGAGATGCATAAACCTTTTGAAGTTAGGGTTCAGCTTGGTTTGCCAATTGGGCATTTGTTCGACAAATAGATCGGCCCCAAACAATCACGGAAAGTTTTAGGGCCATTTTAAATTTCTAACTTTTTTCCCGAACAAAGCCAAGTTCGACAATTTTTTGGTAAATTGCTCGGGTTTCTGAATCTGCAATGTTCGTGCCGAATGTGAAATTGGTAAACATGTTTGGGGTAAGTTTTCTCATCTCTACTCTCTACCATTGCAACATTCTTGCTTTCAATTCTCCCGCTTTACTACTTTTTATGAGAAATAAGAATGTGAAAGCATAAGTAAAGTCCAGTACAAGAGATGTGAATGAAACTATTAAATTGATTAGAAAACTTCAACAGTATGAGAATTCTACTGACTTCCAAGTCCAAGTTAGGCTAGGGTCACATCTACGTTTTTATTTTGAATACCTAATCCGGTTTTAAGCTTTCAAAAAGCTCAAAACCGGATCAAGAAACGCTCCTCATAGGAGCCAATGCTAAAAACCGGATTGCTTCACAAGCAATCCAGTTTCCGTCTCCGACTCTGCAGCCTGCATTAAAAATCATGCAGGCTGCAGTTTTCGGAGTGGTTTAAGCATCCACAATCTTGTGACCAGATTGCTCAGGATGTGTAATCCTGCCGCAGGGATGAGCAAACTGTTCTATGTATAGTAAATCGATTAATTTAATAAATAAATGATTGATTAATGTCTCTAGGGGGTGCGCAGTCCCCTTAGAGACCTTACACCCACTCAGGTGGGCTTATCCTGCTTTAATCTGTAATGTACAAAAGTGCCGGGCTCCTCAGAGCTGCGCGCATGACCCCACAAACTGACCCCCCCGTGTCGGTAGACCTGTCCCTGCACCCCCTCTTATCTTTTCTATCTATCCATTGTGATGAATAAAACCATGTATTAAAGTAAAAATACAGCTTATATTTACGTGTAGTGTTCTTTTCTGTATAGGCGGGGCTGTCTGTTACTCCCTCCACCCGCTTATTAATTATGCACGCCACCTCTCAGGTAGCAGCAGTGATGAGAGCCTGGCCTTGTCACTAAAGGGGCAGGGCTTAAATCATTTCATGCCAGTAGTCCCGCCCTTTTCATGATGCGGCCAGGCTCTCAGCACTGATGCAAGCTGAGAGGGGGCGTGCATAATTAATAAGCGGGCGGAGGGAGCAGCAGACAGCCTCGCCTATACAGAAAAGAACACTACACTTAATTATAACCTGTATTCTTTACTTTAATACATGGTTTTAGTCATCAAAATGGATAGATAGAAAAGATAAGAGGGGTGCAGGGACAGGTCTACCCACACGGGGGATGTCAGTTTGTGGGGTCATGTGCGCAGCTCTGAGGAGCCTGGCACTTTTGTACGCTACAGATTAAAGCAGGATAAGCCCACCTGAGTGGGTGTAAGGTCCCTAGTGGGACTAGGCACCCCCTAGAGACATTAATCAATCATTTATTTATTAAATTAATCGATTTAAGATATATAGAACAGTTTGCTCATCCCCTGCGGCAGCAGGGATGAGCAAACTATCAGGTAACCGGATTGCTCAGGATTACACATCCGGAGCAATCCGCTTACCGGATTGTGGTTTTCTGCACTCATTTTTGCTTAAAAATGTGTGTAAAGGCAATTGCGTTCACCGCATCTGGATCTGGATGCAGTGAACGCAATTGCCTGGCCAAATGTGACCCTAGCCTTCAAGAGGAAATTCCAGCTGATTCTACAACCATTTTTGTTTTGTTTGCGGGAAAATATTTTGTGTAAAGTTGAAATAGTTTTTGTTACATTATTTTACATCTTTTGTATATTAAAAAAACTTCTCCCTTTCTTTAGAGCTCGCATATACAACCATACTGCGTAACTAGGGCAAATGTTATCCATCATTTTGACAACTATCTTTCATCCCGATTTTATTTTATGGGGCTGTGTACATGTCCTTTTTTTTCCTTCGGACTGGGTCGACCCAAGGAAAAAAATTGCAGCATGTACAATTTATCAACGAGCATCGGACAGGGCCTTCCATTCAACTCTATGGCTAGGGTCACATTTGCGTAGTGACGCTAGCACAACGCAAGCATTAAATACACAGCGTTAACGCTATACCCTGCAACGCAGCCCCACAGTAACCGGGTGTTTACCTGTCTGCAGCGTTTTCCTGTGCACTGTTGTAAAGCGCACACCCTGGGACTTTGTGTGTGGCCAGCTGCTAAGGTAGACACCGGGTTACTATGGGGCTGCGTTGCCTGGCAGCACATAGCGTTAAAGCAATGCGCTGCATGGGAAATTTCTACGTATTTAATGCTGCGTCGTGCTAGGGTCACTACGCAAATGTGACCCTAGCCATAGAGATGGTGGAATAACTTTGTTATGTCCACCTCAAAATTGGATCACACTCTGATCAAACTTTGATCAAATCCTGATCAGAGTGTGATTAGTATAATGGGACCAATTGTCTTTTTGAAATGATATAATTTCACCTACTGTTAGAAATGGCAGCGATCATCCATCCAGATATGTGAGATCATTTGCTATGCAATCATCACTGTTACTCTTTCTATTTAAGAAATTAGGCTATTACCTCCTTGAAAAGCAGAAAATACATTTTTTTTGAGAAATGTTTTACACATATTTTTATTTTCCTTCTTTATATTATCTTTTTTTTCTCCTGCACATCCCCAATGAAATTTTAGGATCTTAATGCTGCTATTGTAATCATTCCAGTTATGGGATATTCTGCTGTGAATCCATCTGTTCCTGTTGAATTTTTCTTTCAAATCTGCATTTTAGGCTTTGCATCCTCCTGTTTGCTGTCTTTAGTGATTTATTTTCATTTCTGACTGTTAATGACATTGTTTCCTTTTTTGTCTTTCTTTCCCAGTATTAAAATAATTTGTTTTGCATGTTTTCTATGGAGAAGTAAATATTTTACATTTAGATTTTCAGGAAATATTAAAATGAACCCCAGTTACGGTAAGTTACAGTAGGCTTATATGGTTTTCTGATGTCTATGAAAATGTGAAATGAATAGCAAAACTAGAACACTGTGACAATAATTTAGTCATTAAATCCTTTTTAAGGACAGCTTTCATTCTTCTAGAGAAGAGTTAATTTGCATACCATATTTTTTTTTAGAAAGAGAGCATTGTGAATCCCCAGTTGAAAGTCTCTTCAAGGAGAAACAGTATTCCCCTAACCCAGCGGTGCACAACGGTTTTTGGTCCAAGAGCGGTATTGCCATACTGAACCAATCTCAATATGGTATCCAAGTTAGGCTTGCTATCACATCAGAGTTTTCTGCCACTCATGACAGATTCGGCAGCTTTGCTGCATCTGCCACGTAATGGCTCACTTACAGCAAGCCCCATTCATTCCATACGGGACTTGAGGTCATGTGTGGCAAGTGTGGTGTTGTCGGATCCGGCAAATCCGGCACTTGCGGCAGTGGAAATAAGACACTGCTAGTAGCAGTTTTTTAACATACTGCTAGTGTAAAACTGCAATTGCCGCACATGACCACAAGTCCCATAGGGAATGAATAAGGGTTGCTGAAAGTGTCCTGGTAAAGCTGCTGATGTGGCAAAACTATATACTTTATTTGAAAACTCTAATGTAAAACCATTCATAAACCTTCCACAAGGTTTCCTACTAGACTGTGTCTGAAGCAGACATATGTTCATTCTCAGTCAGATGTGTCTTCACAATGAATATGGCCACATAACCATATAAGGGAGGAGGTGGGGCCTACACAGTGAGCGAGCTCCTGACTGTAGCTGGTGAGGTGACAATGTATCAGATTACCTAAGGCTACAGCAGAGTGCTGAGCAATGTCAGAATGTCATGATCAGTGCAAAGTCTTGGCACAAGCTTCTATGATCTCTCATTTGGCTCCCTCTCTGCTGGTGCCCCACACAGCTCAGGATCTCTCTTGCCCTTTTTTTTTCTGTCACATTGCGCTGCTCCCTATCGGATGCTGGCCATGCCTATACAGCCCTAAGATGCAGTTTTTAAAAGCACACAAAAAAAGTTGAGATAATAAGTTACATAGCACAAAAATGCATTATCTTAGCTGCTATGTGACTCATCATTAACATCCAGTACAGTATTGTATTTTTTTTTTTTAAATGAAATGACATTTATACTTTAAGTCAATGAATAACTTTAGCGTTAAAGTTAAAAATCCAAAGTGCTTCTTTATGATGAAAGATTCATAATATCTCTCTTAGTTGTTTGGGGGTGAAACTATTTCAATGGCATTTACCTTAAGACTATTCACATTAACTTTATGGATGTGGAGACAGGGATGGGATGCTCCAGATAAACTGTGTATGGTAACATTGTGACTATCATATAGGTGCTCCAAGATACTATTTGATAAAGCACAGGATGTACACTCTATGTACTGCAATTGACAGTCAGTGCAGGTAATAGAATATATTATATATTTTGAACTGCAGTTCATAAAGGATTTTTATTTTAAAAACCTCAGAATTAAATGTTAATGTCTCAGGTTTTGAATTCCATATGCAGGGACCCAATCCTCATGATCTCTGTAGACAACAAATTATTATGTGAACTTGAACCTAGAATGTGTTTGTTGGTTTGATTAGAGGATGGTAGCAAGTTACCTAGATTAATTCCTTTATTTGAAATAAGCTTTACATCTGATTAAAGATTATATCTGAATGAAAGACAGGTGGATTTTTTTTATTATCCTGGTTATCTGGTAGAATTCTTCAAGAATAGAGTGTGCAGCGAATTGAGTCAACAGCTCTTATATAGGACCCAATTACTCAATGTGGCCAGCCAATCAGAGTTAGGCCCCTTTCACATTAGCAGTTTTTTTAAATTGCGGCAGATGCGGTGAAAAAACCGCATCTGCCGCGATTACCGCATAACCGCGACACTTGCGGCACAGTTGCGGCAAGCCCCATAGAATGTCTATGCGGGCTTGCGGCAGGTGCGGCAAGTGCTGTATAGGCACTTGCCGCAGGTGCGGCCGCAGAAAAACCGCGGCTGACCGCATTTTTTTTTGCGGCCGCACCTGCCGCAAGTGCTGAAACCGCACTTGCTGCACCTGTTGCACACTTACCGCAAGCCCCATAGACATTGCATGGGGCTTGCCGCAACTGTGCCGCAAGTGTCGCGGTTATGCGGTAATCGCGGCAGATGCGGTTTTTTCACCGCATCTGCCGCGATTTAAAAAAAACGCTGATGTGAAACGGACCTAAGGCCAGTAGCCAACATAGCTATAGCATTACCGTGTATGGCAGGAAATCCCCGCATGTTGATTGGCTAACAGCCTTGAAATATGTGAGGCGGGGACTTAAGCACCCGCGATACTCGATCAAGTGGAGTTTACCCAAACACCCCGATGCCTAACTGAGTATAAAGCACACTCACTTATCACTATTTTAGATATCATTGGAATGTTCTGTAAGTCAATGTTGTATAGATAAGATGTACTCACAGAAACCTGGGATCTGAAATCTTCTTGAAAATTTATAACAATACTTGTTATGTTTTACTTGAATTATTGCATTTTTCAGTCTGACCATGCATGGAATCTCCATGTCTGTGAACCAGAATTTTGTTTTAAATACTACATTATTCTGTAAGAAAGCTGATCCCTCAATCATGTCCATAGTGCTCTCGTACACAATTTTAACATCTTATCTTTATTTATGTCTTTTAATTCTAATGGCCACTTTACACACACCAACTTATCTGTCCAACTTCTGACCAACTTACTGGTTGCAGTGAAATCATGGACACATTGTTCCATTTGTACACAGCCACAAAGTGGAGCAATGTGTCCATGATTTCACTGCAACCAGTAAGTTGTTCAGAAGTTGGACAGATAAGTTGGTGTGTGTAAAGTGGCCCTAACTTTTATTCTAAATAAATGGTCCTTCTTTTCAAATCAACTGCAAAGACAGGTGTTTTGCTTGGAATTCATATTTCTATGATAGGTTTAAAATAACTGTGTACCTATTTGTCAGTAGCTAAACATCTACAATACATAATTATTTATTTCATATCTTTCTGGAAATTCCTTAGCAAATTCAGTCTAATTGGCAAAAAGAAAAGTGTGATTGCACTTAGGCTAGGGTCACACTTGCGTTTTTTTTTTAAAAACCTGATCAGGTTTTGAGCTTTTAAAATGGTGCTGTGCAGCGCCATGGATCTACTGTAAAAGCCTTCAGAACCTCGGACAGCGCACATACTATACTATACCATACTATACTATACACAGCGCAGTGCTGTGGGCAGAGTGGTCAGTGCAGTGCCGTGGGCAGAGTGGTCAGCGCAGTGGAGTGGGCAGAGTGGTGTGTGCAGTGCCGTGGGCAGAGTGGTGAGCACAGAGCCGTGGGCAGAGTGGTCAGCGCAGTACCGTGGGCAGAGTGGTCAGCACAGTGCCGTGGGCAGAGTGGTCAGCGCAGTGCTGTGGGCAGAGTAGTCAGCACGGTGCCGTGGGCAGAGTGGTCAGCACAGTGCCGTGGTCAGAGTGGTGAGCGCAGTGCCGTGGGCAGAGTGGTGAGTGCAGTGCCGTGGGCAGAGTGGTGAGCGCAGTGCCGTGGGCAGAGTGGTGAGCGCAGTGCCGTGGGCAGAGTGGTCAGTGCAGTGCCGTGGGCAGAGTGGTCAGCGCAGTGCCGTGGACAGAGTGGTCAGCGCAGTGCCGTGGGCAGAGGGGTCAGCGCAGTGCCATGGGCAGAGTGGTGAGCGCAGTGCCGTGGACAGAAGGGTGAGCGCAGTGCCGTGGACAGAGTGGTGAGCGCAGTGCCGTGGACAGAAGGGTGAGTGCAGTGCCGTGGGCAGAGTGGTGAGCGCAGTGCCGTGGGCAGAGAGGTGAGCGCAGTGCCGTGAGCAGAGTGGTGAGCACAGTGCCGTGGGCAGAGTGGTGAGCGCAGTGCCGTGGGCAGAGTGGTGAGTGCAGTGCCGTTGGCAAAGTGGTCAGTGCAGTGCCGTGAGCAGAGTGGTCAGTGCAGTGCCGTGGGCAGAGTGGTGAGCGCAGTGCCGTGGGCAGAGTGATTAGCGCACACACACACACACATACACACATACACACACACACACATACTCCACTATACTTACCACCGGCCCTGCGTCTTCCCTGCTGCCTGGATCTTCAGTTGACATGACGCCGCCCCCGGACGACTGGATCCAATATGGCGTCCGGGAAGTCTCGCGAGACTTTCCGGACGCCATATTGGATCCAGTAGTTCGGGGGCGGCGTCATGTCGACTGAGAATCCAGGCGGCGGACGCAGGGCCGGTGGTAAGTATAGCGGAGTGTGTGTGTGGACAAAGTGACGAAAGTGCGGACAAAGGGACGGAAGTGCGGACAAAGGGACGGAAGTGCCTTCGGCTTTTATATATTAGATTCTTTAGTTATATATTTCACATTATTTTATTATTCGGTTACATGCCATTGTACCTTGTGCTTTAAATATTTTAACATTTTATTCTGTATCTGGCTCCTTGAACATATCACAGTAGGTATTATAATCCTATATATACTGTAGGTACTGTAGGTAGATACTGTAGGTATCCTTCAGTTCCCTGTTTATTTTACCATTTGTTTTATAAGTATTATATGCTGGAAAGCACAGTGTATTTCAGATTGTATCTATGGGCTAGAGATTCTTTGGGTCGCGTGACCAGACTCTCAATCAAATGGGACAACAGTCACTTCTTTATACATCACCTTGTCTAGACTCATGACTGGGCTGCACTGACATCTGTGCCAAAACTACGACATGCAACTCATGAGCACCAGCCCCTCCAGTGTTTAGGTTACATGTAACTTAAAAGTAGTACTCTGTTAGGCACCCTCCAAAAGAAGGCTCAACCTGAAATGTAAAAGACAACCTATCAGTAATGTCTTTATTTCATGCAGTTTATTATTCATTCATTATTCAGCTTTACTAGATTTATGCATAATTCTATTAGTTTTGCAGCTTGATCCATTTTTTTTACTCAGCCATATGGTTCAAATAGCACATCCATTTAGCACCTTTTGATCCGTTTAATTTTTGTTCATTATTTATATTTGTTGTATTCATTAATTGTCATTACTTTCAAGGTTTCTGCTGCCTTTCTATTTGAGTGACTCACTTTTTATATCATTTTTAATATGCCATTTGTGATATTTAATAAAGATTTAATTTAATCTCTACATCATTTCTTTCTTTAAGATTCTATGCTTGCTATGGTTCACAGGCATTGATTTCTTATGCTTTGGTGACATACAGTTCAATATTTATCCTTACACTCATTAGTACTGTTAATACTACACCCGTGCAGCAGTATACGTTTACTGATTTAAAATATTTGTTTCCTTATGTGGTAGAAATTAAACATTTGTTTTACATGATTATTGCTTTTTTCATATACTTCTTCAAATGTTTTAGTAAATTCACCACCTAAATCGCAGAAGGAATATTGATAGTGTAGTTAATATTATTAAGGGCCCGTTACACGCTGCGATGTGGAATGCTGACATATCTTGAACTGATCGCTGGTGAGCTGTCACACAGGCAGACTCACCAGGGATCAGGACCAGCGAGAACGCTGGTATCCATGGTAAACAGCGGGTAACTAAGCGCTGCGCTCTGTTTAGTTACCCACTGTTTACCTTGTATACCAGCTCCCATCGTTTGCTGTGCGGCATTGGGAGCTCGCTGATCGTTGCTCACCCACTGTCACATGCAGCAATGCTGCGAGTCCAATGGACGACCAACAACAGATTTATGGTCCTGTCCCTAAGGCTGGAGGCACACTGCCGTTGAACTCGTGCGAGTTTAATGCGAGAAAAAACTCGCATTAAACTCGGACCTGTATCTTTCAATGATACAGGTCACATTAATGCGAGTTTCTGGCATTAAACTTTGCGAGAGCAATCCGAGTGCAATCGCAGCATGCTGCGATTGCACCGCGATTGCCTCGCGCGAGGGGCCATTAAAAGTATATGGGTGCGAGTCTAGCTCGCACCCATACAACACATGGTGCAAGAGTCGCAGCCGTGTGCTGTCAAAATCACTGGCTCCCCGCAGTCCCCATACAGTTACAATAATGTTTCATTGCTGTGACAGCAGCATTGAAGCAGTATTGTATGTATAATTTATTATTTTTTGCAAAGTTACACTTATCAGCTTGATTTGACATGTTTTTACCATGTCGGCTGTTCAGGACTTCATTCTGCACTGTGCTACCGAGGGGGTTTTAACCCGGTGAATAAGGGGTTAATCAGACGCTGGTGTCATGACACCATCTGTCCAGGGTTTGTCCTTCCCCCCTGGATACATGGTGACATGACATCATGTGTCTGAATGGGTTAATTTTTCTGTAACCCAGGTTCAAGTGTATGTCGGGTGTAGAGATGTGACAGAAAGAGCCGTGAAACAGAAAGATTTGTGAATGGAAGCCAGGGCTTCAGCACCATGGACAGCTCCTTACAAATCACCGGCTTATTCTGTGTAATCTCTACACCCGACATACACTTGAACCTGGGTTACAGAAAAATTAACCCATTCAGACACATGATGTCATGTTACCATGTACCCAGGGGGGAAAGATAAGTGTAACTTTGCAAAAAATAATAAATTATACATACAATACTGCTTCACTGCTGCTGTCACAGCAATGAAACATTATTGTAACTGTATGGGGATAGCAGGAATTATACAGGCGAGCAGCACTAATGCTGTTCCGTGGTCCATCAAGACCATGGACAGCATAGAAAAAAACAACACACACGCACTCACACCTCATACTCGCACTACATACACTTACATACAGCCAGGCACACTCACCACATGCACTACACTCGCACCACATTAGCACTACACTCGCACCAAACTAGCACTACACTCGCATCACTGTCATGCATCAATCAAGCTCCGTGTTTGATGCACGACAGTGTGCCTGTACCCTTAGTCTGTGATCAACTATCAACGACATATCGTTGATCGTTGATATGTGTCACACACAACAATGTCTTTTCGACATTGCTGCAACATCACCAAACCAGTGATGTTGCAATGATATCGTTCACGATATCATTGTGTGTAATGGGCCCTTTAGTCTTCTAGTTGATGGCATAAAATTTTATCATTTGGGGATATATTCACTCATTGTCTTTCAGACATCTACCAACCTGGTATTACAGGATGAAGATACTTCAAGACATACTGATGGCTTGTTCTCAAGCATATTTTTGTGTGTTATTTTTACATTTTCTTTAATTGACTAGTGAACAGCTTTCACATGGAAACTGGCTAAAGAATGGTCAGGTCTAACAGCTTTGCATTAAATAGATGGTCAACAGAATATACATGTAAACAGCATGTTGTTTTTCCAGTGAATGCATATGATTTGTAAAGTGCTGAGGAATATGTTGGCACTTTATAAATTAAGATTATTATTATTATTATTATTATTATTATTATATGTTAATTTTTATGTTCATGCATATGTTCACACAAATATGAGACTAATAACACTGGTCTATCATAGCAAAAGATAAAAAGTTTCCTGATATCAATCCCTAAACTGCTTAAAAACATATTATTATTATTATTATTATTATTTATATAACACCATTAATTCCATGGTGTTGTGAATGAGAGAGGGGTTACATACAAAATTTTAGATATACAGGGTGGGCCATCTATATAGATACACCTAAATAAAATGGGAATGGTTGGTGATATCACCTTCCTGTTTGTGGCACATTAGTATATGGGAGGGGGGAAAACTTTTCCAGATGGGTGGTGACCATGGTGGCCATTTTGAAGTTAGCCATTTTGGATCCAACTTTATTTTTTCCAATGAGAAGAGGGTCATGTGACACATCAAACTTATTGAGAATTTCATAAGGAAAACTGGTGTGTTTGGTTTTAACATAACTTTATTCTTTCATGAATTATTTTCTAGTTTCTCTTTGTTTACAGCCATTGACATGTCGCAGAGGTTAACATGGGAGGAGCAGATAGAAATTGTGTAGATATCTGGTGAGCGTAGAACCCGAGTCATTGTAGCAGATTTCAATGCAAGACACCCTACAAGACCACCCATCACCCATGCTACAGCTTGTCAAACTGCTGGTCAAATTTCGTGAAACAGGTTCAGTGTTGGATGAACTCTTCATGAGTTATTTACAAGTTTATGACCACTTGCAAAATGTATTCAAAGTGCTGCAAGTTGTGTTGGATTGTCAATGCAACCTTCTTCTCCCACTCTTGACACACTAATAGCAACACAGCAGAAGAAATGCTAGTACAGGCATCCAGTGTCTTGTTATTTCAGATGCTGCAGATCTCGTATCTTCACAGCATAGATAATTGCCTTCAAAGATAAAGGTCTAAGGGAGTCAGAACGGAAGACCTTGGTGGCCATTCATCTCGCCAACAAGACCAATCCACTTCTCAGGAAACTGTTCATGTAGGAATGCTTGGACCTTACACCTATGTGGTGGTGCACCATCTTGTTGGAAAAACTCAGGGAACGTGTCATCTTCAGTGCATAAAGAGGGCAACACATCATCATGTAGCAATTTCATATAACCAATGTTATTGAGGTTAACATTGATGAAGACTGGCCCCATTATCTTTGCACCCCATATACCACACCATACCATCAATTTCTGTGATCCAACAGTCTTGAAAGGATCTATCCACTGTGGGTTAGTGTCAGACCAATAGCTGTGGTTTTGTTTGTTAACTTCACCATTGACAAAAACATTTGCCTCATCACTGAACATAATGTTCTGTGTAAACTGAGGGTCCTGTTCCAATTTTTGTTATGCCCATTCTACAAATTCAATGCGCCGATCTGAGTCATCCTCATTGAGATGCTGCAGCAGCTGGATTTTGTAAGGGTGCCATTTGAGAGTAGCTAATATCCGCCAAAGGGATGTTCGACTGATGCCACCCTCCAGTGACATGCAGTGAGTACTACCCTTTGGGCTCTTGCTGAATGAAGCTAGGACAGCCACTGATGTTTCTTCATTAGTGACAGTTTTCTTGCGTCCACATTTTGGCAAATCCAACACTGAACCTGTTTCACGAAATTTGACCAGCAGTTTGACAAGCTGTAGCATGGGTGATGGGTGGTTTTGTAGGGTGTCTTGCATTGAAATCTGCTACAATGACTCGGGTTCTACGCTCACCAGATATCTACACAATTTCAGCTGGAGGTGGCAGGAGGTGGCGAGCCTTTGGATGTGCGGTTGAAAGGACAGAGCAGAGTTGAGAGTTACTCCAAGGCAGCGGACTTCAGGTGCGGGAGAGAGCGTGATGCCATTTACTGTAATAGATAGATCAGGTAGGGAAGATACATGAGATGGAGGAAAGATGATGAGTTTGGTTTTGTCTACATTGAGTTTTAGGAAATGAGATGTGAAGAAGGAGTATGTGACTGATAGACACTCTGGGATTTTGGACAGCAGAGAGGTGACATCTGGGCCAGAGAGGTAGATCTGAATGTCGTCAGCGTATAGGTGGTACTGGAAGCCAGGGGACTTTATGAGTTGTCCTACACCAACGGTATAGAGAAAAATAGGGGCCCTAGGACAGAGCCTTGAGGAACTCCAACAGAGAAAGGGTGAGATGATGAGGTAGTGTGGGAGTGGGAAACACTAAATATGCAGTCAAAAAGGTATGAGGCGATCGAGTAGAGGGCAAGGTCTTTGATGCCAAGGGAAGAGAGGAACTTAGGAACTTTTCCCTTGTTCTTATTTTTTGCAGGATGAGCTATGTTTTTGAATGATTCCATTTATTTTACCATAAAAAGATATTTGGTGTAGACATTTCTTCATCTCTTGGTAGGAAAAACACAGTGGGAATATATGTATTTTGACCTCTTTTTATGTGATTTTGATGTGTTTTTGCAGTGCATTTTTGGTGCAGATTTTTCACATATATTTCTGTTGAAATCTGCAGCAAAAACACAGAAAAAATTGACATTCTGCAAATTTAAGTCTGCAAATATGCAAGGAGAAATTACTCAACGTGTGTATGAGACTTCAGGATTCTTGTTCACTTTATCTTTGAAATAAAAGAAAAAAATCTGAATCTGCTTGAATTTTGACATTGTTTTTGGTGATTTGTGCTTATGCTTTGGGGGGCGCAGCACCATTAAAAAAAATAAATTTGCATTTCAAGTTTTTCTTTGACTCGACATATAGACTTGCAGTAAGGCACCACACAGCTCTATTTCTATGAGATTAGTGTTTCCATTTTTGTTTATTCTCGCACATTTGGATGTCACTTATTTAACATTGCTTGTTAGTTTTCTTGGGTGTATATGGAAACAGTGTATGTAAAGTACTGCCAATATATTTGCAGAGATTTACTTGGACTGACTGTTTTTGAGGTACATTTCAAATCAACTTTGGGCAGTAATCTAATTCAGCTGCAAACCAAGCAAGATCAGAAACCCTGACATAAACCATCACAATATCCAGAGTATCCAAATTTGTATTGCCAAAAGTTTATATGAAACTGCAACACTTTCCTCTATTGTATATATCATACTTGACTGTATCCACCATTGTCTGTCACCTCTCTGCAAGGTAAATTCACTCCCTTTATTGCATCATCATCTCACAATGTCTCAAAGATTGTGAGTTTCTAAGGCTGGCTTCACATTGCGGGTCAGATCCAATCCGAGGCTGTCAGGGTGAACCTGACAGCTCCGGATCAGATCAGCACACAGAACCAGAGGGCTAATATGCCCTCCGGTCCGGTGTGCTGCCGCACGCAGCTGCCACCTCTCATGAATCGGGACTGCGGCTCGCAGGAGGTAGCCGCGGTCCTGAAACAACAGCAGGTGTCCGGTTCCCAGATCCTTCTGGACTGGGGCAATACGGACCCATAGGCTCCCATGTTAGGGAGCGCCAGATTGCCCCGGATCCGTGAGGATCCGAGCAAATCTGGGAGTAGACAATTAGAGGAGATATTCTCCTCTCGGACACAAAAACGTTGCAAGCAACGTTTTTGTGTCCGTGAGAAAATTCTGAATTCTCCCGGATTGTCCTGGACAGATAGAAACCGGATGGCAGAGAGCTGCCATCTGGCTTCTATCCGGCCCCATAATATACTATGGGGCCAAAATCCGGTCCGGGCCTGTCCAGTTTACATGGACAGCGTCGGATCGGATGTGACCCGCAATGTGAAGCCAGCCTTACATTGGTAAAATTGTGCATTCTGGTGTGTATAATTAGTGTTTTTAATTCAATCTACTTGAGTTTAATCCACCTCACACAAATCAAAAATACATCAATACAAGACTTTGTTACCACTTTTACTAATTCATTCAATTAGTTTTCTCTTTAATTTAATTTTGTCAAATTTGACATCAATAATACCATCTCATACTGTGGTATGTTTTAGGTAAAACTGATCAAATTCATCTAGAACAATATGCATATTTATTGTATGGTGTGCTCAACAAGGTGGTGATTTCCCTTTTCACTGTGATTTTTGAAAGTTTATGAACCCATCAGAATTTCTGCATAAATTTGACCAAAGACTACATAAACATGACGCAAACCATAAAAATAGATTAAGAAAACCAAACAAATGAGTAAAATATCACACATTGTAATTTTTAGTTGAGAAAAAATGGTCTATTGTCACATGTGTATGACAGGCAAGTATTTGAACCCTTGACATTAGAAGATAATTTGAAAATTAAATTATACTCTGTTGTTTTAATAAATGGCATGACAATCAGGTTTCAGTGGGTGAGCTGTTTTAAAATTCAGGGATTTATTACACTTCGATCTTCACAATACATGAAGTGTAGCATGGTACAAAAAAAGGAGTCTTCTGAGGACCTCAACAGAAGAAATTTTTATAGTCGTCTGACTGGAAAAGATTACAAAACCATCAGTAGTGAGTTTTGACTCCATCAATGCATAACCATGGAGATTGTGTACAAATGGAGGAAATTCAAGACCATTAATAACCTCCCAAGTATTTGTAAAATAGTTACACTGTAACTTCAACCATGCCAATTTTTTCAATTATGTAATTACTTTTACTGTAATCTGATGTAAGTTTAGTTACCATATAGAGGGTGGGTGAGGCCACATCTGACTTTAACAAATCAAGGGGATGGAAGCAGTCAATATGTCTGAGGTTCATGAGTGGGCCCAGTAGCAGAGTGACAGTGACGCTGATCCTAGGTAAGTAATAGTCTAGGAAGCTAATGACTGTGTCAAACAATGGGGCTCCACTGTAAAACAGTTTGATCTGTTCTTGGCAGCTTTTGGGCCCCAGTGAAGATGTCTTCTATATCTTTGATTTTGCCTCCCATTGATTTGAATGTGGCTCGGAGGTTCGGCGAACTGTTCACCGATCTATTCGTTGAACGTATGCCCGTTCGGAGACCTGAACCTAATTTGAACTTCAAAAGGTTCGCTCATCTCTATCTATCATTGAGATTATTTTTTGGTAACTGGGGATGTGGAGCATAAATGGGGCAAGTTTAAAGATATATTACTAGAATCTTGAAGAAATATTTAATCTCTGGTAATAAAATGTACTGGAGTAAAAAGAAACCTATATGGATAAATAAGGTAGTGCAAAGTATAATAAGACAAAAACAAGGGGCTATGAGCCTATGACATTAACTTCTTCACTACGAGGCAAATTTTCCATTTTTCATTTTCTTCTTCAAGAGCCATAGCTTTATATTATTCCATCAATATACCCGTATTACTGCTTGTTTTTGTGGTTACAAGTTGTAAATTTGAATGACATAGTTAATTTTACTATAGAGTGTACTGTACTGTATATTGCAAAAAAGCGATATTCCACAATGGTTTTATTTTTTGCCAGTCAGCATAATGCCATCAGTATGAATCTGGAAATACCAAACATGTATACTGCTGTATAATTTTTCTTTTATCTAAGTGGTAAAAAAATGAGATATTTGTGAAAAACAAGAATTGCGCTTTTGGAGCCATTTTCTGAGGCCGGTAGCGGTCTTATTTTTTGTGGTCTGTGGCGCTGTGATGACTTATTTTTTGCATCTTGAGCTGATGTTTTTATTCATACCATTTTTGGGTGGAAGACCTGCTTTGGTTACCTGTTATTGCATTTTATTGCAATGTTGTGGTGACCAAAATAAGTTAATATTGTCGTTTTGCCTTTTTTTTTTCTCATTATGCAGCTAACAAATAAGATGATATGATTTTATATTTTTATGAATCAGGCATTTCTAAGACTTACAATACCAAATATGAGTATTTTTTAAAATTGTTCTATTTCCAATGGAGCAAAATGGGGTTATTTAAACTTTTATTTTTTATTTTATATATTTTTTACTTTATTTTATTTTGCATGCTCCCTTGGGGCACCTCATCACTGCACAGTCGAATCACTGTTTCAGTACAGTAATGCATGTTTCTTCACTGCAGAAGTGATCATCTCCTGTGAAAACTGCTACTCAGACAGCATTCACAGGAAGTGAGTCATGAAAGTGACCGGGATCATCATCTGAGCCCTCACTGTCATGGTAACACATCAGCGCCCCTGATCACATCACGGGATCACCGATGGCGAAGGGGAATAGTGCGATCCCTGCCACGGCATGTTTGATCGCGCTACCAGTGTTTGACAGTGAGATATAAGGAGTTAACAGATGTGGGTGGATCTCTTATTCATCTACACCTGTTAGCTGCACATGTTGACTGATCAGATCAGCTGGTATGTGCAAGAAATGATGTGAGCTCAGTGTGTGAGCTTTTATCAAAGCAAGGAACAAGACCAATGACCTACGTAAACGTCATTGGTTGGGAAGGGGTTCAATAAACCCCAAAAATGTTTTTAAATAAATTAATGCAAGGGAAGAAAGAAAGAGAGTAATATTAATCTGGGCTGCCTCATATACGAAGATAGCCCTGAAGGCCCAAGATAGTATTAACACCCAGGCCCATGGATTTGAAGAAAACAAAACCCATAAGTCCAGAGTTAACAATAGCGCCCAAACAAGTGGGCGAAGACAGGACAAGGGGATGACATATAGCATGGACCTTAATAGTGGTGTTAGGCTATATCCCAATATTGATTAATTTAAACAAGAACAGACACCCCAAGATTGAAACTATCGACAACGATGGACATAGCCATGGCATGATATCACCATTGAAAAGGAGTCAAATCAGAAACGATGCAAAAACCATTGTGGCTATAATGAAAAGTCCACATACTGGGCGAACAAATTCGTAGCCAAAGTCATCTTGCGTAGTATCTTAAAGAAACCTGTTCCCAGTTCCAGGTAAATTTCCATGTACAGATCCATCTAATCCGATATCCAAATAGAATCACATGCCCAAATCTGGCTGATGAATGGCCTCCCAGTGCCTCCTGAACGGAAGACCGATATAGGTGTTCAAGCAGTATAGTGAACCAACAATCAGACAAGACAGGCAAATGATGGATAGCGAACAGGACTTCACGCAGTGTGACACAGCTCGTGTGTACGTCAAAGAAACCACAGAAAAAATCGACCAAGTCCATTCCACCATGTAACTGTGCTCCAATTCCGGGCTTGCAATTAGACCCATTGATAGAAAAGTAGTTTTGCATGCTGATTGATCTAGAGACGAAAAGAAAAGGCCAAAAAGGAAAATTAGAAACCACAGTTCATGTCAGCTTGTAGAAATCCGTATATAATAGTTCCTCGTTCAAACCATGTGGGGAGAGACATTTCAAGTTGTAAATCCATCTAGATTCCATCTTTAGGAGTTCACGTGTTACATTCCTCCCTCTGATATTAGTTTTCAAGACCTGAAGGACTAGAACCCTAATGCTGCTCGGGTTACTATTACGTGTGGTCATAAAATGTTTAGCAACAGAGGTAAGTGCATTGTCTGATTTGAAATCTTTCCTGGCTGTATTAATCAATGAAGCATGTTGTTGAATGCGTCTGCGAAGCGTGTGTAGTCTGCCCAACATGAACCCTCATACACACCCACACAATACCATATACCAGATTTTTAGAGTAACACTTAAAGTATGCTCTGGAGCGCAGAGCGAACGGGAAGTGTGGCAAGGAGAACATCTCAGCAGAGATCATAAATGGGCAGGCAGTGCAATTTCCGCATGCATACATTCCCTTTAACCGCACCCCAGTGCCGATACGTGTACTCGGCCTCATATAATGACTACATGTGATCTTATCCTTGAGATTTGCAGAACGCATGGCCGTCAGGCTAGATTTTTGAGACAGAAAAGGCTTCAGTTTTTCATCCCTCGTAAGGAGATCCCAAATGTTGTCCAAAATTCTCCTACTGTCCCTCCATTGGTTATTAAACGGTGTCACTATACTAATAGTGTCCCTAACAGGTCTATTCTTCTGTCTTAATGCTTCCTCCCTTGAGATGTTTCTGGAATACTGGTACGCTTCTGAAACCACCCTGTGTGGATAGCCTTCAGCAATGAACCATGAGGTGAGGTCTCTTGCTTCCCGTTGAAAATCAGGCATGCCGCTGCAGTTGCATCTCATGCTCAGGAATTGTCCTTTTGGGATCCCCCGTTGCAAATGCGAAGGTTGTGAGCTACTAAAATGTAACATATTGTTTGTAGCTCTGGGTTTCCTAAACAATGTGGACGTGATTTTCTTACCCTCCAATGTCAGTTTTAAATCTAAATAGCTTATCCCCTTGTCGGATATCTCTGTGGTGAGCCTAATATTCCACGCATTTTGATTCAGTTGATGGACCAACTCTTGGCACTCTTCACGCGTACCTGACCAAAGAAACAAGACATCATCGATATATCGATACCATTTTCTCACATGAGTCCTAAACAAGGTAGTATTGTATACAATACTCCCACCACCCTAAAAAGATGTTCACATACAAGGGCGTACAACGTACGCCCATCGGGGTGCCGGAGGCCTGTTTGTAGAAAACCATGTTGAACACAAAGTAGTTGTTCTCTAATATAGTTCTGAGCAGGTCCAATAAAAAGGAATCATGCAAACGATTATTCGATAGTTGTTTATCCAAAAAGTACGCCACAGCGTTAACGCCCAAGTTGTGTGGAGTACAGGTATAGAGCGATTCAACATCCATTGCTGCCAGCAATGTACCCTCCTCAATCTCTAGCGGCTCCAGTTGTTCCAACAGAAATGTCGAGTCACGTACATAAGAGGCCAGTCCTGTTGCAATAGGCTGTAAATAGTAGTCTATATATATTCACGGGTGTTCGAACAGTCCCCCAATCCTAGAAATTATTGGCCTACCTGGAGGATCCTGTAAGTTCTTGTGAATTTTCGGGAGCATATAATATGTCAGCACACGCGGATGCTTGGTGGTTAGAAATTTTCTTTCTTGTTTATTCAATATTCCAAGCCCAAATGCTGTTTGTAGGAGCTGGCCAAGTTTTCTCTTGAAAGTCTGGGTGGGGTCAGATGGCAAAACATGATAGTTATCCCTGTTGTTCAGCTGCCGTTTCGCCTCTTTAACTTACTTTTCAACCGACCATAGGACGATATTCCCACCCTTATCAGCTTCTCTAATAATAAACTCTTTATTATTTTTCAGCATTGCCAGAGCTTTGATTTTCACTGGTGTCAAATTATTATGCCTCCCCGGGGTGGTCCGTAAATCTGAGACTCTGTTGTAAAATATCTGTATTGCTGGAAAAGCTGACATTGGAGGAGTAACCTGAGATGGAATCCTTCTCAGGAATCTCGTTCGATCAAGTGGGTCTTCAGTAGTTCCAAGTGCCGTGAGATCGCTTAATGTCCGTCTTTCCTGTTCTGTCAACCTGTGCATAATTGAAGGCTGATGATATTAAAGTTTAAACATCAATTTTCTACAGAAAAGGTAGACATCTTTAGTGAAGGAGAACTTGTCCAAATCCAAAGTAGGGGAGAAGGACAAACCTCTCTTCAACAATCCCATTTCAACATCAGAAAGCACATGGGAAGAAAGATTTACAATTTGGAGTTGTCCTTTGGACCTGTTACATGGCATTACCTGATTTATTTCTTCTTGTGGGGAATCTCCCTCATATAGTCCGGTTCATTCCTTTTTCCTATCCACACCATTCCTGATTCCTCCTCTTCTCCCCCGTCTAGTACGTCGCTTTCGCTTTGGTCCGATGATAAAAAGGTTAGGTTACAACATAAGTTTATTTGTCAATGCTTTTCAAGGTTCTCTGGTCTCTTCCTCAGGAAATACCAATGTGCAGAGAGCCTTCAAACGTATTGACAAATAAACCTATGTTGTAACTTAACCTTTGATCCCTCTTGGATTCTGGCAGTGCGGTTGTTAACCCTTCATCTGTCTTTTTCCTGGATATACACTAATCACTGGAGACTGCAGGAGCCAGTTTGATGCTTTCATAGTGGTTGTGACTGTACCCAACCCCACAAGGTGAGCCTCTACACCAATCTCTCAGATAAGACCCTACTTGCATTTTATCTTTCCTTGTAAACAGTTTATCCCATAATACTACCATGAAACTACATAAAACTGGAATAAAATTCACTCATCAAAGTGATAGTGTCCAAAAAAAAGTGCTATTCAGAGTCCAAATATACTGTAGGTGCAGCGGGCTCCATGACATAAATTTAAAATGACATTTCCCAATGGACAATTTAATGTTGACATTGAGTATGGAGTAGTTGTTGGGATAAACCCTAACTGTAGAGTACCGTAAGTGCCACACAATCCAGCATTGGGTTGTTTCTAAGTTTTTATGCAGTGGCAGTTTTTATCAAAAGTACTGTTTTTCAGAAAAACAACTTCTTCAAAAGCTTTAAAAATTGTCACTAAAATAATTGTGCTATCAGCGTGAAACCAAGCTTTCTTTTTGAAGCACTCTCTTTTAGTATCTGCTAATGTTATATACAAGACATTTTCTTTTATTCAAATGATGACCAGTATTTCAATGGAAAAGCTTAGAGAATGTCACACATTCATAAAACAGATGGAGTTCACATTGACATTTATTCCCATAAAAATGCTCTCAAAACCGGACTTGCAGAATTTTAATTAGTATTAATTGCATATATCCATTAAGCATTTCTATCAAGATAAGTATGTGAATTAAAAACAGGTCTAGCAAGAAAGAATTTTTATTTTATTAGCTGTTAAATCCTGGTAATGGAATATACTCAATTCTTTAAGACAATTTACAGGACTCAATACCAGTTACTTTGAGAAAATAATTAGCCAGAGACTTTATTTTTACATTTTAATGTGAGATCTTTACTTTCCTTAAAGTTTTGAAGGCATAATCAACAGATATTGTATATATGTCAAGTAATGCTTCTTTTACAGAAAATTATAAACAAAATAAATAAAATGTAAAAAGCAATGTAGTCTGTAAAATATTTACAGTGCAAGGAACACTTTCCATTTTAATTGACAATCCTGTATCTATTATCATTTTTATGGTTAGTTGCTTCTGTATTCTATCTTTTTACATTCCACTATTGTATGTCTGTATATATCTGTAAAGGCCACGTTACACACACAGATATCTGTTCAGATATTGGTCACAGATCTCTGGTTGCAGTGAAATCATGGACACATTGTTACATTTGTTCACAGCCACAACATGGAACAATGTGTCCATGATTTCACTGCAACCAGAGATCTGCAAACAATATCTGAACAGATATCTGTGTGTGTAACGTGGCCTTAATATATATATGTATATATATATATATATATGTATATATTGATTGACAGGCACTACTCTCGCGCCTGCACAGTGCGTGAGTCACTGTTCTCCATTGAAGACGCAGTGCCCGATGTCTCGCGAGATTTGTGAAGTCTCGCGCCTGTGCAATAGAATCTTGTGAGAACTCAGGCACTGCGTTTTCAGTGGAGCACAGTGAGTAGTGCCTGACAATCAACATCCATATACAGGAGGGGCAGCAATTTCAAAAGAGCAGGGTGGCTATTCCAGGCATGGGAGTGGTGAGGACCACATAGAGCAAACCCCCCCGCCCCAGACCTTTTCAGGAGTCATCACAGCGCGGGAGAGAATAAAAGTTAATTTCCGAGTTATGCAGAGGGACGTTTGGGCATATAGAGGGGTTATAGGGACCCCAATTATATCATATTACATCTGGTGGGCACAGTTTAGAACACCCGAAGGGGGTGACAGGTTCCCTTTAAAAGTCAATATCAATTATTTAAATTTATTTGCCGCAAGTAAGAGTAGAAAGCAAAACAAAAAGAGCCATTTACATACTATAGTGTAAGGTATTTGCACACTAATTAGTGTAAAGCCTGCATCAAACATAACATTCGAGATCGTTAGCGAGATCGTTGTAACGTCACAGGTTTTGTGATGTAACAGCGATCTCGCTAACTATCTCGCTACGTGTGACACTTAGCAGTGATCAGGCCCCTGCTGAGATCGCTGATCATTACAAAGTGCTCTGGGTCATTTTTTGGTCGTTGCACTCCCACTGGGAATGCTGCATCGCTGTGTTTGAAAGGGACAACGACCAACGATCTCAATACTACGCCCAAGACTGACAATTCTCCATGACCTTCTATCATTCCGGATTGTTGCTGAAGTCGCTGATGAGATCTGACTGTTTGACATCTCACCAGTGACCCCAAACTGCCGTACCAGCGATCCCTACCAGGTTGTATTGTTGTCGAGATAGTTGGTGCGTCGCTATGTATGACGGGAGCTTAAAGTTCGATTTCTCCACAGGGGTTGACTTTAACTCTTTCCTGACATGGCGATTTTCCATTTTTTTTTTAAATTTTTTTCCTTTGCTTCTTCCAAAAGTTATAACTATTTGTTACCATCAACATATCCGTATGAGCAGCGGAATTCTGTAATTATATTTTAGACTTTGTTTATGATGAACCTAATGTACTATAAAATTACAGTCCTTATAAACAAGATTTTCCAGGTCAGTATCATCTTAACTACTCAAAAATCTTGGGGATATATTTAGCTTTCAGGTGAAATTTCAGGATGAACCTAAAATGCACTATAACCTTTTCAGGTGAACTTAATGTGACCTCGTCTGCACTTTTAATTTTCCGGCTGTTCAGTGCTATATGCAGTCTATCTGCAGCAGATAAACAACGCACCATGCGGACAGGACTTTGCCAAGAAAACATGCTGCATATAGAGTGCAGATCTGCTGCAGATCTGCCGTTCATACACACCAAATATGCTGTACGATGCATATTTCATCATGTATTTGGTGCGTATTTGGTGCTGATCTGCAGCAGATCCGCGCTAAGTTTGCAGCAGCGTGTTTTCCCAGCAAAGCCAATGGGATTTGTGAAGTCCTGTCCGCATGGTGCATTGTTTTTCTTGTGCAGATACGCTGCATATTTTGGTGCAGAAAAATCTGCAGCATGTCAATTCTTCATGCAGATGCACTGCAGATAAGTCTACAAAAATGCTGAGTCATAGAAAAGCAATGGCAAAAAGCACTACATCTGCAGCAGTTAAAAACTCATCATACAAACATGGAAGTTTTTGGTAGGTATTTCTGACCCTAGATGCAGATTTTGGAAGTCAAAGATCTACACCACCAACTAAGCTTGCGAACAGACCCTAAAGGGGAATTCCACTCTCCAAGATCCTATGCCAATATGTACCAGGTGAAGTACCGTATATACTCGCGTATAAGCCGAGTTTTTCAGCCCAAAAATTGGGCTGAAAAGTACCCCCCTCGGCTTATACGCGAGTCAGTGCTGTATACCGATGTATACATCGGTACATACCGATGTATACATCGGTATACAGCAGCCCCCGCATCCCCAGTAATGCAGGGCCCCCCCAGGGTCTCTCCGGTCACCTGTAAAGCAAGCTATACTTATCAGTGTCCCGCTCGCACCCGCCGCTGCCGACATCCACGATCCTCCATCTTCATGCGACTCCTCTTCCTGTTTCTGTGCGCGTCGCCGGCAATGACGTCATTCCCGGCGACGCGCACAGGAAACAGGAAGAGGAGTCGCATGAAGATGGAGGATCGCGGATGTCGGCAGCGGCGGGTGCGAGCGGGACACTGATAAGTATAGCTTGCTTTACAGGTGACCGGAGAGACGCTGGGGGGGGCCTGCATTACTGGGGCTGCCTGTATACTACTATATTACTGGGGCTGCTATATACCTCTGGGGCACTGTATACTACCACTGGGGCTGCTATATACCTCTGGGGCACTGTATACTACCACTGGGGCTGCTATATACCTCTGGGGCCCTGTATACTACCACTGGGGCTGCTATATACCTCTGGGGCACTGTATACTACCACTGGGGCTGCTATATACCTCTGGGGCCCTGTATACTATCACTGGGGCTGCTATATACCTCTGGGGCACTGTATACTACCACTGGGGCTGCTATATACCTCTGGGGCCCTGTATACTACCACTGGGGCTGCTATATACCTCTGGGGCACTGTATACTACCGCTGGGGCTGCTATATACCTCTGGGGCCCTGTATACTACCACTGGGGCTGCTATATATACCTCTGGGGCCCTGTATACTACCGCTGGGGCTGCTATATACCTCTGGGGCCCTGTATACTACCACTGGGGCTGCTATATACCTCTGGGGCCCTGTATACTACCACTGGGGCTGCTATATACCTCTGGGGCCCTGTATACTACCGCTGGGGCTGCTATATACCTCTGGGGCCCTGTATACTACCACTGGGGCTGCTATATACCTCTGGGGCCCTGTATACTACCACTGGGGCTGCTATATACCTCTGGGGCCCTGTATACTACCGCTGGGGCTGCTATATACCTCTGGGGCCCTGTATACTACCACTGGGGCTGCTATATACCTCTGGGGCCCTGTATACTACCACTGGGGCTGTATATACTACCACTGGGGCTGTATATACTACTGGGGCTGCGTGTATACTACCACTGGGGCTGCTGTATCTACCTCTGGGACTGGTGTATACCACACTGCTGGGGGCTGTATACTTGTGCTAGGGTCCACCCTCGGCTTATACACGAGTCAATAGATTTTCCCAGGTTTTGGGGGCAAAAGTAGGGGGGTCGGCTTATACACGGGTCGGCTTATACACGAGTATATACGGTAATAATAATAATAGTAAATGCCTCCAATTACAAATTTAGCATAGTTCTCTTGATTAGCTGTGCAGTTTACCTCATGCACAGAGCATTATAGCTTAGGTATCCATGGTTATGACCGCAAGCAACTTAATTAAGAGTTCACTCACATCTTCATTTTTTTCTCAGCATCTATTATTCTACAATCAGTTACTGGATTAATTCCATTGTTCTGTGGTACAGAATGGTAATGTATCTGTAAAAAAAGGATGGCATATGGATAGTCTGAGTCATGTCCGATTTTTTTTCTCACACACATTGACTTGTTATTTTTATGTGACCATACAGAGCATGCCATGATTTCTGCATATATACTATAGAATAGCAGGCCGCAGCTGCCCCAGAAATTGGAGAATTCATAAGAAGTGCCAATTCCTGACACTTTATGTTGCTCTCCCCAATGCCCTAGTGTAGTTACCTTCAGGATGCTAGAAGGGGTTAATGACAGCTGATGATTGCCAGCTTGTCATTACGCCTGGATTGATGATGGCCTCTATGAGACCCACACAATATCAATCCTGTGAGGAAAGAGTTAAAAAAACACAGAGTAAAATTCTTTATTAGAAAAAATCTTTATTACAAAAAACACACTGACAAACCTCATTTTCCAATTTATTAATTCCATCACATACTCTCCAATGATAATCCACCAAAAGGTTGGATGTCACAATCTAAACTGTGAGCATCGGAGGTCACAGTGTAGAAGAAACACTCTATCATCGCGGCCTCTGAGTACAGACTGGGAGAGCCAAGAGCTGTGATCAGGTGAGCACAGGACGCATAGCGGTTGTCATGGTACCAGAGCTGTGTACTCAGCTAAGTCAGTGAGGTCACCTGAGGTCACAGCTAAGGTACCATAGCAACCTCTATGCATCCTGTGCTCACCCTGCTGCAGCTCTCGCCTCTCTGTCTGTGATCAGAGGCCGTGATGACAGAAGGCTCCTTCTACACTGCGGCCTCTGCAGTAGCTGTCATTAACCGCTTTTTGCATCCTAAAAGTCATCACACCAGGGTATTGGGAAGAGCTGATTAGCCTTAACCAATTTACGCAAACAGCATATTATCTGGCGTAAATCGGTGCTTGTACACAGATATAGGCAGCATAACATAGGACAAATGTATATCACAGGATTGAAAGGCAATGTACAACCATATTAAATGTTATGCCAAATGCCTTAATGAGCATAGGTAGACATTATAAAATATCACTTTTCATGTAAGAACTTCATAATTTACATAAATACATCAATTCATACCATTCAGGACCAGACAAGATCTTGTTTTTCTTTATGTCTTCAAGTGTAAACAAATATGTTATATATAGGAAGAGCATCATAGGTCATTCCGACTCAATCAAAAATCACTATTCTAACTATTATTATTATCATGATTATGTCATCTCACATTATTCTGATGTCATTTGCTGAACAATAGTAGAGAAAAGTAGGAATAACCCAAGATGCACATGCTTACAAACAACTAAATTCCTATGTATAAAAAATAAATGTTTTACATTCTAACTATACAATCTACTCCTATATCACTCCTATGTTCTCGTTATGATCCCATATACTTTCACTAGGACAAATTGAGATCCCGTATCTCAGATCCTTTGGACCGACATCCTCATTAAGGCGATATAGAAGAGTTATAAATGGAGATAAAGAATATCCTTTACCATAAATGTCTTCCCCTATGTAATTAGTCTCATCACCCAGCTGACAAATGTAGGATAGAATTAAAAAGGGGTAAAAACTCTATACAAAGAAAAATGCAGAAGCAACTACTCTCTATTCAGCAACCATATTTCACTAAAGAGATATCCATGTTGATTAAAAATAAAATAAGTAATGGTTGTACCTACTCATATAGACTAGGAACTAAGGCTCTGCATAAGTATTAAAAGTGATATTTCCTGGAAATTTGGAAAAAGCAAGCCAAGCAGCAATCAGAGCAAGCCTCAAGTTGTCCCCCCCTCTATTCTCTTCATGACTATCTTTCTGTCAAAAAGTAATTGGTTGTTGTCATCATCACCATCATCATCCATCAGTACTTCTTGTTGTCGACCAGTATGCATCCTCCTCCATCTCTGACATACTTGCAAATTTCCCTCTTTGATTGTCCATTGATAAAATAGGCAAACACTCCAAGTCATCCTCTTGTGTAAACTCCCACCTTGTCAAGTTGCTAGTGGTGTAGTTGTTTTCATACCGTCCAGTGGACTTGACTGCTTTTTGAGAAATAATGGTATTAGCTTAGGCTAGGGTCACATTTGAGGGTGACAGAGCTGCTAAAATGTTTGAAAAGCAGCCACAGTGCATAACGTTAACGCTATGCGCTGCCAGTGAACCGGAGCCCCATAGCAACCCACTGTTTACCTTAGCAGCGGCCACACAAAAAGCTGCAGGACGTGTGCTTTATCACAGTGCACAGGACAACGCTGCAGTGTTTCCTGTGTGCTGTGATAAAGTGCACTCCCTGTGTGACCGCTGCTAAGGTAAACAGCAGGTTACTATGGGGCTTTGGTTTACTGGCAGAGCATAGCATTAACACTATGAGCTGCGGCTGCTTTTCAATGATTTTAGCGGCTTTGTCACCCTCAAGTGTGACCCTAGCTTTAGTCTTGATTAATGATACACAGAAGCCATTATTTTTTCCAGAAAGTTGTGCTCACATTTTGCTTCCATATGCAGGAGATTGTAGGCCACTCTCTCTACTTGTCTTTGAACTTAAAAGTACATTACACTATAGACATGTAGAGCTACAACTATAATCAGAGAAAATACATAAGTTTCATGACCAATAAATTTAATGTTCCCACTTTTTGATCTCATGTGCAGGAGATTGTTGGCCACTCTCTATACTTGTCTTTGAACTCAAAAGAACATTACTGTAGACATATAGAGCTGCAACTATAATCAGAGGCAATTCATATGTTTCATGACCCAGTGGATGAAAATGCACGGTGCCTGCAGTGAAATATGCTTGCGGAGTTACATTTCAAACATGGTATGAATTCACAGATGTACTCATCTATATTGAAAGAGGATACTATCACTCTGTGTCCTTGGTAGACATGCACTTTTAAAACATACAAGAATAGAGTTAAAGTGATTCAGTGATCAAGTATGTCTCCAAATCAAGACCCAACTGAAACACCTAATAGCTATTCTGGAGACAAATTAATTGTCACTCTCCATCTAGTACCCAGGTTCTAAAAAAGATCATTCTTGAAGAATGGAAAAAGGCAGATGTTGCAATATGTCATCACCAATTTACTTATTCAATGCATTCTCAATTTTCAGATTTATGCTTTTGAAATGTTTAGAAAACCGTGTATCATTTCTTATACACTTCTCAAATACTTGCAACATGGTGTTAGTACTTTTTATAAAATCTCACTAAATTTGTATTTACTATAAATAGTGTGGGAACACTGGAGCTGGCTGCTATTTGTAGGCTAGCAAGAGCAAACCTTGTTTAAGCCCCTGTTGCTACTTGGAAGTCCTTAAGGGGTTCCGTGTAGTGACCCTCTAAAATTGATATTATAGGAATATTTATTTCTAGATAGGACCCAGCACTACTTATAATGGCACCTGTGATAATTAATTCAATGACATGATAAATAATTGAAAGTTAAAAAATTTTTTATTCAAAGTGTGTACAACAATAAAAATCTATATTTTAAAAGAAATATAGAATGAGATATAAAATAGAATTAAAAGTAAATGTTTAAAAAAGGTGGGGGAAGGAGTGTTGTTGGACATTAGGTCCTTAATTTCTTTCCAACATGAGCTTTTTCTCTCAAGGTTTTCACGTTTTAGATGACGTTCCTTAATCTATAAAGAATGATAAAGGCTGGTTTTAATACTATCATACTAGTATTGATAAGTGTCCTTTCATGAATCGATTGGAAAGATACACACTTCTCTCTTGTACGGGGAATACTTGTCCTGGCTATGTTGATTGTAGCCTTCTTTCTATTTGATGTATACTGTATCCTGTCCTATAACATAAATTAACCTTTTTAGATGTGTTTATTACTGATGTTGCTGTGTGTATCAGTAATATGCTTACAATCACATACCTTCTACTTTTGATATTGGCGGGTTTGATTGTGCATATAGTGATGTAGAAAATTATTCACTTCAGAAACTTGTAGTGTCATCCAATGGTTGTACCGTTGCTTATGATGTTCTGTGTGCAGGAAAATATACAGACAATAACTTCACCCTTAGGCTGCTTTCACATCAGCGGTTTTGCGCTGATCGCGGCAGATGCGGTGAAAAAAACTCAACTGCCGCGATTACCGCATAACGGCTGCACTTGCGGTGTACTTGTGGCAAGCTCCATACAATGTATATGCGGGCTTGCGGCAGGTGCGGAAAGTGTGGTATCGGCACTTGCGGCAGGTGCGGCCGCGAAAAAACCGCGGCATGTCGTGTTTTTTTTCGCGACCGCACCTGCCGTAAGTGCCGATACCGCACTTGCCGCAAGCCCGCATATATATTGTATGGGGCTTGCCGCAAGTACACCGCAAGTGCAGCCGTTATGCGGTAATCGTGGCAGTTGCAGTTTTTTCACCGCATCTGCCGCGATCAGCGCAAAACCGCTGATGTGAAAGAGGCCTTATTTATTTAAATCTTTCCTTTCACTCAACCTTCCATTTATATGCTTGGATACAGCACTCTATGAACAGCCAGATTATTTAGCAATGACCTTTTGTGGCTTACCCGTCTTGTGGAGTGTGTCAATTACTGTCTTCAGGACATCTGTCAAGTCAGCAGCAGGGATGAACGAGTAGTGAAATATTTAGACTCGCTATACTTGTAATGAGTAGGTCCTAATACTCGGGTACTCATTACAAGTAACAAGTCCAATGTAAGTCAATGGGAAATGCGAGTACTTTTGCAGTGTATCTATACACTGCAAAAGTGAAATAAAAGTTAATAAAAGGAGTTAAAAATAAAAAAATAACATACTTACCTATCCGACGGCTGTCACAGGACCTGAAAAGAATACATCCGTTGGCCTGCCAGGACCTTACGTCTGATGGCCAGTCTGATGGCCAGTAGCGATCAGGGGGGGTGTGATGTCCTGGCAGGCCAGCGGATGTGTTCTTTTCGGGGCCCCGGGATTGCCGTCGGATAAGGGAGTATGTTATTTTTTTTTATTTTTAACACCTTTTATTAAATTTTGTTTGATCTTCGCAATGTATATAGATACACTGTGAAAGTGAATGTACTACTCACTACTCCTAACGAGTAATCACAAGGAAACTTGCGGAGTAGCGAGTAGCCCAAATACCGTACTATTCAGCAAGTACTGAATAGTTACGAGCATACTCGCTCATCCCTAGTCAGCAGTCTTCCCCATGATTGTGTAGCCTATTGAACCAGACTAAGGGACCATTTCAAACGCTTAGTAAGCTTTTGCAGGTGTTTTGTGCTAATTCTTCTAATTTTCTGAGATTATGAATTTTGGGATTTCATTGGCAGTAAATCATGATCATCCACATTAACAGAAATAAACACTTGAAAAATATCACTCTGTTTGTAATGACTATATAATATATGCATTTCACTTTATGTACTGAGTTACTGAAATAAATAAAAATTTCTTGATGATATTCTAAATTATTGAGATGCACTTGTATATTGCACTTGTATATTGGTTATACCTTTACTAGTAGCTAGTTGCTTGCAGCATTATTGCACTGCCGTATTGTTGTGATTTATTAAATCTCAGTAGCCAGTTCATATAGAAAAGTCCATTGATGTTGGTTTTACAAGTGTAAAGGAATTGTACTGGTTGACTTTATAACCTTGTAACTTTAGATGTGTTTCTGAATCATCAACTGACTCGGGCCAAGATGTCAGGCAGAAAATCAATTAAGTTACACAGCACAATGTAGTGTACAGAAGGTGGAAAAGTGCACTTGTTTGCTGTTTCCACTCATTTTCTTTTTGCACCAGTAGCTTTGTTACATCATATTACACTAAAGAACTGAGATGTTATACATATTGTATTTTAGTGCTATATAGTGCATAATGTGTAATGTATATTATATAGAGATCAGTCAAAATATGACTATGCCTATTCACACAAACCTTCCCAGGAGATTCGATTCATTCAAGAGTAAGGCTGCGGTCACAGTTGGCATGCGTTTTTTTTAGTGATTTAACAAAACTCATGCGTTTTTTCATGTCAGCATGAGTTTTTTAAGGTGTGTGATGGCTCCCTGCGTTTTTGGCTGCGTTTTTGAATCTGCACTTAAAAATAGTGCTTGTAGTATTTTTTTGTGCGTTTTGAAAAACGCATGCGTTTTTGTAGAAAACGCATGCGTTTTTATAACATGGGCCTCTATGGAAAATGCATGCAAAAACGCATGGTACATTAGTAACTTTTAGTGCCATTCAAAAACGCATGCGTTTCCCATAGGAGCCCATGTTAAAAAAAACGCATGCGTTTTCTGAAACGCATGCGTTTTTTTTAACATGGGCTCCTATGAGAAACGCATGCGTTTTTGAATGGCACTAATTGTACATGCGTTTTTGCATGCGTTTCCCATAAGGCCCCATATTAAAAAACGCATGCGTTTTTGGAAAAGCTCCAAAAATGCATGGGACTGTCACACATGCTTTTTGGCTATTAGGGCATGCGTTTTTTAACATGGGGGCCTATGGGTGCGTTTGTTACATGCGTTTTTGAAAACGCAGGTCTCCAAAAACGCATGTGAAAAATGCTACTGTGACCCCAGCCTTATTCTCTAAACATTTAGCATCCTTTATTATTCTGAGGTCTTTCCTGACCCTAGAACATAATAAATGCAAGATGTAAAAAATAAAAACCAAAACGTATACTCCACCCTTCCATTCACCTTTCAGACTCCTATTCTCCTAACTGTCACATCTTATCACCACCTCAAGTGCACAGGGACACAACATCTGATGTAGTTACATGCTCCATGACCTTCTGCTTGCATTTGCAGAACAATCCCAGGCGTTATTGGAGCCAGAATTCCTCCCCTAGTGTATGTGGTAACGATAAGAAGATGTGAGGGCCGGTGGCGATGAGTAGAGTAGAGGGACCAGAGACATGAGCAATAAGGTTTAGCATATATACATGTACATAATCTTTTAGTGGCCCTTTTTGGTTCAGAAAAGTGGCGGACCACAATTTTGCTAAACTTGTGAGGAAAGATTTTGATAATTTTAACAAATTTCAGAAGAATTCAATCCTACTCAAATACTTATCTCTAGTAGCATGTAAAGCGCCATGGAATAAATGGCACTATAATAATTAATAATAATAATAGTATAGTTTTAACTTGTGGGTAAAGGGGTATAGCTAGCAGCTGGCATGGACAGACACACTTAGAGCGGTCTCTGTATGAGTCTCAGTGTAAGGGCAGAATTTCAGGAAAGAAAGGTGTGTTGCGGTCCGCGCTGCCAGAAGCATCAAGGAAGACCCAAGACGAAGTTTTGATCCAAGCCTTCTTTATTCACCTCCTACGCGTTACAGTGCCCACCTGGCACCTTCATCCCTGATGAAGGTACCAGGTGGGCACTGTAACGCGTAGGAGGTGAATAAAGAAGGCTTGGATCAAAACTTCGTCTTGGGTCTTCCTTGATGCTTCTGGCAGCGCGGACCGCAACACACCTTTCTTTCCTGAAATTCCTGGTTTAACCCCACGTGTGTGGAGTCGGTGGAGGTCCAGCGGCAGCCATCAGGACACTATACTACATGCGCACAAGCCAGTTGTGGGTCACACAACTGGAGCAGGTGAGCGGATTAAGTTTTTCACCGCAGAAATTTAGTGTCTAGAGATAAGGGCACTATTGCGCCTCTTGTCCCCCTCCCCTCTCTCTCTCAGTGTAAGGGCAGAGACATACTTATGTGAGATGCATGTGAGATACTCGCATGCATCTCACACGACTCACCCAGCCTGATTGTCTCCTCCCTGGTGAGGGTGCATTAGCTGCTTGTATTTCTCTGCAGCTCCAGGCTCCTGTTCAGAGAGGCAAGGGCCGTGCTGGGTATCTCTGCCCTAATCTTTATTATCCTGCTGTAATTGAGCTGTAACAACAACCAGAGGTATTAATTAGTCTAGAGAGTTTCAGAAGAGCAGCAATGATCCATAATAAACAAACTATAGCTGTGGAGGAGCTCCTGGAGTTTGCAAGGCCTGCTTCACAAAATGCCTTTGGGATCCCAGAGCAGCAGGCAGGGGAAGTAATAGCCTAGGGTCACCCTGGATCCATTATTTGCATCAGTTTTTCAACTTTAGAATTCTTAAGTCCATAAACTGATGCTGTTAGCGGATCCTGGGCTCAAGTGTGACTGCTCTGCTATGCGTTTTTTAACAGGACCTAAAAAATGATGCAAGCAGCATTTTTTGGGTGCATTAAAAAAACAGATCAGTTTTTATTACATGGGTCCCTATGGGAAACAAATCCGTTAAAAAAAGGCACCATCCGTTAACGGATACGTTTTTTTTAACATGAGGAGCTATGGGAAACCAATCCATTACAAAAAGATACCATCCGTTAATGGATCCGTTTTTGCTAGCATTTTTTGGCAAAAAATGGCAAAGTCCAAAAAATGCATAGCTGCACAGGAGACTCAAATAACAACCTAAAAAACAGATTTGTTATTGGATCCATTAAAAAAAATTGATTGGCATGTGTGACCCTAGCCATAGTGCAGTAATCTATCCTGGAGGGGACACAGCCGGATGAGCCTGAAACAAAATTAAGGCAGGTGTCTGTTCAATTGCTTCCAGTTAAGCATCTAATTAGTTTGCAATTGTTAAGATATATGAAGAAAGATGTATGACTGTTGCAACTGGATTTAAAGAACCTCAGTGAGCGAGACTGAGTCCAGAATATCTTTGCTAGAATATACATGTGCTCCAGTGGCTGATTAGTTGAGCTCTTTGGAAAAAGCAACCTATATGTGGATTCAGAGTGCAGAGAACTTGGAGAACCGTCTCCGTCACAATAATCTGCAGTTTCAGGGATTCCCAGAGTGTGAAGAGAGTCCTCTGCACTCTTATGGTGAACTAACTCAAAACAATGTTTTCAGTTGCCTTAAAAGGATCCTGTCATCTCCAAAACGCCACCTAAGCTACCAAAACATGTCCCTGCTGCATCCTGTCACTAATCTCACACTCCTTTTGTCTCCTAAAAGCATCCTGTGGAAGTGCATAAAAACGATTTAATACTCCCTCATTAGGGATTATAATTAGCAGGGGCTATATTCTTTAGCCCTTAGGGCATGTTCGTTATGTGCCCTGTTCGTCATAAGACTGTGTTCTGCTGCAAGCACCGCATGCGCAATGTGGTGCTTGAAGCCTAAAGAGCGGCGTGGGTGTACTGATGTCACCTGACTGGAAATTATGCAAATTGCGTTATTAATGCCAACCAGCGCCGTGCAGAGCAGGGAGGGTGCCTGAACAGAAAATGAATAAAAGATCATGCCCATTAGGGCGTGATCTTATGACAAACAGGGCACATAACAAACACGCCCTAAGGGATAAAGAATATAGCCCCTGCTAATTATAATCCCTAATGAGGGAGTATTAAATCGTTTTTATGCACTTTCACAGGATGCTTTTAGGAGACAAAAGTTGTATGAGATTAGTGATGGGATGCTGCAGGGACATGTTTTGCTAGCTTCGGAGGCGTTCTGGAAATGCCTTAAAAAGCTACAGATCACTTACCGTATTTTTAGGATTATAAAACAAACTTTTGTTCCCCCAAATTTTGGAGGAAAGTGGGGGGCGGCTTTGAAGAGGTCTCCGGGGGCTGGAGGAGGCTGGCTGCAAGTTCCAGAGGAAGCCCGGGTTCACGTGCTCTCACTTATTGGCCTCATGTAATATGCACTGCACCTGCTGTCCATCACCTCGGTGCTGAAGCTGGGCTGAGATATGGACAGGGGAGCAGGACATATTACATGTGCCTACACTCACCTTCTCCCTCCATTCTGGGTATGGCGTCCCATGACTGTGCATGGCTCTCCCATGCTGCTGCCCCTACTAAAATAATAAACGCTTTGAACTTACCCTCTGGCACCCACCTCCATAGGTAAATGCTTGACGCACTTCCTGAGTCCTCCTGTGCCCCAGGTGCATTCGATCATGATATCGGGACACACAGTGATGACAGCACTATGCTGTGCCGAGCACATGACAGGAGTCCCCGGGAACACAGGAGGACTCAGGAAGTGCGGCAAGCAGGGAGCAATGGAGGGGAGCACGGAGGGTACGTTCACAGCATTTATTATTTTGCAATAAAGAAGGAAATACCGGGCACCTATCAGTTTCAGTTTTAGATGTCTTCCTTGGCTTGTGGAAAGCAATCCTGGGTCAGGGTGCCTCTCGGAGCAGGTGTTGCACGCTATTGTGGGAGAAATCCAAATATCCATGAAAGAAAAAGCCTGGCAGCACTCTCCGAATTTTTGAGATCCTTTTATTCATCCAGTTATTCACAAGACATAATCAAGCGGGGAGAGGGAGTGGGGAGCACGGACAATGGCTGCCGTTTAGTGGAGCATGTGGGAGAAGGACCTGTACTGTGTTTATCGTAATAAACTTATAGGTAATGTCTACAGAAGCGTTCGGCTTGTTCCATTATCCCTAGTGCTCATTTCTATATACCACATTTATTATTGCATTACATTTCTTTCTCCCTTCGGGGAGAGTGGTGCGAACAGCTTGGGAGAGGACCTTGCTGAAGAAAACAGAAACCTGGCCCCTGCACGTGCACGGGACGGTGCACGTGTGAGAGACGGATCACAGACCTGGGTGAAAAGGGGAGACAGGCAATAGATGAAGACTGGGATCCTGCATAAAAAAATCTCACCTACTTGCGGCTAATCTAGTTGTGCAGAGGGCACAACCAACTTAAGTGAGTGAAACGTACAGTGTAACGGGAATTTATATCCCTAAATTTGCAGTGTGGCGCAACCATCTATTTTGATTTTTTTGCATGTTTCGTGGAGCAGCGCCATTTCAACAGGTCTAGTTCCAACGGGCCCATTAAAGCGGCACTGCTCCGCAAACGGCAGCCGTTGTCCATGCTCCCCACTCCCTTTCCCCGCTTGATTATGTCTTGTGAATAACTGGACAAATAAAAGGATCTCAGAAATTCGGTGAGTGCCGCCAGGCTTTTTCTTTCATGGATATTTGCATTCATTATTTTAGTGTGGGCAGCAGCATGGGGGAACCATACACAGCAATGGGGAGGACATATCCAGAATGGAGGGGGACATATCCAGCACAGGATAGCTATGTGCCATCACAAGGGGGCTTTATATATATATACCAGGATGAGGGACATATATATGATTTGTAAGACGGACTTTGGCATGATAAGATGGACCCTATTTAACATTAAAAATTTTGTTTTTCTCTTTTTATTCGCCAAATGTGGGGGTGTGTTTTATAATCCAGTGCATTTTATAAAGCAAAAAATATGTTATGTAATGGCATTCCAAGCCTTTTTGTGAGCGATACATGAAGAAATTACACTTTTTTTCTCATCGTCAATAAAAGCAGATTGATGGCTGAACATGTTCTAAAATTTTGAGTATCATTAACAACATAGATCAAGGTGAAGTAGTCTCAATGTTTATTGTACTTATGTTGCATGAGGGAAGACTAAAGTGGCTAGAGTCATTTATCTTCTTAATATTCTCCCTCTCATAATTCCTCTGCTCAGTGTGTATTGAGTGCGATGAGTGACAGTTTGCTGCACTATACAATCAGGTAGTAATCATATTTCTCAAAAAGGTATCATCACCCACAATAGCTATATTCCATTCCCCAATGGGAAAATGAGGTCTATAATACAATTATAGTAATAATAAGATTAATATTATTGAATTATGCCATTAAAATTACATATAATACTGTTTTGTAGAAATAAGAATTATATCACAATCGACCAGTGCCTCTAAAGCAGAGGAAGCTAAGCCCTAGAATATCTAATGAATGGCAGGGTACTGAGAGAAAAAGCAAGCACTAGTGTAATACAAACTAATTATGTATTAATATATTAAACATCGTAAACATATTATAAGATCCATATTATTAACGAGTACAGTATAATGAGGAGCCTTACAAATATAAGCCTTCTTAATCTCACTATCAAGAATAATATTCTAATGAAACATAACCTACCAGGGATAACAATGGATGTGCTCAGCCTCTCTCCAGCCCCAACACGCATTTCACATGCAGACTTCTTCAGGGGTGTGTGTGAAAGAGAAGGGTGTGAAAGATGGTCATTATTTAGTCCCTGAGGAAGGAGCTGGGTGTTAGCTCCGAAACGCGTTGGAAATTAAACTGAAGATATCTTGTTTCAAAGCACTCTAGTGTTTTTTGATACTCATTGGAGCAGCGGCGCGGACCGAAAGACACTTGGTCCCTGATAGAGATTATTTAGTCCTGACCATGTTCAATTAAGAACAGGTCACCTATGATTCGCTCGCACCATCGGTATAAACTTCCAACAAAGCAAGACTCTAACGCACCCTGTATCATGTGACCGCCCCACTTCCGTACTGTGGAATGCAACACCAATGCCTTTATAGCAATTGACGGTGGTGCATGCCAACGATCAATGTTGCCGTGAAGAGGGAAAGTCCAAGGCAGTCACAATACTCACAGCGCACTGTTAAGTTAAATAAATATACCCTAATCAAACATTATGCTTTGTTCTATACATAACACAATATACTACTAGGAAAAAGGTAATAAAGTGTATATTTGCATGAAAAAATTTTTTATAAATTACCAAAATTTCTTGCAATACAGTTTATACTATAAGAATAAATCATCAATATATACAATTATTTCACTAACTTTAATAAATTATTAATCATAATATAATAAAATCCATAAGTAAAATATATTGGAAATCTTCCAAAAATCTTCCTGCTTCTTCTTTTCAATCTATCACTAACCTGTCTTAAAGAAACCATCTCTTGACCAAACCTCTACATCCAGGTACAGCCCCATATGGCTGCTCCCGTTCACCTCCAAATGTCTTGAAAAGCATGTCCACACTGCACTCTAATCCCACCTCTCATCCAACTCTTTCTTTGACAACCTTTAATCTGGCTTCAGCCCCCATCACTCCACCGAAGCCATCTTAACCAAAATTACTAACGACCTACTTACCGCCAAAGCTAACGGACACTTCTCCATCCTCCTCATTCTTGACGTGTCCTCTGCATTCTACACAGCCGACCACTGCCTCCTATTACAGATCCTCTCTTCCATTGGTATCACTGACCTTGCCCTCTCCTGGATCTCTTCCTACCTTTCCAATCGCACATTTAGTGTCGTCCACTTCAACACTACCTCCTCACTTCATCCCCTCTCCGTTGGGGTCCCTCAAGGCTCTGCCCTGGGACTCCTTCTTATTTCCATCTATACTCTTGTCCTTTATGACAACTCATAAAGTCACATGGATTCCAGTACCACCTGTACGCTAATGACACTCAGATTTACCTCTCTGGCCCAGACATCACCTCTCTGCTGTCCAGAACCCCAGAGTGTCTATCAGCCATATCCTCCTTCTTCTCCTCTCGCTTCCTTAAACAAAATGTAGACAAAACTAAACTCATCATCTTTCACCCATCTCACGCACCTCCCTTACCTGATCTATCTATCACAAAAAATGATATCACACTTTGCCCTGTACCTGAAGTCCGCTGCCTTGGAGTGATCCTTGACTCTGCCTTATCATTCAGACCACACATTCAAGCTTTCGACACCTCTTGCCACCTCCAACTCAAAAATATTTCCAGATTCTGTCGCTTCCTCAACCCTCAATCTACTAAACTACTAGTGCATGCCCTCATCATCTCCCATCTCGCAACTACTGCAACCTCCTCCTCTGTGGCCTCCATTCTAACACTCTTGCACCTCTATAATCTGTTCTTAGCTCTGCTGCCCAACTAACTTACCTCTCTCCTCACTGCTCCTCCAATTCTCCCCTCTCCAAATCCCTCCACTGACTCTCAATTCCCCAGCATATCCAATTCAAACTACTAACATTGACTCACAAAGCCGTCCACAATCTGTCCCCGCATTATTTCTCTGAACTAATCTCCCAATATTATCCAACTCGTAATCTTTCATCCTCCAAAGACCTCTTCCTTTCCTCTACACTTGTACGTTCCTAATCTAATGGCCTGCAAGACTTCGCCCGAGCATCCCACATCCTCTGGAATTCTGCACCTCAAAATGTCCAACTGTCCCCCACACTTGGAACCTTCAAGCGGAAACTGAAAACCCATCTCTTCAGAACAGCTTACATCTTGAAATGACCACGGTGCCACCTCACCACCACTGGACCCGGCGTGGAACAATCAAAACCGGGAGTGGTACACTCAGAGGAAAGGTCTAATGGAAACAAATGCTCCACTTATACAGTGTTGGCCAAAAGTATTGACACCCTTGCAATTCTGTCAGATAATACTAAGTTTCTTCCTGAAAATGATTGCAATCACAAATTCTTTGGTATTATTATATTCATTTAATTTGCCTTCAATGAAAAAACACAAAAGAGAATGAAGCAAAAAGTAAAACATTGATCATTTCACACAAAACTCCAAAAATGGGCCAGCCAAAAGTATTGGCACCCTCAGCCTAATACTTGGTTGCACAACCTTTAGCCAAAATAACTGTGATCAACCGTTTCCGGTAACCATCAATGAGTTTCTTACAATGCTGGAATTTTAGACCATTCTTCTTTGGCAAACTGCTCCAGGTCCCTGATATTTGAAGGGTGCCTTCTCCAAACTGCCATTTTTAGATCTCTCCACAGGTGTTCTATGGGATTCAGGTCTGGACTCATTGCTGGCCACCTTAGAAGTCTCCAGTGCTTTCTCTCGAACCATTTTCTAGTGCTTTTTGAAGTGTGTTTTGGGTCATTGTCCTGCTGGAAGACCCATGACCTCTGAGGGAGACCCAGCTTTCTCCCACTGGGCCCTACATTATGCTGAAAAATTTGTTGGTAGTCTTCAGACTTCATAATGCCATGCACACGGTCAAGCAGTCCAGTGCCAGAGGCAGGAAAGCAACCCCAAAACATCAGGGAACATCCGCCATGTTTGACTGTAGGGCCGTGTTCTTTTCTTTGAATGCCTCTTTTTTTCTCCTGTAAACTCTATGTTGATGCCTTTGCCCAAAAAGAGAGAACATTCTTCCAAAACGTTTTAGGCTTTCTCAGGTAAGTTTTGGCAAGTTCCAGCCTGGATTTTTTATGTCTCGAGGTAAGAAGTGGGGTCTTCCTGAGTCTCCTACCATACAGTCCCTTTTCATTCAGATGCCGACGGATAGAACGGGTTGACACTGATGTATCCTTGGACTGCAGGGCAGCTTTAACTTGTTTGGATGTTAGTCAAGGTTCTTCATTCACCATCCGCACAATCTTGCGTTGAAATCTCTTGTCAATTTTTCTTTTCTGTCCACATCTAGGGAGATTAGCCACAGTGCCATGGGCATCAAACTTCTTGATGACACTGTGCACGGTAGACACAGGAACATTCAGGTCTTTGGAGATGGACTTGTAGCCTTGAGATTGCTCATACTTCCTCACAATTTGGTTTCTCAAGTCCTCAGACAGTTCTTTGGTCTTCTTTCTTTTCTCCATGCTCAATGTGGTACACACAAAGACACAGGACAGAGGTTGAGTCAACTTTAATCCATGTCAACTGGCTGCAAGTGTGATTTAGTTATTGCCAACACCTATTAGGTGCCACAGGTAAGTTACAGGTGCTGTTAATTACACAAATTAGAGAAGCATCACATGATTTTTCTAACAGTGCCAATACTTTTGTCCCCCCCTTTTTTATATTTGGTGTGAAACTATATCCAATTTGGCTTTAGGACAATTCTTTTTGTCTTTTTTTAATTGAAGACAAATTAAATGAAGATAATAATATCAAAGAATTTGTGATTGCAATCATTTTCAGGAAGAAACTGAGTATTATCTGACAGAATTGCAGGGGTGTCAATACTTTTGGCCAACACTGTATGTTTAATCACCCACTCCTGGTTTGTGATGAGCTTGTGCTTAAAAATATGCAGCAAAAAAAGCAGTGTGTGAATGGGGCCTAAATCATGGATGGGGTCATTAGGAGGTGAGCAATTTAAATTTTCTGCAAATTGTAGAAATCGCAAACTGCTGGCTCATTATTTCTCTGTACATTGGGGTGACCAATGACCAAAAGATCTGATTGTTGTTTATTTTATCAGATCCATATTGAGATATATGTCAAAAAATTTTAGACATGGATGACCATGATAGAAATAAATGTTGGTATGCATGGAGTATATGATTCAAATGAGCTCCCAAACTCTTAAGCTCCCGTCACACATAGCGAGATCGCTGCTGAATCACAAGTTTTGTGATGCAACAACGACCTCAACAGCGATCTCGTGATGTGTGACATGTAGCAGCGATCAGGCCCTTGCTGTCTGTGCCTAAGGCTGGCTTCACATTGCAGTGGCAGAAGTGGCAGTAGTGGCAGTAGTGCTAGTCTGAGCATTTTCTAGGCCGCTGAGTTATTGATGAGACTCAACAATTCTGATGCTAGCAGATGAGACAACGGCAGTAAAAGCTGTTTGTCAGTCCCACTCATGCTGTTAGTATCCTAATAGATCATGTTTCAAGCCTCATCTGCCATATACAGAAGTGCAATCATTATTGTTCTCTAATTGTGATCATTGCGTTATATGTAAAAGTAAGGTTTTAAGTTAATAAACTTTGGTTAATTCAGAAAACACTGTTCTAGTGGCATGGCGTACCCTCTACACAAAAACCTTCAAATGTTGATTAATGTAGATTACATTCTGTCTGAAAAAAATCAAGTGATCATACACTGTTCTCTAATTTTATTCATCAGTGTGTGTATATATAATGTATATTACATATACATTATATGTATATAAAAAAAAGTGACACAGGAGATGGGAAGAACAGGGAGACTTGGAGACTAGGGTAACGCTTGAAGAAATTGGAGATTCATACATTTGATGGCAATGTTTTAACAGCAGCACTGCTTCAATCTTCAAGAGATTTAGTGACAGTGTAAGATGAAATGGAGCTGAGCTGTTCTTTTGCCACATTTAATAAATTGCTGTTTTTGGATAGTAACATTTACTATCCAATCACAGCAATCAGAGAGAAATGGAGATTGTCATTGGTCCCTGCATCTCTTCACAACCTTCAAAATGTTGCGATCACACTTCATCATGGCATCTAAAGGGTTACTCAGTCCACGGTGGTGCTGACAATTTCCTTTGCTGTTGCTGCAGGAGCATGGCTGTTAGCTGTGCTGAGCTCCAGTGGTGATTGTGCTGATATTCCTGCATCTCCTGCACAATGATACTGTGATCGGTCAGTCAGGTTGACTGACACATCAGTTATTTGAGTGTGGGGATCAATTAATTAGGTCTCCACACCTCTTCCTCTGATCAGCTGTGGACATGGAGCTGTCACTGTGGTTTTCCCACAGTCACAAAGCATTCACTGATCGCCAGAATCCTACTCCACACTGATGAGGGGCAACACCCCGAAACAGCTGTCTGTGGATGGATACCTGGCCTTAGTATTCCCTTGTCATATCTCTAAACTCGTAAAAGAGCTGGATATTGACTAAAAGGGCCACTTAACATGGTGGTTATGGTGTTCTCCGCAAGGAGCCACTCCTTGGCTGGGTCCTTCCCTGGAGGGATATGTGGCTAGTCCTGTGTTTTAGACTCCTAACCGAGGCTCCACAGACTCTATTTGCATGTTTTCCCACAGTGACACTTTGAAGAAAAGACATATAAACCCCGTCATGATGTAGGAACTAATACCCGCTCATGACGTGCTATGTATGTCACTCAGCGTTAATATTCACCACAACATTTCTGTAGCAAATTCAACTCTATCTACCTGCCTATGATTTTTTTTCAGCTCTCTGACATCTTGCAGTATTCATATTCCTGAAAATTGTTACTATTTAGTACAAGTTCTATTTGTTATACTCGTTAGTTCCAATACTTATACATATTTTTTTCTATATTGTAAAACAAAAAGTAACATGTTCTTGTTACAAAGAAGCCATTAAAATGAGAAATCATCTATTTTTCTAAAGAGCTTTCATTTAGTTAAAGGCTTAAAAATATCTGTATTTCAAGGATGTCTCACATTAACATTGCAATATGAAATGGCTATGTTTGCTATATTCGTCTTTTAAACACTGTACATAAATTATACTTCTTTTAATCATTTCTATTTATTTATGTTTTTGTTTTTTTTTAGTTTTTAAGTAGCCTTATTATGTTGATAGCCCAAGAACCAAATCCTTGAAGCCTGTGATCTATTTGCAGGGTAAGGCAAAAAGTCTTACTTATAAATATTTATGGATGAAGATTTCGGATTATGTGCTTAGCGCAGAATGGTGCATATTATTTGTATTAATGTTTCATAAACATTTGTGCAAAAACAATATGCTTTACTTTGCTTCTAAGTATTAAGTAGAATTATTGCAGCATCTGCTTGAAATGGCTGAGTGCTCAAGCTATCCATGCTATGTCGTAAATTCTATGATGCATTAAGATGTCATTAAATGTACCTTCTGTGGTTGTATCTTGATTTACATTCTCGGTAAATCATCAAGTTAAAATGAAATGAACCACAGTGTAATATGATTCTCTTTTATCTAGTGTCTGGAAATCCACTATTCTTGAATGTACTGTAAGATGATCTTAGCTGGGCTTTCAAGCACTTCAGATAAAAAGTCAATTAATGTACAGAAATGGAATACAGTTAATGAACACTGTAAAACAGCTTTTATTATTTTTACATTTTAATAAAGCAGAAGTGAAAATATTTTTTAAACTTTTATGAAGAAATTAGAGAAAAAAATAATAATGCCCCCTAGCTATTGAAAAAAAAACAACATTTATTTGCTTTATCAAAAAATCCTTGAGAGGGCTCCATGGGAGAGATCCAAATTTACTCTGCAGATTACGCGTCTGAGTTCCTTAGTTTAAACATTTAAAATGTCTGCTACCAAAATGCATGAAATTTGTAGGTTCTCATGGCATGTATTCAGGTTTCCTTTGAGTAGTCCTTCCTATCACAATGTAAAAACTCACATTTGTCTTCACTTTCTGTGAAGTTGGGCTTTCCATATATGCGTATCTTGATTGTGCGTTTGTGAACTCAATGGAGGGCAGTAAATATACAGTACTTTATGTTAACAAAATATAGGTATTATGAAAAAACTAAGCATTATTTAAGCTGGGTAGTGGAGATGGCATCACTCACCCTGCTTCTATCTCAGCCCCCAACGACATTTTCTTTCACTGTGAGAAACTATATCTGATTGGAACAGACACAGAGTGCCATGAATTCAGGACAACTTCAGAGGGTTTTAAGAAGAGAAACTGTGGTATGTGTCTATAGTGCCACACTTTGATGACAGGGTAGTAGAGTTAGGTAATTGGTAATATCAGATAATGATTGCAGCTCCAGCCTCCTGGTGATGCCTCATTTCAAAATGCTCTCAAACAAAACCCAACATCACAAAGCATTCACTGATCTCAGGGAGACCAGTCCAAGAAGCTAAAGCGCTCAACACAGTGACTTCCTAGGTGCATTGCCCCCTGGGAATTATGAATATGCAAAAAGAGTCTATGGAGCCTTGGTTAGGAGTCTCAAACACAGGACTAACCTGATATCCCTCCAGGGAAGGACCCAGCCAAGGGGTGGCTCCTTGCGGAGAACACCATAACCACCATGTTAAGTGGCCCTTTTAGTCAATATCCAGCTCTTTTACAATCTTAGAGATATGACAAGGGAATACCAAGGCCAGGTATCCATCCACAGCCAGCTGTTTCGGGGTATTGCCCTTCATCAATGTGGAGTAGGATTCTTGCTAGGTGCAAGCAAGGCCTAGTAGACCAACATCACAAAGCATTCACTGATCTCAGGGAGACCAGTTCAAGAAAACACTGCGGGCAGCTGGCTAAAGTGCTCAACACATACTCAAACAAAACCTACACAGAAAGTGGCATGGTGACTCAGTGGCTGGTACTGCAGCCTTGCACTGCTGTGGTCCTGGGTTCAAATCCTACCAAAGACAACATTCTGCAAGCAGTTTGTATGTTCTCGTTCTGTTGTGTGGGCTTCCTTCCACACTCCAAAGACATCCTGATAGGGTATTTAGATTGTGAGCCCCAATGGGGACAGCGTTGCAAATTTATGTAAAGCAATTGCAATTAATAGCACTATACAAATGAATAAGTACTATTATTATATTAAATACATTGACGGATTAGCTTCATAGGAAGACGTAAAATATTTTTTCTAATAGAGCAAAATACATAAGTACTTAGTACCAAAATAGATATTAATAAAGAACATTGTCGACCACTCCTTTATAGTCTACTCATATTGCCATTTATTCAATTGTCTAACATAAATACCTTGAGATTTAGATGTGACAACTGAAATTTGAAGTCAAAGTGCTTATCAGAATCTTTTCAAAGTTTAAAGTCAAAACATTTTATCTACATTGATGCAAGACTTATGATACACAGTTTGAGGGCAAAGACACACAGACAGAGACATGCACTATGACTCACCTGGAACGGCCCCTGTCTCTCTGAACAAGAGAGCGTCTGCTGATTGTGTTTCTACGAAGCTGATGTGCTCCTATTCAGAAAAGCGTGGACCATTCTGGGTGAGTCATGTGAGACACATGCGAAATTATCGCATGCATCTCGTATAGTGTGTCTATCCTGAGAAATACTTTGCTGCCACAGGTAAGCAATAATCAATTGAGCAATTGAATGCTCCACATGGTGTTTATGTACTGAATATCTTATACTGTAATGGTCATGCCCTTTAGGATCCTTATGGAAGATTACACATTGATGGGTTCGAAAATCTAGCACCTATGCACATACTGAATTTAAACAATGTTATTTGATGAAGTTCATCCAGACCAATGAATTAAGCATTATTGCACAACTGGTTTCTGAGATTAAAGGGACTTGATAAGTGGGCTAAGAAGTAATTGTGTAGAATCTTGTAACGTGGACTACATTGTTATATTGGTCAAGTATAGTTTTTCTATATTAATATGCTTTTGTTTTTTTAATGCTACTATCTAATTGTGCCTTGTGCTCTAAGTTTCATTGACAGAGTAAGGCTATGTTCACACACAGCATATTTGTGAGGATCCATTTCTGTTGCAAAACTACACCAAGAACGGATCCTCACAGATCACAGCATTCTGTGTGTGAACGGCCTGTGCTTTCTTCCTGCGCTTTACTTACCTCACCTCGTTGACCCCCGGCAGTGTCTTCGGATCCCTATTGGGCCCGCCGTGAATGATGGCCTCTAGCACCTTGCAGTATCATTTGACTGGTGACGTTGCCCGGTCACATGGTGCTGTTTAAGGTCCTGAACCAGGTCCTGTGCCATTGGGATGAGGACTGATCATTGTGGGAACGCGGCGAGGTGAGTAAAAAGCACGCTGAAAAAAGCAAAGAATTAACATGGTCATTCTTTTTGCAGATGCGCTTTGCATTACAAAATGAATCTGCAAAAAGACAGGCCATGTGAACGGAACTGCATTCACGGCATTTACACAGTGCCAAATAGTGCTGCATAAATGCCAAACATACGCTGTGTCTGAAAGCAGCCTAAGAGAGTCATTTACTTATACATACTGTAAGCATGAAACATCTGTTTGGTTTGTAAGGTACACATATACACTTCTTCACAGCCACATGGACAGTAGCAAATAGGTGCAACCATAAATGTCATCAATGCAAAATGTACATCAATACACATCACTTACCTTCACTTAATTATTGAACGCTAGCTGCCTGATTTCTGGAGTCTAAGTGGCCTATTTGACTGTAAATGTAGTCAAACCATTCAATAAATTTTAGTTAACAGTCATTGCTGATATGTAGGTGGTGCATCTGAACACTGATATTTAGTTGATATTTTGTCACGGCACCTGATATCCTTTAAAGCAGTTTCTGTCAATTATTTGAAAGTATATTGCATATACTGTTAGAGTTAGTGAGAGCTGTTAGAGGTCCTAATGCCAGACCTGATAGAAAAGTAGAATACTTGAAATACACTAGATTGATTGACTACAGTAGAAGCATGGACAAATGAATGGGACGCTTGAACTGTGTGATTGTTCACTGACTGCACTCTGTAGATCCAGGCCAAAAGTGATGACATCCCATACTTTGGTTACATTAATGATAATGCCTATTATTGTTTGTAACTTTTTCATTACTGGAATGCCTTGTCATAAAGGATAAGTAAGCCACTCGCAGGGCTTAGAAGGTAGATGATTTTGGGCCATTGCTTGAATTATGCGGGATGTTACAAGCATAGTTTAGCCAATCTCCATTTTGCATGGTGCACTATGTATCAATAAAATCTTTATTTTAAATAAGTATGGTGACTTGTAGCGTTATCGAATAAGATTCTCTATTAAGCATCATCTCAAGTCCCTGCCCCTAAAAGAATTGACCACTTTTTCAATACCTTTAAAGTGGAGAGTGGCTGTATTTCCTTTATGTACGGAAGAAAAATGTCTGGATACAGCGGAAATATTTACACCGGTGGCACTAGTGAAGTCAGAATGTATCTGCAAATTCTCCTTATGAGTTCTTGGCAGATACAGCCTACTTACTGAATGCTACATGTAGTGCATTCTTTAAGATAAACTACATTTGTAGTGCAGCAGTTGATATAGGATTTAATGTAATATCTCTTACCATCGCTGCAAGATACAAATTGCTGTCTTTTTGAGCAAAGCTGCAGGCTGTACATCTGTTGTGCCCACACTTAAAGAAGCCATGCAGTGCCAACCAAGTACTGCTTTCTGTCCCTGAAAAGCTAGTAAAAAAGCTGGGAGAAAGTATGGAGCTTAAAATGGGCGCTTTTCTGGTGCAAAACCGGACCGGACAATCCTTCAGAATCCTTGCTAGTTTGTTGTCCCTGTTTAAAATGGGAAGATACTTCTTAATATTCCCTATAATTTTATTATAATGGGGACTATAGGTGGTTGAGATAGTCACCACATCACCGCTATATGGTGAACATGGTAAAAACCGCAATTCTACAAACGGAGCCTGTTTCACTGGATTTCCTCTACAAATTCTCCTTTCAGTACGTTACCAGGGCTGTTCCATGCGGGACTATTCCTAGGAGCTAGGATTCAAATTGTCGATGAGCTGTTCCTATTTTCCTCTTCCGTGTTACTTTTTAAGCTGATAAAGCAACAAGAAGTTATTATCCTAAAATTTAATATATTTTATTGTGCTCTGGGGTCTTTAAAGACCCCAGAGCAGGTGTGGGCAATGCCAGTCCTCAAGGGCCACAAACATTATATATTTTCAGGATTTCCTTAGCATTTCTAAGTTGGAATCATCACCCTTGCAGAAGATTAAATTAGCAACTGTCAAATACTAAGGAAATCTTGAAAACCTGTAGTGAGTGTGGCCCTCGAGGCCTAGAGTTACCCACCCCTGCCCTAGAGCATAATAAATGTAATTTGTAAAAAATAAAAAAAGTTGTGATGCTCACCTTTCGCTCACCTCTCCCGCACTCAATCTTTCATCTGGAAGGGTTCAACACAGGCACGTGGGAGGTTAACAGCATCATGACATCATAACATGCATTGTGATCTCCTGTGTGCCTGCACAGAACCCAGTTGGACACCATAACTGCTAGAAACACAGCACAGTGCAAGGTTACATCACAGGCAGTAAGGGATCAAAAGATGCAGAGAGGCCTAGACAGGTGGTAGTGAGAGGACCAAACAGGTGGTAGTGAGAGGACCAGACAGGTGGTAGTGAGAGGGCCAGACAGGTGGTAGTGAGAGGTCCAGACAAGTGGTAGTGAGAGGACCAGACAGGTGGTAGTGAGAGGACCAAACAGGTGGTAGTGAGAGGGCCAGACAGGTAGTAGTGAGAGGACCAGACAGGTGGCAGTGAGAGGACCAGACAGGTGGTAGTGAGAGGACCAAACAGGTGGCAGTGAGAGGACCAGACCGGTGGTATTGAGAGGACCAGACAGGTGGTAGTGAGAGGACCAAACAGGTGGCAGTGAGAGGACCAGACAGGTGGTATTGAGAGGACCAGACAGGTGGTAGTGAGAGGACCAAACAGGTGGCAGTGAGAGGACCAGACCGGTGGTAGTGAGAGGACCAAACAGGTGACAGTGAGAGGACCAGACCGGTGGTAGTGAGAGGACCAAACAGGTGGCAGTGAGAGGACCAGACAGGTGGTATTGAGAGGACCAGACGGGTGGTAGTGAGAGGACCAAACAGGTGGCAGTGAGAGGACCAGACCGGTGGTAGTGAGAGGACCAAACAGGTGGCAGTGAGAGGACCAGACCGGTGGTAGTGAGAGGACCAAACAGGTGGCAGTGAGAGGACCAGACAGGTGGTAGTGAGAGGACCAGACAGGTGGTAGTGAGAGGACCAAACAGGTGGCAGTGAGAGGACCAGACCGGTGGTAGTGAGAGGACCAAACAGGTGACAGTGAGAGGACCAGACAGGTGGCAGTGAGTAGCAGAGGTGAGCAGTCATGTGAGTGTTATTATGTTGTAATTTTTTTTTAGTGTTTTGATAGCCCATGCTGAATCAGCATGGAAGCCTTACAACAAAATGCACATGGTGAATGTGAATTTATTTAACATTCGAGTAGAAATCAATTCCACTCTAACTTTTTCGCTCATCTCTAGCCAGCATACTACGTCAAACAGAAGCTAGAAGAAGTGCAGTGTTTTAATCAATGTGATTCAGTGGGCTGTTTTAAGGATAAAATCATTTTCAAGCAAGATTTAATCCTTACACATACCGTATATTAGAGTTGATATGAGTGGTCCCCTGCGTCTGGTAGTTAAGATGAAAGGATAAGTAACCTCTCTTACCACTTGTCTGACATCTTTGGATATCATTTGATATATTTGACTACACACTTCAGTTCCAAATGGTTATTGCAATACATTACACCTTCCTGTCTATTTACAATGATAAAGTATGATAAGCCTGATTAGACAGGTTTTCAAGCACTAAAATTGTGTTTCTGTCTCCCACATGTAATAATCGGATTCTCAATAAGTGTGGGCTGACTTTTTTTTAACACTTTTTACGTCAATATGAAATTGTATTTTACAAATCATCTACATAAAGTAAATAAACTACCGGTAAACAAAAGTGAATAATATTTAGTATAATATTACAAAAATATAGAAGAATATTTTCATTACAACTTCAAATTAGTTTTTTTTTTCATTATTTGTATAATGCCAACTAGAAAAAAATCAGTTTTCTTTTGAATTCCTATAATTCAGAGATAACAACAGACTACTGTCTTGCCGGGAACTATAATAGCTCCATTCTAATGATATCTTCCAACTGCTTACATTGTCTGGAGTATCATGTGGGGAATAAAAGAAATTGTGTTCTCATAACAATACAAACAGACATGTAAAGTCACATGCAGTGATATGATGCCGAGCAAGTAACAGACTGTGCCGAGCTAGTCTTGAATGTTCTACTATGTTTAAGATTTGAAAAAAAAAATGCCCTGATCTTTCCATATGTAATGCAAGGACTCAATTGATTGCCCAATTGATATTCTCTTGAAATGTAGAAGATACTGTACATTGGTAAATAGATTCTGTAGCTCCTAGCCCTACTGAGTTCTATATCTGGCCATTATGTGACTTCACAGAGAAGCTGCAATAATGTTTATAATAAATATCGGTGTTAAGGGGGCTCTGTCAGGTCATGTTTAAGTCTGATGCTAATAGTATCCTTGAATAGTGCCTTGACAAACCTTTCAGTAAAAAATCATTACTGTACTCTCTGTAGTTCTCTTGCTATAGGCATCTTCATACCCTGCAGGCAGCTGGTGCACTAGTCCGGCTCATTACTTTCACTCCTGAGTAGTTTGCAGCACGAAAATGTTATTTAAACAACAATGCCTATGCAAGCTTTTATTCTGTCCATCTCAGACCTCTGAAGGCTATTTTGGAGGTGGAGGGAGAGATAGGAGAGGGGCAGGTGTTTTGTGCTACACTGTGTGCTGTCTGTAAGAGACTTCTATTTGTATATATAAACATTGGTTTTCCCACACACATGTAATGTGTGTATCTGCTGAGCAAAATAACAGATGCTCATATAATCGCATCTCAGACAGGACACACTACACATATGCCTCATATACACACAATGAAGATGTCAGAGGTGCAGCTGCTAAGAGAACATACCTCCTCCCCCCTCCTTTCTCCTTTTCAGTGAGTGCCTGGAGAGCCACACAACAGGATACAAACCCAGAGAAGGGCAGTGTAGTGCAGTGCAGTGATGTCACCACATGAATATTAGTTTCCTGGGGAGTGTTCTGCAGAGAATTAAATTACCACTCACCGTGATTTATAGATGGAATGAGTCTATTATTTTGGAGTCTACAGAGGATAGGGGGCATAAATAAAAGAAATACATGAATAGAAAGAGCTTCACCAGAGAAATTAGAAAATTATAGCAGTCAGATATGGATTTTTTGACCTGACTGATTCCCTTTAAGAGTAATTTCTATGCATTTTCTGAAAAATAATATATATGTATATATATATTTATATATATATATATATATATATATATATATATATATATATATATATATATACGCTCTTCGATATCGTAGCAATAAGAACAAATTGACAGTTTCCATTTCTTTTTAAACCAATAAATTTTTATTGAGAGTTTAAGAATTTACATACATAATAAAGTCATACATTTACTGTGGTGACATAAACAAGGAAAAGGAAGGGGGAGGAAGGGAGGGGAGGGAGAATACAATGCAGCAGAACGATATAGTCTGTGTACCCATTCTGGAGATAAAATAGAAATAAGGAAGATAACAGTAATATACAAAGTTAACTGACTTACATATGGATATACAATTCCTTTCCAGATAATATACATTCAACAGTGGCATGTGATATCTGAAATTGGTTCAACTCACTTTAACTTAATTTAGGTCTGCACTGTGTTGTAAGAAGAGACAAGCCATGGGTCCCACCACCGAAGGGTTTTTGTTCGTGATGGATGGTCATGTACTAGCATAAGTTCGTACATGCAGTGTGAATTTAGTCGAGAGATGACCTCTGCTATAGTGGGCGGAGTTGCTGATTTCCAGTGAGCTGCTATTGTCAAACGTGCGGCTACCAGGACGTTGGTGAGAGTGGGTCTTAATATTGATGGGAGATTCTCGATGTCTAGTCCTAACAGAGCCAGAGGTGCTGACACATTAATAGGAACCATTAACAATTCGGTAAGTAGAGATTCTACTTGGAGCCATAGGCGGTGTATGTGAGGGCACGACCACCACAGGTGAACCATAGTGCCCGGGTCCACACAACCCCTCCAGCAACGAGAGGAAGGAGGAGAGGCGTTTGTGCCAAATTTAGCTAGCAACACTGGGGTCAGGTACCAGTTGAACAGCAGTTTTTTTGGATTGCTCCAGATGAGAGAGGCATCGAGAGTATTTGGCCGCATGGGCTGAGGCGTGGTGCCATTCCTCTAAAGATGCAGTAAATTCAAGTCTGTCTTCCCATTTAAACATATAGGGTAGTTTCTCCGAGGATAGTGTTATTTGTATCACATTGTATACGATTGAGACTCCTCTAGTAACACAGCCTGATTGTTTAAACAGAGCTTGGATAGGTAGCGAAGTACTCAGAGGGTCAGAACTAGGGATATCAATAGTGTTTAAAAAATGTCGTAGACGAATATATGGGAAGAGGGAATTCGTGGGGAGATTGAATTTACGGTGGAGGGTTTCAAAGGATGCAAGATGGTTCTGTTCAAGGAGTTTCCAGAGAAAGGGGGGCCTGGGGAGCCTGGAATACACCAATGCATTAAGGATATGTCACCCATGAGGAGCTCCACCGCCCGCAGTGTAATATACCTGAAAAGAAATGTAAGGTGTGTTCTGGAGAGTGCACGCCAAATAGAGAGAGTGCCCTGGACAACCTTAAGAGTGAAAGTAGGGGAAGAGGAGCGTAAAAGGTTCATTTCCAGTAAAATGCGTGTGGAGCCTGCCGGAGCAAAATATGATTCTATCTGGAGCCAACGTGAAGAAGGAGATTGCGCCCACCAGGATCTTGCTGAATCTAGGCCTATAGCTGCATAATACGTGGCAATATCAGGGACTCCAAATCCTCCTCTTTTAGTAGGGAGAGATAAAATTTTCATCGCTACTCTAGGGGTTTTATTATTCCATATGAATCTGGTGAGTATTGATTGAAAGGTGCGCAGATATTTTTTAGGGAAGTGGTGGGGGATGCAGCGTAGAATGTATAGAATCCTGGGGAGGAGCATCATTTTCACCGTGTTTATGCGGGCCACCCAGGACAGCTGAAATGACGAGTAGTCCAGGCAAGCACTGCGGAGGGAAGAAATCAGGGTCTCACAATTTGTGCGTACAATATGATTTGAGTTTGTGATTTGGACTCCTAAATATTTAAAACCTGTCGGGGACCATAGGGATGGGAAAAAAGAGGCAAGATGCCGTTGTGAGTCTGTGGAGAGGTTGAGAGGAAAAGCGGAGGATTTTGCAAGATTCAGTTTGTAGTATGAAGCTGCAGAGAAGTCTGAAAGAACAGAAAGTACAGCGGGAAGAGAGGTGTTTGGGTTGGTGCACGTGAGGAGAACATCATCCGCATAGAGACTGATTTTGTGGTCTATTGGTCCTACCACAATCCCAGTGATCTCAGGATGCGAGCGAATTATAGCAGCTAGCGGCTCCATGACAAGGGCGAAAACTAGAGGAGAGAGGGGGCAGCCTTGTCTGGTCCCGTTTGAGATCGAAAAGTCCGAGGTTGTGAATCCACCGGCCTTTACAAACGCACAGGGAGAAGAGTAAAAAGCTAGAATAGAGGATCTTATATTTCCTGAGAAGGCGAATTTGTCCAGAACAGCTGCCAAGAACCCCCAGTGCACACGGTCAAAAGCTTTTTCAGCGTCAAGGGAGACCAGCACACTGGGGGTACCTCTCTTCTCTAAGACCTCAATGAGGTCCATAACTCACCTTGTCGCATCTCTCGCCTGTCTACCAGGTATAAAACCTACCTGGTCTATGGCGATCAAGGACGGAAGTACCCCCTTGAGACGGTCCGCCAACAGTTTCGCATATAATTTTAAGTCGCAATTCAACAATGCTATGGGACGGTAGTTAGCTGGGTCGGTGGGAGTTTTCCCTGGTTTCAGGATTGTAGAGATTGAGGCTCGAAGGCCCTCGGGTTTGATGTTCCCCTCACGCTGCCAATGGGTAAAGAGGGCTAGGAGACGCGGAGCAAGAAGAGGAGCAAAGGAAGAATAATATTGAAAAGGAAAGCCGTCAGGACCCGGGGCAGATCTCTTTTTGGATGTGCGGATGACCTCTAATATTTCTTGTAGAGAGAAAGGAGCATTAAGAGTATTTAGTTGTGATGGGGATAGGGAAGGGAGATCAGCTTTAGCAAGAAAGTTAGAGATGATTGTCTCAGTGGGTTGTGGGGTCGAGGAAGAGGAGTGGAGATTATAAAGTTCATTGTAAAACTCTCGGAATTGTTGAGCAATGTGAATTGGGTTCCGGATAGCTGCACCTTGGGGTGAAGTGAGTTGAGAGATACGAGTGCGTGCCTCGGACTTTTTAATCCTGCGCGCCAGTAGTGCTCCTGCGCGGTCACCCATACTGTAATAGTGAGATTTCGTCTTTTTCAATTGAAGTTCCACCTTGGTGAGGAGAAGAGCTCTGAGATCATTGCGGGATTTTGTGAGGTCAGAGAGAATGTTTGGGGATGGGGTGGTTTTGTATAATGTTTCAAGTTCTTTTAATTTGTTTAGGAGGGAAGACAGAGTTGCGTTATACTGTCTCTTCTTAAGTGCTGCAAGCTTGATTAAGTATCCTCGCATAGCAGCCTTATGGGTGAACCATAGCGTGTCTGGGGCAACGTCATCTACCTCATTTATCTGAAAGAATTCTGTCAGTTGTGAGGATAGAGTATCACAGTTGTCTTGTGAGGTTAAGAGTCGTTCATTAAGCTTCCAAGAGGTGAAATGGTTGCGTGGGGTAGAGTCCGTAAAGGTCAGGGTGATAGGGGCGTGGTCAGACCATGTGATTAAGTCAATCGTTGAGTTCAGGCAAAGGGGCAGTAGAGAGTCGCTGACTAGTATAAAGTCTATTCGACTGAATGAGCGATGTCGGGGGGAGAAGAAAGAGTAGTCACGTTCAGTACTGTGGTGGTATCTCCAGACATCATGTAGATGAAAGGAGTCAATCAGTGGGATCAAGTCCGTCCTGTATGTTGATGGTGAGGAGCAGTCAAGTGAACGTATTAGGGGGGCATTCAGGTCTCCGGCAATCAGTTTATGACCAGTCATAGTAGGAGTGAGAGATTCAAGGGTAGTGCGTAGGAAAGTGGTCTGTCTATGGTTGGGGGCATAGAGGGCAAGTAAGGAGAAGAGAACATCATTTAGTTTACATGTGATTAGTAGGAAGCGGCCCTCTGGGTCCGGGGTAGCAGTTATTAATTCAAATGTCAATCTTTGAGAGACCAATATAGCAACTCCCGCTACTTTTTTCTTCGCGTTCGCGAAGTATCGATAGGGAAATAGATGAGATTTTATGCGTACATTGTCCTCCTCCAACAAATGAGTTTCTTGCAGAAAGACAACATCCGCTCGAGATTTTCGTAGTTGGTTATATAACAGGGAACGCTTTTGTGGGGAGTTTAAACACATTAACATTCAATGATAAAACAGATATAGCCATAGGTAAATTCTAGAGTAGTTTCAAACATTGGGTAAAATATTAAGCACATCAATGTAACATTATGACTGCATGCATTAGTAATGTGGAAGGGAGATAGGGAGGGCAGAAAGGGAGGGAAAAATAAAGTGAAAAAAAAAACAAAACACATTAAACCATAATGTATGCGCTGCAACAGAGGAACGCACATACATCATGGAACAAAACTTAGAAGTGAACAGGCTGAACACTGTAGTACCGAGGGAGGGGTCCAAGCAGAGGGACAGGAGGTCCGAGGACCCGATTCCCAGGCACTCGCAGTCCAGAAAATGGGGGGGGGTAGTCCAAACCAATTGGTGAGGGACTAGTACAAAGGGAACAGAGCGAGAGAGGTAAAATAATTCGCTCAGAGGGGCAAAACCTCCCTGTATCTCAGGTAGTAACAGAGGGGTGAGAGCTATGAAAAGGATGTAAAGAGAGGGAAGGAAAGTAGGGGTTTAGATGGGGGGAGGGAGGGTGCAGTGAGAGAGAGAGAAAAGGTAATATAAGAGCCGAATGTTAGGGAAGATAAAAGGGGGGAAGAGGAGAGATTCAGGAGATAGAGAAAGGAAGGAAAGAATGATAATTAGTAAAGGTGAATTGGAGAGAAGCGAGGAAGGAAGGAGAAGGAAAATGTAAGAGAGCCAAGTGGGTTAAGAAGTAGAGATACGACCTGGGAGGTTTAGGTAAAGGACCAGGAAGGCGGAAGTCCCAGGAGCCACGCCAGCGTTATAAGGTCCAAAATGACTTGTAGCCACATCATCCAGAGAAAGACGAATCCATCACACGATTTTCCATTCCGGATCCACTCTGCGAGGTTTAGAGTCACGCTTGGAAGGCTGTCCTGAGTCCGGTCTTTGTGAAGTAAGTGGATCTGCAGGGGGAAGCATATTCCATGACTTCAGAAGATGTTACGCTCTCTGGGGGGATAGGCAGACATATGATGTATCGTCCTTTCTAACAATCAAGCGGGTGGGACGACCCCAGCGGTATGGAAGTTTCCATTTCTTAATCAGGGAACTTTGGAGATTGCACAGGCTAGTGTAATCTAGACCATATTCTGGTGCTGCCTATTTATAGGTTACCGTATATACTCGTGTATAAGCCGACCCGTGTATAAGCCGACCCCCCTACTTTTGCCCCCAAAAACTGGGAAAATTATTGACTCGCGTATAAGCCGAGGGTGGACTCCAGCACAGGTATACAACCCCCAGCAGTGAGGTATACAGCAGCCTCCCCAGTGGTAGTATACAGCAGCAGCCCCAGTGGTAGTATACAGCAGCCCCAGAGGTATATACAGCCCCAGAGGTATATGCAGCCCCAGAGGTATATGCAGCCCCATATGCAGCCCCAGAGGTATATGCAGCCCCAGAGGTATATGCAGCCCCATAGGTATATGCAGCCCCATATGCAGCCCCAGAGGTATATGCAGCCCAATATGCAGCCCCAGAGGTATATGCAGCCCCATATGCAGCCCCAGAGGTATATGCAGCCCCAGAGGTATATGCAGCCCCATAGGTATATGCAGCCCCATGTGCAGCCCCAGAGGTATATGCAGCCCCATATGCAGCCCCAGAGGTATATGCAGCCCCATATGCAGCCCCAGAGGTATATGCAGCCCCATATGCAGCCCCAGAGGTATATGCAGCCCCATATGCAGCCCCAGAGGTATATGCAGCCCCAGAGGTATATGCAGCCCCATATGTATATGCAGCCCCAGGGGTATATGCAGCCCCATATGCAGCCCCAGGAGTATATGCAGCCCCAGAGGTATATGCAGCCCCAGAGGTATATGCAGCCCCAGAGGTATATGCAGCCCCAGAGGTATATACAGCAGCCCTAGTGGTGTATACAGCAGCCCCAGTGGTAGTATACAGCAGCCCTTAGGTAGTATACAGCAGCCCTTAGGTAGTATACAGCAGCCCCAGTGCTGTATACAGCCGCAGCCCCAGAGCTGTATACAGCCGCAGCCCCAGGGCTGTATACAGCCGCAGCCCCGGAGGTATACAGGCCCCCCCATCAAGCTCCAGGGCCCCCCCCTTGCGCGGCATCCTGTAAAGGAAAATCATACTTGCCAGTGTCCTGTCGCGCCATCCGCAGCTGCCGACACGCGATCCCGGGCTTCATTCAGCGTCTTCCGGATTCCGACTTCCTGTAGTCGCGGGCAATGACGTCATTGCCCGCGACTAAAGGAATGCGGAAGACGCTGAATGAAGCCCGGGATCGTCATGTCGGCAAGCTGCGGACGGCGCGACAGGACACTGGCAAGTATGATATTCCTTTACAGGACGCCGCTCAAGGGGGGGGCCCTGGAGCTTGATGGGGGGCCTGTATACCTCCGGGGCTGCTGCAGTATATATACATATATGATGTATATATATGTATATATACTGTATACTCGCGTATAAGCCGAGGGGGGACTTTTCAGCCCAAATTTTGGGCTGAAAAAGTCGGCTTATACGCGAGTATATACGGTACTTTGGGAAAAATGGTACAGTACATCTAATAATATAACCATAAGGATTAAAAGTCCCTACGTGTTTCGGGTGGAATAATCACCATTACCCAAAGGAGTACAAAAAAATCCTATGATTTATGGCATTTATTCTGCTGGAAACGCATAAGGACTGTTAATCCTTATGGTTGTATGATTTTAATATGCTGCTGTAAATAAAATTGGAGATCTGGGATGGATAGTGCCTTGGGACTCCTTACTTCATATTCGCTACTAATTGACTGAACTAGGATAGCTGGATTCGGCACCCTCCCTTCTTTGAATGGACTGGTCAGGTTTGCACATTGATGGTATGGTAAACTTGACTTTTTCCGCTCTGTACTATCTAATATTATTCAATATTGATAAGTTAAAATTCTAAATCATTGCTTATGATAAAGAACTAAATCGGAGCAGTTCTGGTCCCCTACAATTCTATTTAATGAAGAAAATCCAGCGAGCAAGGAATGTGCCCATGCAGGCAGCTTCAAAGTTTGATAAATGTATTCATCCAAAAAAGTGCAAGTACAATAAAAAACAGACACCATGCTTAAAGTGTTGCCGGAACAAGAAGGTTTTTAGGGGGGTGATCTAGGAAGAGGGTTTTGGGGCTGGCACATGTTCTGCTTTTTTTTTTGAATTGCACCTTTTTGGATGAATACATTTATCAAACTTTGGAGCTGTCTGCACGGTCACATTCCTTGTTCACTGGATTTTCTTAATTTAATTGTGTTATTGCTGTGACTGGAACCAACTTCCTTTCACACAGAGCATGTAACAGGATCCAGAATAGGTGGTGAGTGGAACTTTCCTCCTTTTTTTCTATTTATCTTTTATAATTCTATGCTTCAAACTTATCTTTTTACTACCCTATCTTAAACTTTTACCCAAAGCATATGCTTTAACAGTGAATTACTTGTCAACATAAAATCCAAATAGGTTCATAATAAGAGTTCAAGGTAGGATTTTTATATTTTCTGTGAATCATTGCTCATGAGCTTACATTTGAACCCTTAGGCTATTGTCATTCCTTGGTTGTTGTGTTTTCTGAAAGATAATTTTCTTTCATATCTGTGAAAGTGTTCATCCCAATAAACATCTGTGTACTTTCATACTTTTGAATTGAAAAAAGTACAATAGATTAACATTTTTTTCATACCTGTATGAGAAGCGGTAGCATGATAACCTTGTCATGTTTTTTACTAGCATTATGCTTTGTTGGTGGATTATTCATACATAGTTAAACAACACATATTTTCCATCTGTAGTAATTTTCTTATCATTTATCCATATATATATTTATGTGTATATATATCTACTATATAATTGCCGTAGGCTTTTTCGTGTCGGACCCCGAAAACGTGCCGTGGATATGTCACTATTGTGACGTCATTACGGCGAAGCATTGGCCGCGTAGCGGCCAATGCGAGGCGTCAGCTGCGCGAGCAATGGCCGCGAGGCCATTGCGAGTCGCTAGCTTTAGTGCGAGCAATGGCCGCGAAGCGGCCATTGCGAGTCGCTGGCCGAAAATAGAACCAGAGGCTCGGCCAGAAAGCTAGCAATTTCCCGGTCAGGTAGCGACTCGCTAGCCTCAGCGGGAACTCGCTAGCTTTGTGGCCGAGCCTCGCGAGTCGCTACCACAGTATATCTCCCTATACCTTGTAAGGGGGGATCATCATCATCATCATCATCATCATCATCATCATCATCATCATCATCCTACTACCCGCACAGAACCCCCCCCCAATGGCCGCACAGACCCCCCCCCCCCCTCAATGGCCGCACAGACGACCCCCCCCCCCTCAATGGCCGCACAGACCCCCCCCCCCCCCTCAATGGCCGCACAGACCCCCCCCCCTCAATGGCCGCACAGACCCCCCCCCTCAATGGCCGCACAGACCCCCCCCCTCAATGGCCGCACAGACCCCCCCCGCTCATTGGCCGCACAGACCCCCCCCCCTCATTGGCCGCACAGACACCCCCCCCCAATGGCCGCACAAACCCCCCCCCCCTCAATGGCCGCACAGACCCCCCCCCCTCAATGGCCGCACAGACCCCCCCCTCCCCCCTCAATGGCCGCACAGCCCCCCCCCCTCAATGTCCCAAAGTCAGCTGTGACCACCTGGCCCTTGGACACTGGCTCCCATCACTTACCCACTGAGGACGGATCACTTCCAGCACCTCTTCACATGGCAGTGCTCTGCACTTCTGAATCGTCCTCTCCTCACTCAGACACCTGGCAGGTTCCTATCCAGCCTACTCACTCCCAGCTGCAACCCAGTGAGTCAATCAGCACATCTTCACTCACACACAGACCTGACATGTGATTAACCCCCTGTGCACCATTCAGGTTTAGCCCAGCAAAGCACTCCAAAAAGTATAGAACACACCCCAATAAGTATTGAACGCGCCCCAAAAAGTATTGAACGCACCCCAATAAGTATTGAACGCGCCCCAAAAAGTATTGAACGCGCCCCAAAAAGTATTGAACACCCCAATAAGTATTGAACGCGTCACAATAAGTATTGAACGCGCCCCAAAAAGTATTGAACGCGTCCCAATAAGTATTGAACACACCCCAAAAAGTATTGAACACACCCCAATAAGTATTGAACGCACCCCAAAAAGTATTGAACGCACCCCAATAAGTATTGAACGCGCCCCAAAAAGTATTGAACGCGCCCCAAAAAGTATTGAACACACCCCAATAAGTATTGAACGCGCCCCAAAAAGTATTGAACGCACCCCAATAAGTATTGAACGCGCCCCAAAAAGTATTGAACGCGCCACAAAAAGTATTGAACGCGTCCCAATAAGTATTGAACACACCCCAATAAGTATTGAACGCGCCCCAAAAAGCATTGAACGCACCCCAATAAGTATTGAACGCGCCCCAAAAAGTATTGAACGCGCCACAAAAAGTATTGAACGCGTCCCAATAAGTATTGAACACACCCCAATAAGTATTGAACGCGCCCAAAAAAGTATTGAACGCACCCCAATAAGTATTGAACGCGCCCCAAAAAGTATTGAACGCGCCCCAAAAAGTATTGAACGCGCCACAAAAAGTATTGAACGCGTCCCAATAAGTATTGAACACACCCCAATAAGTATTGAACGCGCCCAAAAAAGTATTGAACGCACCCCAATAAGTATTGAACGCGCCCCAAAAAGTATTGAACGCGCCCCAAAAAGTATTGAACACACCCCAATAAGTATTGAACGCCCCCCAAAAAGTATTGAACACGCCCCAAAAAGCATTGAACGCGCCCCAAAAAGCATTGAACGCGCCCCAATAAGTATTGAACGCACCCCAAAAAGCATTGAACGCGCCCCAATAAGTATTGCACCCCCCCAAAAAAGTATTGGACCCCCCAAAAAAAGTATTGGACTCCCTCAAAAAGTAGCTATAACTACTATAATCAAATTAATGCACGTTCTAGAATCCCGATGCATTTGCATCGGGCTCACAGCTAGTATATATATATATATATATATATATACTAGATGGTGGCCCGATTCTAACGCATCGGGTAGTCTAGAATATGCATGTAGTTTATTTATGAAGATTTAACAATAATGCAAGTAGTACACAATATCTATCTATCACCTACCTATGTGTCTATCATCTATGTATTTTTTTGGATATTTTATCTTTATAAACTAAGGTTCTTGGTACACATATTGGCCAATACCTGTTTGCCCATCAACCAGCTTCAAGGTGATTTTAGATCTGATGGGTCCCTATCCTACCATGTCACTCTTTCCTTGGGCTCAGCTAAGCCTCCATTTTTACTATTTCTCAGTGGGAGAACTCACTTAAATCAAAGAAACAATGAGACACCATATACAGTGCTGACCACTGACCCACCATATACAGTGCTAACCACTGAGTCACCATATACAGTGCTAACCACTGAGCCACCATACAGTGCTAACCACTCAGCCACCATACAATGCTAACCACTGAGCTACCATACAATGCTAACCACTGAGCCACCATACAGTGCTAACCACTGAGCCACCATACAATGCTAACCACTGAGCTAACATACAATGCTAATCACTGAGCCACCTAAACGCTGAGCCATCATATACAGTGCTAACCACTGAGCCACCTAAACACTGAGCCACCATATACAGTGCTATCCACTGAGCCACCTAAACAATGAGACATCATATACAGTGCTAACCACTGAGCCACTATATACAGTACTAACCACTGAGCCACCATACAATGTTAACCACTGAGCCACCATACAATGCTAACCACTGAGCCACCATACAATGTTAACCACTGAGCCACCATATACAGTGCTAACCACTGAGCCACCATACAATGTTAACCACTGAGCCACCATATACAGTGCTAACCACTGAGCCACCTAAACAATGAGACATCATATACTGTGCTAACACTGAGCACCTAAACAATGAGACATCATATACAGTGCTAACCACTGAGTCACCTAAACATAGAAATATCATATACAGTGCTAACCACTGAGGCACCATACAATGATAACCACTGAGTCACCATACAATGCAAACCACTGAGCCACCATATACAGTGCTAACCACTGAGCCACTATACAATGCTAACCACTGAGTCACCATACAATGTTAACCTCTGAGCCACCATATACAGTGCTAACCTCTGAGCCACCATATACAGTGCTAACCACTGAGCCACCATACAATGCTAACCACTGAGCCACCATACAATGCAAACCACTGAGCCACCATACAATGCTAACCACTGAGCCACCATACAATGCTAACCACTGAGCCACCATACAATGTTAACCTCTGAGCCACCACATACAGTGCTAACCACTGAGCCACCATACAATGCTAACCACTGAGCCACCATACAATGCTAACCACTGAGCCACCATACAATGCTAACCACTGAGCCACCACACAATGCTAACCACTGAGCCACCATACAATGCTAACCACTGGGCCATCATACAATGCTAACCACTGAGTCACCATACAATGCAAACCACTGAGCCACCATATACAGTGCTAACCACTGAGCCACTATACAATGCTAACCACTGAGTCACCATACAATGTTAACCTCTGAGCCACCATATACAGTGCTAACCTCTGAGCCACCATATACAGTGCTAACCACTGAGCCACCATACAATGCTAACCACTGAGCCACCATACAATGCAAACCACTGAGCCACCATACAATGCTAACCACTGAGCCACCATACAATGCTAACCACTGAGCCACCATACAATGTTAACCTCTGAGCCACCATATACAGTGCTAACCACTGAGCCACCATACAATGCTAACCACTGAGCCACCATACAATGCTAACCACTGAGCCACCACACAATGCTAACCACTGAGCCACCATACAATGCTAACCACTGGGCCATCATACAATGCTAACCACTGAGCCACCATACAATGCTAACCTCTGAGCCACCATATACAGTGCTAACCACTGAGCCACCATACAATGCTAACCACTGAGCCACCATACAATGCTAACCACTGAGCCACCATACAATGCTAACCACTGAGCCACCACACAATGCTAACCACTGAGCCACCATACAATGCTAACCACTGGGCCATCATACAATGCTAACCACTGAGCCACCATACAATGCTAACCACTGAGCCACCATACAATGCTAACCACTGAGCCACCATATACAGTGCTAACCATTGAGCCACCATACAATGCTAACCACTGAGCCACCTGAGCCACGGCTGGTCGCAGATGCCACAATCGCCCCCGTTGTCAGGGTTGTAGGGGATTGAGCATCGGTGTTGAGAGATATGGGTTGCCTCTGAGGTGGCTGATAGTATCCTGCTAAATGCAATGATATTTGTAAGAGGCCATTTGGTGAATTTTTTTTTTTTTTTTCTCTTTTTTATATTATGTATCAATTCGGTGATTTTTGTGTAAAACTAAATTACACATGTGCTATACATGTGGCTAGGTACTCGTAGATGTGAGGGCCCGTGACGGGGGCTACGAGCTTACGCTATTTTGGTCCAAAATATCAAACTAACTCCTCACTGTCATCTATAGTGTTATATTGGATTTTTTTATCCATCTGCAGTCTACAGCTGTGTCCTCTAGGGGGCGACAGTCACTTGTGTTGCATGTTTTGTTGCAGAGCGGCCCGCCTTGTCTAACAGCTGGGCGTCATTAATAGGCTGCTTTCTGACACTATGTTTCACTTGTTGAGTGGCTGCCGCACTGTGGTGATCTCATGTCCAGTGATACCACCTGTCTCCTCCTTGTGGTACGGCTGGTCGCAGATGCCACAATCTCCCCCGTTGTCAGGGTTGTAGGGGATGGAGCATCGGTGTTGAGAGATATGGGTTGCCTCTGAGGTGGCTGATAGTATCCTGCTAAATGCAATGATATTTGTAAGAGGCCATTTGGTGAGTTTTTTTTTTTTTCTCTTTTCTATATTATGTACCAATCCACCTAAACAGTGAGCCATCATATACAGTGCTAACCAATGAGCCACCTTACACAGTGGTAACCACTGAGCCACCTAAACAATGATCCACTATATGCAGTGCTAACCACTGAGCCACATTTGAAATATGATGTCATTGCACCCGCCGCTATCCTGATTGGTCGGCGCTAAATGCGGGCGGCCAATCAGCATAGCAGCGCGCGCCACGGCGCCATGTATAAAATCCACCCATGACTTCAGATTTTACACATGGCGTCGTGTCGAGCGCCGCTATCCTGATTGGTCACCGCGTTCAGCGCCGACCAATCAGGATAGCGGTGCGCGCAATGGCACCATATTTCAAATACACTGTACTCATTGTATTTAAAATATGGCGCCATAGCGCGCTCCGCTGTGCTGATTGGTCAGCGGTGAACGCGAGTGGCCAATCAGCATAGCGGCGCGCGCTATGGCGCCATGTTTCAAATACAATGTGTACAGTGTATTTGAAATATGGCGCCATGGCGCGCGCCGCTATCCTGATTGGTCGGCGCTGAACGCGGCGACCAATCAGAATAGCGGCGCACGGCACGGCGCCATGTGTAAAATGCAGTGAAGACTTCAGATTTGAAATAAGGGCGTTCAGCGCCGACCTATCGGAATAGTGACGCGCGCCATGACGTCATATTTCAAATACACTGCACTCAGTGTATTTGAAATATGGCGCCATGGAGCACGCCGCTTTTCTGATTGGTCGGCGCTGAACGCGGTGACCAATCAGAATAGCGGCGTGCGGCACGGCGCCATGTGTAAAATACAGCGACGACTTCATATTTGAAATATGGCGCCATGGCGCGCGCCGCTATTCCGATTGGTCGGCGCTGAACGCGGCGACCAATAAGAGAAGCGGTGCGCAGTTTGAATGCCGCTGCTCTGATTGGTCGCCGCATTTAGCGCCGACCAATCGGAATAGCGGCGCGCGCCATGGCACCATATTTCAAATCTGAAGTCGTCACTGTATTTTCCACATGGTGCCGTGCCGCACGCCGCTATTCTGATTGGTCGACACGTTCAGCGCCGACCAATCAGAATAGCAGCGCGCGCTACGGCGCCATATTTCAAATACACTGAGTACAGTGTATTTGAAATATGGCACGCACCGCTATCCTGATCCCGGCTGGCTCGGTCATCTCCCGGCTGGCTTGCTGCGGACTTCCGTGCCGCAGGTAGCCGCGGCTGAGTTCTGATTAGCGGCTCACCTGCCGGTCGTCGCGCGCGCTCCGTCCACCGTCTGTTGGACGGTGTATACCTGCGGACGCGCCACACTCGCCTGGCTGCAAATAGGCGCAAAATTCAAACTTTGAATTCTTGCGCCTACTTGCATAGTCTGCGCTCATTGGTCGCCCGCCTCGGGCGGGCAACCAATGAGCGGCCTGCGTCTGGCGTGCAATTCCAGCGACAGCCGCAGGAAATGCTTAGACAATTATATAGTACATATACTAGCTGTACTACCCGGCTGCGCCTGGGTTAATAAATAACTGCCGTTAGCTATAACAAAACAGAATTTGTATATGTCATATTAATGACCTGTAGGAAAATAGAAGCCGAGCTGTGATTGGTTGTGTAGGCAGCCTAATAAATCTCCAGCCAACAGTAAACCCTCCCCCCGGCTGGCAGTATATATTACCTCACACATACACATAAAAGACAGCTCATGTGACTGACATCTGCCTTAATTCCTGATATGGCACACATTTTGCACATTGGCTGTTTTTAATCAGATGTTTAGTTTTGGAAATGCAAGATACCAGACGTATGAGGCGAATTGTGTGAGGCGATTTGTGCACATCTGTGTCTGTCTGTATGGTGTGTGTGTCCCTGAGGTGTGTGTGTCCCTGGGGTGTGTGTGTGTTCCAGTGGTGTGTGTGTGTCTCTGTGGGGGGGTCCCTGTGGTGTGTGTCCTTATGGGGGGGAGTGGTGTCCCTGTGGTGTGTGTCCTTGTGGGGGGAGGTGTGTCTCAGTGGTGTGTGTCCATCCCTATGGGGTTTGTGTGTTCCTGTGGGGTGTGTGTGTGTGTGTGTCTCTGTGTCCCTGTGGGGTGTGTATGTCCCTGTGGTGTGTGTGTCCCTGTGGGGTGAGTGCATGTGTCTCTATAGGGTGTGTATGTGTGTGTGCCTGTGGGGGGTGTCTCTGTGTGGTGTGTGTGTGTTTGTGTTCGGGTGCATGGTGAGTATCCAATGTTGGGGCTCCACCTTAGCTGTTACTCTTTGTGTGCATGCGGTGTGTATACATTTTGGTCAGAATGCAAAACAATATATTTGGTGTAAAAGCAACACAGCTCATCACCCTCAAAACAGCATCCCCATTATCAAACATGGTGGTGACAGCATCATTGTTTGGGCCTGCTTTTCTTCAGCAGGGACAGTGAAGATGGTTAAAATTGATGGGAAGATGGACAGAGCCAAATACAGGACCATTCTGGAAGAAAACCTGTTGGAGACTGCAAAAGACGTGAGACTGGAACGGAGATTTATCTTCCAACAAGACAATGATACCAAACATAAAGCTAAATCTACAATGGAATGGTTCAAAAATAAACGTATCCAGGTGTTAGAATGGCCAAGTCACAGTCCAGACCTGAATCCAATTGAGAATCTGTGGAAAGAGCTGAAAACTGCTGTTCACAAACACTCTCCATCCAACCTCACTGAGCTCGAGTTGTAAGGAAGAATGGGCAAGAATTTCAGATTCTCAATGTGCAAAACTGATAGAGACATACCCCAAGTGACTTTCAGCTGTAATCGCAGCAAAAGGTGGAGCTACAAAGTATTAACTCAAGGGGGCCGAATAATATTGCACGCCCCACTTTTCAGTTTATTATTTGTTAAAAACATTTAAAATATCCAATAAATTTCGTTCCACTTCACAATTGTGTTCCACTTGTTGTTGATTCTTCACAAAAAAAGTTAGAATTTATATCTTTATGTTTGAAGACTGAAATGTGGCAAAAGGTTGAAAAGTGCAAGTGGGCCAAGGTTTTTCATAAGGCACTGTATGTTCTACTTTGGTCCTATTTCTGAACCCGTAATTTCATGTATATAGGTTAAAAAATTGTAGAACGCATCAGGAGGCCATACCTTTTTATTGACCTGATGCTAGGATATACTTAGTTTACCACTCTCTCTTTTTATAGTGTGCATGAAAAACAAATGATAGATTCAGACAAAATTCAGACACAGGGTGTGGAAACAGGTGAAAATAATTTGTTTCTTTGTGGATACAAAATGAACATGCAAATGTGAATAATGTACTAGGTGTATTTGGTACCCTTGTGAACATGATATTCTTCATAGCACAGCGGTGTAACTAGGTTTCGTGGCGCTCGGGGAAAAGATCCATCTTGGCCCCCCCCACCCCCAGAGTAGGTGAGGACTGGGGGGGGGGAATTGTTATGTTGAGGAGAGGGGGGTTCTGTCGGCTTTCATACCCACCGCCCAGGGCCGGCTCCAGGTGTTTGTGGGCCCCGGGCGAAACAAACGAACAATCTCAGTGGGCCCCTTTAACACACAAGCCACGATTCATGAGTCTAATATAGAAGCTGGGTGGGCTGTGTATATAATATTCAAGCTGTGCAGGACTGAATATATTATCTGGAGGCTGCTGCTGGGCTATATATATTATCTGGAGGATTTGCCAGCCCAGCACAGCCTCCAACTACATGCAGCCTAGCAGCAGCCTCCAGACGATATATACAACCCAGCACAGCTTCCAAATAATACGTACAGCCCAGCACAGCCTTCCAGTTATATATAGTCCAGCACATCCTCTAAATAGCCCAGCATAGCCTCTATAGAGCCCAGCACAGCCTCAAAATTATATACAGCCCTGCACAGCCTCTAAATACCCAAGCACAGCCTCTAAATAGCCCAGCACAGCCTCTATAGAGCCCAGCACAGCCTCAAAATTATATATAGCCCTGCACAGCCTCTAAATACCCCAGCACAGCCTCTAAATAGCCAAGCACAGCCTCTATAGAGCCCAGCACAGCCTCAAAATTATATACAGCCCTGCACAGCCTCTAAATAGCCCAGCACAGCCTCAAAATTATATATAGCCATGCAAAGCCTCTAAATACCCCAGCCCAGGCTCACTAGAGCCCAGCACAGCCTCCAATAGAGCCCACCATAGCCTCCATAGAGCCAAATTATATATAATTACCCACAGGACACCGGCACCCATCTGTGTGCTGTATTCAGAGTGAGCTCTGCTCCAGCTCGCTCTGCCTGGCCCTGGCTGCAGCCTGTACTGCCTCCATACAAAAACTTCTGAGAGGCGGTGCTAGGTGGCATGGACACAACTGTGGACCGGAAAGGAAGAAGCGGAGGCTGAGTAACGGGGGTCCCCTCTTCTATGCGTTAGAAAGGAAGAGGAAGTGAGCGGGCGGAGTGGGGGCTGGCGGCCGGCTTCTGTACATCAAAGCACCGTACCGCAGTCCGCGCCGGTAAGGATAGATAATACCGGCGTGATGCGGGCCCCTGCAGCCTTGGTAGGGGGGAGCCGCCGGCGCCCCCTCTGAGTTGCGCCCGGGGCAAAGGATCCGGCTGCACCCCCCTAGATATGCCCCTGTCATAGCATAATTTAAAATATATGTTTGCACCTTGTTAGCTCAGCCATTAAAAGGTATCAACCACTGAGGACTCTCAGATTTCAATATTTAGTGTAATTAAACAAAACTTGAGTTGTCCTTTTTTTAGGGTCATAAGAACATTTCTTAAGCAATTTTTAGGTAGTAAGATTCCCAAAAGAATGGCTGTTAAGAGAGTATTTCAAAAAGCTGATATAGCTTGTTCACATACATCAGTGATGGCGAACTCCAGGCCTCGAGTGCCACCACCAGTGCAGGTTTTCAGGATTTCCTTACATTGCACAGGTGATAATATAATCACCTGCACTGGTGATGATTCCAACCTCTGTGCAATGCTGAGGAAATCCTGAAAACCTGCACTGTTGGTGGCACTCGAGGCCTGGAGTTCGCCATCACTGACATACATGAAAGTGAAATTGTCATTTTATATTTACAGATTCACTCACTTATGTTTATATGAACCTGTGGCTTTAAGGTTAAAAACATTAAATGGATTTCCATTCATAAAAAATAAAAATCTGATATTTCCTGTAATGAGTTACTCATTATAAGTATTCCTGTGATAAAATGGCTATCTCAGACTTGCTTGGTACAAGCCACTTCATTTGGTAGAATCCCGAGATACCCTAACACTGTTTAACACCAATAAAGGGATCTGGATATACAACGGTATCCAGAGGTTTGCTGTCTACAGATGGGCTGAAGACTAAAGGTGTGAGAAGATGACAGGATCAGTCAATCTCTCTCAGAGGAGACATGGGAATGCTTATAGTCAATATCCAAATTCAAAACCCCAATTTAGCCTTTATTAGTACAAATAAAACCAAAGATATCAAATAACATAAACCCATCCCAAAAAACACATGATTTAAAATACGTACTGGAAGATACTAGACAGATTTTGCCACTATAACCCTAAATGAACTATAGTTTCACCCCACCTACCAGCAGAGTTTAAGATACCCTGATTTTTCTTGGTGTCCCTGCTGACTGGAAGCTGAACCTAGAAATCCTTACTTTCTTCCCTATAGTGTAAACATGAAATCTAGTAGTGGCCATACCTCTGCAAATTACTTAACAAAGAGTGTAATAATCAAATGTTGAGTTTATTGATATTGTAATCAAGTATCCTCTTCAGCAAGGATTAAAATCTGCTCCTTTCCTGTGTCCGGAACCTGTAGATTAATGTGTACTCTTAATTTATTGTCTGGAGTGTTTCAGTTAGATTCAATATAAATTCCTAGGGAATCACTCCACCAGAACTTATTTTTATAGATTCTTTTCCTGGATGGTATGATCTCCTTTATTCACCACCTTAAAACGGTCCTCCCTTGTAATATTGTGTTCCGTCCTTCACAATCTGCTGCCCAGAAAGCAGACGCTCATTCCTCTTGCCCTCAAGCTGCGTTTGCACAGGCACAGCAAACATCAACCCTGGCCACTTCTTTATCCCAGTGAAGTGCCCAGCTGTCCCTGCCTGAGAACCTGGAAAGAAAGCGTAAATACCCAGCCACGCACCCACAGGCACAAATAATAATGGCTCACATTGCCAAATTGTTAACTGTGGAGTTGTTGCTGTTTAGGCTTGTGGGAATGGAGTCTTTCCATGAACCCTTGATTGTGGCTGACCCACCATACTCTGTTCCCAGCTGACACTATTTTGCCTGGGTTGCCATTCTAGCATTACACAAGTACGTGTTAAATTATATCAACTGTGCTCTCATGCTCTCACCAATGTCGCAACCAAGACGTTCCACCTAACAACACATACGTGGACAAGTTGTTGTGGACAGGGATGATATATTTCTGTACTGACACACTAGGTGAATCTGGTGGAGGGTGGGACAAAGTCGCAAAGTGGGATACCACACATCCTACCCATGCCAAGAATAGTCGGCGCAACGTCTATCAGGGTTTCTGCCTCTTCAAATGCCATTACCTTTCTCCCCTCCTTCTTCTGCTCCATGTCCTCTGCTGAGTTACCCTCCCCATCACTCCCAAGCTGGAAAATGGTCAGCAGTGCATCAACAAAGTGGCAACACGCTCTGCTGAAGCTCATCTGTTTAGGTTATACACAATATACTGCAGCAGACCTGTCGCAAGGGATAAAAGAACAGACTGACCAGTGGCTCTCACCACTGCACCTCCATGGTTAACATGGAGCAGGGCGGGTATAAGCGGTGATGTCACCACAGGAGGCGGGGAGACCAGCCTTCTGCCATGACATCACCACCTTTCCCCACCCTGCTCCATGGTTAACATGGAGCAGGGCGGGTATAAGTGGTGATGTCACTGCAGGAGGTGGGGCAATGCGGCCAGAACTGCACCCCTCGCTTTGTGTTATGCAGCAGGCGAGGGAGACAATGATTGGCATGAGGGAGGCGGCGGTGGGCGGATTAAAGATACAGGGGGCGTGAAATTCCCCTGTAGAGAGAGCTGGCTCCAGCCTCTAGCCACCTCCTATTTTGCTCCACTATGTAAGTCTTCAAAGCAAATTATCTCTGTGTACAGAGGGGCTCAAGGGATGGGGGACCCCTTGCCTGAATGCAGAATACATGCTGCATTTAGTGCTGTAATTAGATCACCATGTATGATTGGTGACAGGTCCTCTTTAAGTGATCCAGCTCATCAAATGGAATGCCAGGGTAAGGGATTGTAGTGCATACTGTAGATAAAGGCCCAAAAATACTGGAGATTTTTTTTTTTAAATCTGTAACAGTGACATTGTTCTTTTGAGTTAGTGTTCTGCATAGAACCATCTGCCTAATCATTAATAACAAAAAGATGATAAAGCATGAAAATAAGAAAAGTTTGTTAGAGCTCTCTTTTTTTAAATAAGTTTTTGGCCACTTTTGATTTACCATCCGTTTCTATGTTGAGGTCACTTTGACATATCTAAGGCTGTATTTGAGTTAGAGATTGAAAGTTTGGTTAGAGTCATAGGAGAGCTCAAATTGTTACACAGATCTTTTCAGAACTCTTAAGGCCCCATTACATGGCACAACATCATTAACGATGTCGCTGATACGTCACGGGTTTGGAGTCGTTCACAGCGACATCGCTAGGACGTCGCTGTGTGTGACTCTGTAAAGTTGTAATGATAAATCGTTGGATCGGAGTTGACAGGTTTAAGAACATGTTGTAAAACTTGACGATATCAACTCTATCAATCTGCCGTATTGCTGTGTGTGACACCGCGATAACGATGTCGTTTACGACTTTGCTCATTCACAGCAATGAGCAGGTATCGTTCGAAAAAAACTTGACAATATCAACTCTATCAATTTGCCATATCATTGTGTGTGACACAGCGATAACGATGTTGTTTACGACTTCGCCCATTCACAGCAATGACAGGCATCGTTCACTGCGCTGTGCAAACGATACCTTCTCACAACATCGTTGGTGAGTCGTCCACGATATCTAGATGTGTGACATCTCATCAGCGATGTCAAAACAAATGCGCTCCCCCGAGATCATTGCCGACATCGTTCCAATGTCGTGCCATGTAACGGGGCCTTTAGAGTGCCTGCAATTTACAGCAAATTTAGTTTCTGAAACTTAAATTTTGGAAAACAATTTCCCCAAAATGGCCGATTCAGAATTTCAAAAGTTTTGATTATTTCTAGTAAGAACAAATAATTAATTAATTCTACAATTATCTATACTTTTTCACAATAAACTAAATTTTTAAACACTTCAAATAGAAAACCCAAATACCTGAATAGACTACAGTGGTTAACTCCACAAGCCACAATTCATGTTAGAAGTCATTAGAGATAACTGATACGCTCATATTGTAAACCCTTTGCCATAAATCCTATACATGCAACATTACATTATGTTATCATTTTGGGTATGTGAAATTATAATTGCATATTTTAAATGTCATAAACAATAGAGGAATTACATTTCTGTGGCGAAACGAGTGTGCATGAATGCAGCATATTTAGAGTGGTTCTTTATGTTTTGCCATTATTTGGCTTTAAGATGACTGTAATATTCACATATTCAAAGCCTTTGTTCAATGCCATGAAATAATAAACATATCTGTAATGCAATGATGTAAATTTGGCTACTAGGAAGTTGAGTACTACTAACACTAAGTATAGTAAAGCATTTTGTAATAAGGGCAGTACTTTCTCTGGCTGTAAACCAAGAAATTGAAAAGCTTCTATGTAATGCTTTTAATGCAATTCAATTAAGTGCACATTATTATTAGAGGACATATATAGTTTGGTTCAGCATGTATTTTTGAAAGCCCTTATATGAAAAAAAATCATCCATCTGTAATGGACCTGCATTAAATGCTGTGGCTAAATAGTACAGTAGAAGTATTTACATGATGAAGACAAATGAATATACTGTATGTAGAGAATAATCTAGTGGCTTATTACAATTTTACATTCAATGTTATCTGCTACATTTTTAAAAACATCAGTCTACTGCCTTTATATTTATTGGCATTGAAAATGAGAAGTAAAGCAGAGACAGAAAATGCTAATCTGTTAAAAAATGAATATATATAGTTTTTTCTTAAGACAATTATTTAGATTATAACAAGACTTTTACAAATTATTTGACTTTTTTTTACAAAGTGACATTAACATGTTACAGAGCATTTGCACTACACTACACAATATTCACTGCTCAAAAAATAAAGGGAACACTTAACACTAGAAGTCCCAGAAATTTCGAGCTCCCCCCTGAAGTCCCGAAAGAGGGTCAAATGACCCTTAGTCCAAACTGAATAGAACTAACTAGAAACTAAATGGCTAAACTCAACGGAAAACAACAACCTCCTGTGGTGCGACATTAATGGCCTTAATTACAGAGAAATGTTAAATTACCCCTCTCTTGGACTTCTAGTGTTTAGCAGCACAATGTAACTCCAACACTGATTGTGAATCAATTTCTCCTGTTATTTTGCAAATGGAACAGCCAACAGGTAAAAATGATAGTCAATTAGCAAGACATCCCCTATAAAGGAGTGGTTCTTCAGGTGTTGACCACAGACCATTTCTCTGTTCTTATCCTTACTGGCTGTGGTTTTGGGCATTTTTTTTACTTTGTCATTGCTCTCATTCCTAGAGGAAGCATGAGGCAGTGTCTACAACATACAGAAGTTGCTTATTTTTTGCAGCCTATCCAGGATGGCACATCAATGCAAGTTGTGGCAAGAAGGTTAGCTGTGTCTGTCAGCACAGTGTCCAGACCATAGAGTGTATACCAGAAGATAGACCAGTACACCAAAAGATGTGGAGGGCATCAACCCAGCAGCAGGACTGCTACTTCCTCCTTTATGCAAGGAGGAACAGGAGGAGCAGTTTCAGAGAACTGTAAAATAACCTTCAGCAGGCCACTAATATTCAAGTGTCTGTTCAAACAGACTAAATGAGCATTGTTTGAGGGTCCGTCATCCAAGTGCATGTTGTGCTTACAGCCCTTTATTGTGCAGGGCAAATGGCATTTGCCAGGGATCACCAAGATCTGCATATTCAACATTGGCTCCCTGTGCTCTTCAAGGAAAAAGTTAGCTTCATACTGAGCACATGTGACAGACATGACAGAGTCTGGAGATGCTGTGGAGAATGTCTGCAACATCTTCCATAATGAACATTCTGGCAGTGGATCAGTAATGGTGTGGGGAAGCATTTTTCTGGATGGCTGCACAACCCTACATGTGCTCTATGGAGGTAGCATGACTGTCATTAGGTACTGGGATGAGATCCTCAGACCCATTATGAGACCATATGCAGGTGGAGTAGGTCCTTGATTCCTTCTTAGGGCTCGGACACACTCTCCTAGTTACATGCGAGTCTCTCGGAAGAGACTCGGAACATCTGGAGCAGTGATCCCGAATGGCTTCTCTCTCTCTGGACGTGGAACGACAGCTGCTTGTGTTTCTGTGCAGCATCGCATTCCATCTCCAGAGAGAGAGAGGGCGTTCAGGGTCACTGCTCCAGCCTGTTGTGAGTATCGTCCCTCAAACTCGGATGAGTGTGTCCGAGCGCTTATGCATGACATTGCTAGGCCTTATGTGCCTGATGTGTCCACAGTTCCTGCATGAAGAAGACATTGATGCTATGGACTGGGATGCTTGTTTTCAGACTTGAATCCATCAAGCACATCTGGGACATCATCTCTTGTTCAATCTGCGATGCCGTGTTGCACCACAGACTGTCCAGTAGTTGACTGATGCTTTAATCCAGGTCTGAAGGGGATACCTCAGTAGAACACCTGCCACCTCATCAGGGGCATGCAAAGTCATTGTAAGGAGGTCATACAGGCACAAGGAGGCTGCACACACAATCACACACACAAATACACACACACTACTGAGCCTTATTTCCTTGTCTTGAGGCATTTCCACTGAAGTTATATCAGCCCATAATTTGATTTTCAATTTTGATTTTGAATATCATTCCAAAACCAGACCTTCATGGGATATTATTATAGATTTACATTGATAATTTTTATAATTTATTGTTCTCAAAGCATTCCACTATGCAATGAATACAGATTTGCAACTGGAATATTTTAATCATTTTGATCTAGGATGTGGTATTTTAGTGTTCTCTTTATTTTTTTGAGCAGTGTACATAAAGTAATCACCGATGGTGTTGGCACCCTTGAAATTGTTCCAGTAAATTAAATATTTTTCTCAGAAATTATTAAAATTGCTCATGTTTTGGTATACATATAATTATTTCTTATGTGAGTGTTGAAACACAAGAAATCTTCAGTTAGAAGAGGTCATCCTTCAAATATGAAAGATCTAGTGCAGTTTGCAAAAGTAGATCCAAAACTCCAGTTGAGATGTGCACAAAACTTGTTGATGGTTATAGGAAGAAAATGATTACAGTTATTTATTTCAAAGGGTGCGCAACCAAATATTAAGTTGAGAGTGACAATAATTTTGTCCAAACCATTTTAGAGTTTTGTGTGACGTTTTGTCCAATTTGTTTTTATTTTGTTCCAAAACACACAAAATAAACAAACATGTGCGTAACTACAATAATTTTCTGAAAATGAAGTATTTCTTAGGCTGCTTTCACATCAGCGTTTTAGGCTGATCGCGGCAGTTGCGGTGAAAAAACCGCAACTGCCGCGATTACCGCATAACGGCCGCACTTGCGGTTCACTTGCGGCAAGCCCCATACAATGTCTATGGGGCTTGCGGTAAGTGTGCGGCAGGTGCGGCAAGTGCGGTTTCGGCATTTGCGGTAGGTGCGGCCGTGAAAAAAACGCAGTATACCGCGTTTTTTTCGCAACTGCACCTGCCGCAAGTGCCGATACCGCACTTGCCGCACCTGCCACAAGCCTCATAGACATTGTATGGGGCTTGCCACAAGTGAACCGCAAGTGCGGCCGTTATGCGGTAATCACGGTAGTTGCGTTTTTTTCACCGCAACTGCCGCGATCAGCATAAAATGCTGATGTGAAAGCAGCCTAAGAAATACTTCATTTTCAGAAAAAATTTCAAAGGTGCCAACGCTTTCAGCCATGACTCTGTATACATATATATAATATATACTGTATATGTGTGTGTGTATATATATATATGTAGATAGATAGATAGATAGATAGACTTATTGCATGTGAACTGTCTAAGATTTAATATAATAAAAGCTGAAGCCTTATTGGTATGTGTCTTATTGTGACATTATTTTCCTACCTCACCAATAGTTTAGTATTTGCATTATATTCTTCGACATACATTTTTATATTGCAATTGGTAATTTGTTTGTAGGTACATTATTGTACCAATAACAAAGTGATTGTACCCTAGTTGTTGGTAATTATACAATGCTAGTCACCTCTTGTCTAGTCATAATTTATGCATGAAGTAACTGTGGAAGTGCAAGGACATCTCAATCACCACCAAGTGACGATTAGTCACAGCTATTGCATTCCCTAACACATTGTATGAGTGCGAAATATGGACCTTGACAAAGGGTGATCAAAGACAAACGATTATTTTGAACTGTGGAGATGATGGAGACTCTTACGAATTCCGTAGACAGCCAAGATTACAAACAAGGCTGTTTTGGATTGCATCAATCAACAGACATCCCTGGTAGGAAAAGGTATAAAACAGTAACTGTCTTAGGCCCCTTTTACATCAGCGGTTTTTTAAAATCGCGGCAGATGCGGTGAAAAAAACGCATCTGCCGCGATTACCGCATAACCGCGACACTTGCGGCACAGTTGCGGCAAGCCCCATGCAATGTCTATGGGGTTTGCGGTAAGTGTGCGGCAGGTGCGGCAAGTGCAGTTTCGGCACTTGCGGCAGGTGCGGCCGCGAAAAAAAACGCGGTCAGCCGCGTTTTATTTGCGGCCGCACCTGCCGCAAGTGCCGATACCGCACTTGCCGCACCTGCCGCAAGCCCGCATAGACATTCTATGGGGCTTGCCGCAACTGTGCCGCAAGTGTCTCGGTTATGCGGTAATCGCGGCAGATGCGTTTTTTTCACCGCATCTGCCGCGATTTAAAAAAATCGCTGATGTGAAAGGGGCCTTACTTTGGTCATGTGATGAGAGCAAATTCTCTTGAAAAGGACATTATGCTTGGTATGGTCAGTGGCAGTAGAGGTCGCGAAAGACCTAAGACCCATTGGCTGGACACCATTATGGCAGACACGGGAAGGAACATCAGAGAACTGAAAGATGTTGTGACAAACAGAGAAGCTTGAGGAAAATGATTCACATGGCATCCAATAATCAGACATGACCGAACGGATGAAATTGAGAATTGGAATTGGAATATGCATACAATTTTGTATCTGTTAATGTTTTCTTTCACTTGTAAGTATATGGTTCTCTAACGTTGCATATCTTATAGGGAATTGTCCCTAAAATATGATCTTAGAATTACACTATACTGAAATGGATGCCTGTTTCCCTATCTGGTTCTTTTTTCACCAACGCCTGTTTTTGTAATCAATAAAGATTCCCCTTTTATGCATTATGTGGACTTATGATGATTTTTTCTGTTTCTTTATATGAACATTGTATACCTACAAGCTTTTGCTCTTTTATATGAAAAGATTGTAAATGATCATACTTTGTCATAGATAACTCAAGGAATAAAATAAAATGGCTATATACCATAAATATGACTACTAAAACCAGATTTATTTTGCATGCAAACTTTGCTGTAGGTTTAAGGCTAAATGTAGTTTTATCTAAAATATATATCTGTATGCATCTCTTAAAGCAAATATTATTTGGCAAAAATGAAATAAAATGTAAACTTAAATGGAAAATCATTTCATTACTTAAACTTACAGTAAATAGAAATATTAAAGAAAAATGTGATACAAGGCATGAAAGAAATGTGATAGTGCAATACTGGAAATTATAGACCAGTGAATGTAAAATAAAGGCTGCAAGAAAGTTAATACAGTTTACAGTGCATAAACCTCACAAGTGAAGATATACAAATCAATATTAATACCAAACTTCCAGCCATGAGATTTAGACTTATAGAATTGTTTTTTAGCTAAAAAGATTTGTAGTGTTCATTTCCAGTGTGGATCCATCCGCTTCTGTAACTTTACTACACAAAGGTGTATTGTTTAATAAAATATCTCTTACGGTTAAAAGTTTTGTGATGTCATAAATAACAACATGTCAGAGCAATAACATTGTTCCTTTAACTTACAGTGTAAGTTAAAAATACATATTGCTCAAAATTTTGGGAAAAACTACTGAAACATGATACCAACTCACAAGTATAAATTAATTAAAAGGGCAGTGTTCCTACTACTTAGGGATAGTATGACCCGTCTCAAACACTGACCCGTCTCAAACACCACTAACAGGCACTGGTTTTTACTGAACAGATATCTGATAATGGATTTCACCTTTCATACATTCCTCTTTGAGTTAGATCTCTCTATGTTTGTCCTACTGATAAGTGTAAGATAATGGGGGTTATAGCCATAGCTGTATGGACCACTATCCTAAGGGCCATTTATGGTACACTAGATGGTGGCCCGATTCTAACGCATCGGGTATTCTAGAGTATGTATGTAGCTTATTAATGAAGATTTAAGAATAATGCAAAGCGAAGCTGAGTTTAAAATATTGCACAAATATCGCTGATTGCTGGCAACCAATCAGCAAATCGTGGTTGAAATCTTGCACCAATTTGTGGAAGGACTGTCCCTGTTGCTGATTGGTCATGGGCGGCTGGCCTGACCAATCACCAATGCAGGATTTGCATTACAGATAAACAGGCAGAAGTAGACAATTATATAGTAGATACCTACAGCAGTACCGGTGTGCAGCGGTGTCAGTGTGCAGCGGTGCCAAAATCCAGGAGGGGGTCGAGGGACAGCGGCCAGGTGCGGGCAGGAGGGAGCCGGGGAACAGCGGGCAGGAGGGGGCCGGGGAAGAGCGGACGGGTGCGGGCAGGTGGGGGCCGGTGAAGAGCGGCCAGGTGCAGGCAGTAGAAGGCTAGGGAACAGCAGCCGGGTGCGGGCAGGAGGGGGCCCCTCCTGCCCGCACCCAACCGCTGTTCCCCGGCCCCCTCCTGCCTGCAGCAGAGTACTTAGCAGAGTATACGGGGCTTAGTGGTTAGCAGAGTATATGGGGGCTCAGTGCTTAGCAGAATTTACAGCGGCTCATTGGTTAGCAGAGTATACGGTGGCTCAGTGGTTAGCAGAGTATACCGGGGCTCAGTGGTTAGCACAGTATACGCTGTCTCAGTAGTTTACACTGTATACGGAGCCTCAGTGGTTAGCACTCTATGGTGGCTCAGTGGTTGGCACTGTATATGGTGGCTCAATGGTTAGCACAGTATGGTGGCTCAGTGGTTAGCACTGTATATGATGGCTCAGTGGTTAGCACTATATATGGTGGCTCAGTGGTTAGCACAGTATGGTGGCTCAGTGGCTGAAACTGTACGGTGGCTTTGTGGTTAGCACAGTATGGTGGCTCAGTGGTTGGCAATGTATATGGTGACTCAGTGATTAGCACAGTATGGTGGCTCAGTGGTTAGCATAGTACGGTGGCTCAGAGGTTAGCACTGTATGGTGGCTCAGGGGATAGAACTGTATGGTGGCTCAGTGGTTAGCACACTATGGTGGCTGAGTGGTTAGCACTGTTTATGGTGGATGAGTGGTTAGCATTGTATACGGTGGCTCAGTGGTTAGCACAGTATACGCTGGCTCAGTGGTTAGTACTGTATACAGTGACTCAGTGGTTAGCACTTTATGGTGGCTCAGTGGTTGGCAATGTATATGGTGGCTCAGTGGTTTGCACAGTATGGTGGCTCAGTGGTTAGCAGTGTATATGGTGGCTCGGTGGTTAGCACAGTATGAGGGCTCAGTGGTTGGCAATGTATACGCTGGCTCAGTGGTTAGCACTGTATACGGTGGCTCAGTGGTTAGCACAGTATACGCTGGCTCAGTGGTTAGCACAGTATGATGGCTCAGTGGTTTGCACAGTGTGGTGGCTCAGTGGTTTGCCCAGTGCGGTGGCTAAGTGGTTAGCACTGCATGGTGGCTCAGTGGTCAGCGCTGCATGGAGGCAATGTGGTCAGCGCAGGATGGAGGCTCAATTATCAGCACAGGATGCAGGCAGAGTGGTCAGCGCAGGATGGGGGCAGAGTGGTCAGAGCAGGATGGGAGCAGAGTGGTCAGCGCAAGATGGGGCAGAGTGTTCAGTGCAAGATGGGGGCAGAGTGGTCAGCGCAAGATGGGGCAGAGTGGTCAATGCAGGGTGGAGGCAGAGTGGTCAGCGTAGGATGGAGGCTTAGTGTTCAGCGCAGGATGGAGGCTCAGTGCTCAGCGCAGGATGGAGGCTCAGTGGTCAGCGCAGGATGGAAGTGCAGTGGTCAGCGCAGGATGGAAGCTCAGTGGTCAGCGCAGAATGGAGGCTCAGTGGTCAGCGCAGGATGGAGGCTCAGTGGTCAGCACAGGATGGAGTGGTCAGCGCAGGATGGAGGCTCAGTGTTCAGTGCAGGATGGAGGCTCAGTGGTCAGCGCAGGATGGAGGCTCAGTGGTCAGCGCAGGATGGAGGCTCAGTGGTCAGCACAGGATGGAGTGGTCAGCGCAGGATGGAGGCTCAGTGGTCAGCGCAGGATGGAGGCAGAGTGGTCAGCACAGGATGGAGGTAGAGTGGTCAGTGCAGGATGGAGGCTCAGTGGTCAGCGCAGGATGGAGGCAGAGTGGTCAGCGCAGGATGGAGGCAGAGTGGTCAGTGCAGGATGGAGGCTCAGTGGTCAGTGTAGGATGGAGGCTCAGTGGTCAGCGCAGGATGGAGGCTCAGTGGTTAGCACTGTAAATGGTGACTCAGTGGTTAGCACTTTATGGTGGCTCAGTGGTTGGCAATGTATATGGTGGCTAAGTGGTTAGCACAGTATGGTGTCTCAGTGGTTAGCAGTGTATATGGTGGCTCAGTGGTTAGCACAGTATAAGGGCTCAGTGGTTGGCAATGTATTCGCTGGCTCAGTGGTTAGCACTGTATTTGGTGGCTCAGTGGTTAGCACAGTATACGCTGGCTCAGTGGTTAGCACAGTATGATGGCTCAGTGGTTTTCAGTGTATATGAAGGCTCAGTGGTTAGCAGTGTATTTGGTGGCTCAGTCGTTTGCACAGTGTGATGGCTCAGTGGTTTGCACAGTATATGGTCGCACAGTGGTTAGCACTGTACGGCGGCTCAGTGTTTAGCACAGTATGGTGGCTCAGTGGTTAGCACTATATGGAGGCTCAGTGGTTAACTCTGTATGGAGGCTCGGTGGTTAGCACTGTATAAGGTGGCTCAGTGGTTAGCACTGTATGATAGCTCAGTGGTTTTCAGTGTATATGAAGGCTCAGTGGTTAGCAGTGTATTTGGTGGCACAGTGCTTTGCACAGTGCGGTGGCTCAGTGGTCAGCGCAGGATGGAGGCTCAGTGCTCAGCGCAGGATAGTGGCAGAGTGGTCAGCGCAGGATGGGGGCAGAGTGGTCAGCGCAGGATGGGGCAGAGTGGTCAGCGCAGGATGGGGTCAGAGTGGTCAGCGCAGGATGGGGGCAGAGTGGTCAGCGCAGGGTGGAGGCAGAGTGGTCAGCGCAGGATGGAGGCTTAGTGTTCAGCGCAGGATGGAGGTTCAATGGTCAGCGCAGGATGGAGGCTCAGTGGTCAGCGCAGGATGGAGGCTCAGTGGTCAGCACAGGATGGAGGCTCAGTGGTCAGCACAGGATGAAGTGGTCAGCACAGGATGGAGGCTCAGTGTTCAGCGCAGGATGGAGGCTCAGTGGTCAGCGCAGGATGCAGGCTCAGTGGTCAGCGTAGGATGGAGGCTCAGTGGTCAGCGCAGGATGGAGGCTCAGTGGTCAGCACAGGAAGGAGGCTCAGTGGTAAGCACAGGATGGAGGCAGAGTGGTCAGCGCAGGATGGAGGCTCAGTGGTCAGTGCAGGATGGAGGCAGAGTGGTCAGCGCAGGATGGAGGCAGAGTGGTCAGCGCATGATGGAGGCTCAGTGGTCTGTGTAGGATGGAGGCTCAGTGGTCAGCGCAGGATGGAGGCTCAATGGTTAGCACTGTATATGGTTACTCAGTGGTTAGCACTTTATGGTGTCTCAGTGGTTAGCAGTGTATATGGTGGCTCAGTGGTTAGCACAGTATGAGGGCTCAGTGGTTGGCAATGTATACGCACGCTCAGTGGTTAGCACTGTATACGGTGGCTCAGTGGTTAGCACAGTATACACTGGCTCAGTGGTTAGCACAGTATGATGGCTCAGTGGTTTTCAGTGTATATGGAGGCTCAGTGGTTAGCAGTGTAGTTGGTGACTCAGTGGTTTGCACAGTGTGATAGCTTCCACCATCATCTTCACAAGGTCTTTTGCTTTTGTTCTTGGGTTGATATTCAAATGTCGGACCAAAGCGCATTTATCTCTGGATCACAGAATCTGTCTCCTTCCTGAACAGTAAGCTTGCTGGTAATTACCATCTTGTTTGTACTTTCGTATAATTGAGTGTACAGATGTACGATAGGGATGGGTGAGTATACTCGCTACTATTCGGCACTCGCCGAATAGTAGCGGTATTCGTGTACTCGCTACTCACCGAGTAAATTAGGATTACTCGGGAGCAGCAAGTACCGAATACTTTTGCAGTGTATCAGTAGATACACTGCAAAAGTGCTGTAAAAGAGTGAAAAAGTTGTTAAAAAATAAAAAAATCGGATACTCACCTTAACCGACGGCTGTACAGGGAGCGGACGATGCACGTCTATTCATTGAAAAGGACCTTTCCCTCTCTCAGCCAATCAGATGGCTGGGAGAGATCTGGCCAATCAGATGCCGCCACGTCACAATGACGTAATCGCTAGCAGCCACCTGATTGGCCAGATGGAAAGGTCCTCTCAGGTACACCGAGGACCTTTCCATCTGGCCAATCAGGTGGCCGCTAGCGATTACGTTACCAGTCCCGGTACAGCCGTCGGTTAAGGTGAGTATGTGATTTTTTTATTTTTTAACAACTTTATCTCTCTTTTACAGGACTTTTGCAGTGTATCTATTGATACACTGCAAAAGTATTCGGAATCTCTATACTCGCAATGAGTAGCGAGTACCGCTACCTACTCGTTGCGGATATAGCGATTCCGAATAGTAAGGTATTCGCCCATCCCTAATGTACGAGGCACTTTCAAGTATCTGAAAATAGCACCCAAGGAATCAGGATGAACCTGACTTGTGCAAGTCAACAATTCTCTTCCTGATATTCTGACTGATTTCTTTAGACTTTACCGTGATGCTATACAAAGAAGCAGTGTGTTTCAGGTGTACATTAAAATGCATCCACAGGGGTATCTCTAATTAACTCAGACGTTGTCAATAAACCTATCAGTAGCTTTTAAACACGTGACATAATCATATGTGCTTTCCCAAATTGTTTAAAGGAATAGTAATCTTAGTGGATGTAAACTTTTCACTTTGCAGATAATAATAAAAATTCCTTAAAATATTTTCCCTCTCTAATTATGGTGGCATTTGGCAAATATAAATAATTATGGTAAATCTATTTGACCTAAAATGAGAAAGGTTTAGTCTGATTTCATAAGGACAGAAATAATGTGGTCTGTGCTGCTGGATGCGGAACAAAAACAGACTTCCACAAGCTATTTTTTTGGTGTCTTTATTTCTCGACGCGTTTCAAAACCATCATCTCTTCCTCAGGAGTACACCAACATGCCACTCCTGAGAAAGAGACCGGGATGGTCTTGAAACAGTCTTGAAATAAAGACACCAAAAAATATCTACTTGACGTCTGTTCTTTGTTCCACATCCACCAGCACGGACCATAATATTTCTGTCCTTTTGGAAATCACGTTGGCCAACTCGAGTGTGAAGTCCTATGACGCTGGATTAATACGCTGATACCGGTTGTGGGTTGCACAACCGACCAAGGTGAGCAGTTAGTGCACTGCATGTACCACATTAATAAGGAGATAAGACCCATTGCACCCTTGTCTATCTATTCATAGGTATTCTGATTTCATGTCAGACAGTGAGAAACACATGCATATGTGTCCTTTTTATATAGTGTATGCAAACTTCTGGTTTCAACTGTATATGAAATTTTAATTTGCATGTAAAAGGTTATGTTTTACTACTCATGCTGGTTCTTTTCCAGCAATTGAAGTTTTCTGTGAGAATATCTTTTCAAACTGTTTAATTCTTATTAAATACAAGTAGAGACAATAGTTTTTACCTATATTTATAACTCATTATTTGACTACAATGGATTTTTTTTTATAAAAAAAAACAAATTTAGTTTATAGTTGCCTTTTGACTGGACATGAGCAAATATTTTTAATTGGAGCTGAATTCTGCTAGATTACAAAAACCTGTGTTTGTAAAAATGTGAATTTATTGTAATTCTATTCCATGTGGGGGTTAAAAAAAATGGTATTCTCGAGCCAACAGTTTGCTGAAATTTAAATGGCGAAGAATAGATTAAAAATATATACAGTGGATAAAGAAATATTAAACACGTGACCAACTTTTTAAGTAATTACATTAATGAACAAAAGGGCAACAATGTTTTGAACTTTTGACTTTCAGGCTTCATATCTCACCATCCACCATCGTTTGAGACTACCTTTATTTTATAGAAAATCATCTTGGCTATCTTATACATTTATTTGACTTGCAACTATTTATATATAAAGGCCGCTTCACACTCTAGGATATTGTTAACGATATCCTTGAAACATCACAGATTTGTGAACGTTCCAAGAATATCGTTAGTGCGTCCTTACGTGTAAACGAACGATGTAGGATGAGAAAATCATTGGAACGGTCATCACAAATATGGGTTCCTGACCTCAAATTTATCGTTTGTCGTCCAATTAAGGAACTGTGAAGAAGCCACATCGTTCAGTGTGACACCTTTTTGAATGATCTTGTTCAAAATTCTCCTATTCCTGCCACTTTGGAAAATCGTTCAAAGGATCTTCTCAAAATTGCCAGCGCATTGCCAAATGCAAGATCGTTAACGATATTCTTGCGTGTGACAACGCACCAATAATGTCGGAAGGATCGCAGTCACGTGACATAGGGAACGATATCGTTCACCTACATCCTTGTGTGTGAAGCAGCCTTAAGATATATGATTTGTAATTCAGATTCTTGTCATGTTAGTATTTTGTATATCCACCTTTAGTTTTCACCACTGCCTGGATCCTGCTGACCATGCTCTTGATCAGATTCAAGCATGTCTAGACAGACATCTGATCCCAAATTTTGTCTACATGTTCCTAATGTTGGTGTATACTGGAAAGCAACAAGTGAAATGTGTGTTGAGGTGCGTAGCAGGGGAGCAGGAGCACATTTACATCATGCCTTCAGGTTTGTCTCAATATTGATAGAACCATTTATTAAAATTGTTTGATATAGTGGTATCTGACTCAATAAATTTAGTATAACATTCAATTATTTATTACAACTGCACATTTTAGAAGAAGTACCGTATATACTCGTGTATAAGCCGACCCGTGTATAAGCCGACGCCCCTACTTTTGTAAATGGTGACTCAGTGGTTAGCACTTTATGGTGGCTCAGTTGTTGGCAATGTATATGGTGGCTAAGTGGTTAGCACAGTATGGTGTCTCAGTGGTTAGCAGTGTATATGGTGGCTCAGTGGTTAGCACAGTATAAGGGCTCAGTGGTTGGCAATGTATTCGCTGGCTCAGTGGTTAGCACTGTAATTGGTGGCTCAGTGGTTAGCACAGTATACGCTGGCTCAGTGGTTAGCACAGTATGATGGCTCAGTGGTTTTCAGTGTATATGAAGGCTCAGTGGTTAGCAGTGTATTTGGTGGCTCAGTCGTTTGCACAGTGTGATGGCTCAGTGGTTTGCACAGTATATGGTCGCACAGTGGTTAGCACTGTACGGCGGCTCAGTGTTTAGCACAGTATGGTGGCTCAGTGGTTAGCACTATATGGAGGCAGAGTGGTTAACTCTGTATGGAGGCTCGGTGGTTAGCACTGTATAAGGTGGCTCAGTGGTTAGCACTGTATGATAGCTCAGTGGTTTTCAGTGTATATGAAGGCTCAGTGGTTAGCAGTGTATTTGGTGGCTCAGTGGTTTGCACAGTGTGATGGCTCAGTGGTTTGCACAGTGCTGTGGCACAGTGTTTTGCACAGTGCGGTGGCACAGTGCTTTGCACAGTGCGGTGGCTCAGTGGTCAGCGCAGGATGGAGGCTCAGTGCTCAGCGCAGGATAGTGGCAGAGTGGTCAGCGCAGGATAGTGGCAGAGTGGTCAGCGCAGGATGGGGGCAGAGTGGTCAGCGCAGGATGGGGCAGAGTGGTCAGCGCAGGATGGGGTCAGAGTGGTCAGCGCAGGATGGGGGCAGAGTGGTCAGCGCAGGGTGGAGGCAGAGTGGTCAGCGCAGGATGGAGGCTTAGTGTTCAGCGCAGGATGGAGGTTCAATGGTCAGCGCAGGATGGAGGCTCAGTGGTCAGCGCAGGATGGAGGCTCAGTGGTCAGCGCAGGATGGAGGCTCAGTGGTCAGCACAGGATGGAGTGGTCAGCACAGGATGGAGGCTCAGTGTTCAGCGCAGGATGGAGGCTCAGTGGTCAGCGCAGGATGCAGGCTCAGTGGTCAGCGTAGGATGGAGGCTCAGTGGTCAGCGCAGGATGGAGGCTCAGTGGTCAGCACAGGAAGGAGGCTCAGTGGTAAGCACAGGATGGAGGCAGAGTGGTCAGCGCAGGATGGAGGCTCAGTGGTCAGTGCAGGATGGAGGCAGAGTGGTCAGCGCAGGATGGAGGCAGAGTGGTCAGCGCATGATGGAGGCTCAGTGGTCTGTGTAGGATGGAGGCTCAGTGGTCAGCGCAGGATGGTCCTAATTTACTCGGTGAGTAGCGAGTACACGAATACCGCTACTATTCGGCGAGTGCCGAATAGTAGCGAGTATACTCACCCATCCCTATCGTACATCTGTACACTCAATTATACGAAAGTACAAACAAGATGGTAATTACCAGCAAGCTTACTGTTCAGGATGCTCAATGGTTAGCACTGTATATGGTTACTCAGTGGTTAGCACTTTATGGTGTCTCAGTGGTTAGCAGTGTATATGGTGGCTCAGTGGTTAGCACAGTATGAGGGCTCAGTGGTTGGCAATGTATACGCACGCTCAGTGGTTAGCACTGTATACGGTGGCTCAGTGGTTAGCACAGTATACACTGGCTCAGTGGTTAGCACAGTATGATGGCTCAGTGGTTTTCAGTGTATATGGAGGCTCAGTGGTTAGCAGTGTAGTTGGTGACTCAGTGGTTTGCACAGTGTGATAGCTTCCACCATCATCTTCACAAGGTCTTTTGCTTTTGTTCTTGGGTTGATATTCAAATGTCGGACCAAAGCGCATTTATCTCTGGATCACAGAATCTGTCTCCTTCCTGAACAGTAAGCTTGCTGGTAATTACCATCTTGTTTGTACTTTCGTATAATTGAGTGTACAGATGTACGATAGGGATGGGTGAGTATACTCGCTACTATTCGGCACTCGCCGAATAGTAGCGGTATTCGTGTACTCGCTACTCACCGAGTAAATTAGGATTACTCGGGAGCAGCAAGTACCGAATACTTTTGCAGTGTATCAGTAGATACACTGCAAAAGTCATGTAAAAGAGTGAAAAAGTTGTTAAAAAATAAAAAAAATCGGATACTCACCTTAACCGACGGCTGTACAGGGAGCGGACGATGCACGTCTATTCATTGAAAAGGACCTTTCCCTCTCTCAGCCAATCAGATGGCTGGGAGAGATCTGGCCAATCAGATGCCGCCACGTCACAATGACGTAATCGCTAGCAGCCACCTGATTGGCCAGATGGAAAGGTCCTCTCAGGTACACCGAGGACCTTTCCATCTGGCCAATCAGGTGGCCGCTAGCGATTACGTTACCAGTCCCGGTACAGCCGTCGGTTAAGGTGAGTATGCGATTTTTTTATTTTTTAACAACTTTATCTCTCTTTTACAGGACTTTTGCAGTGTATCTATTGATACACTGCAAAAGTTTTCGGAATCTCTATACTCGCAATGAGTAGCGAGTACCGCTACCTACTCGTTGCGGGTATAGCGATTCCGAATAGTAAGGTATTCGCCCATCCCTAATGTACGAGGCACTTTCAAGTATCTGAAAATAGCACCCAAGGAATCAGGATGAACCTGACTTGTGCAAGTCAACAATTCTCTTCCTGATATTCTGACTGATTTCTTTAGACTTTACCGTGATGCTATACAAAGAAGCAGTGTGTTTCAGGTGTACATTAAAATGCATCCACAGGGGTATCTCTAATTAACTCAGACGTTGTCAATAAACCTATCAGTAGCTTTTAAACACGTGACATAATCATATGTGCTTTCCCAAATTGTTTAAAGGAATAGTAATCTTAGTGGATGTAAACTTTTCACTTTGCAGATAATAATAAAAATTCCTTAAAATATTTTCCCTCTCTAATCTCTAATTATGGTGGCATTTGGCAAATATAAATAATTATGGTAAATCTATTTGACCTAAAATGAGAAAGGTTTAGTCTGATTTCATAAGGACAGAAATAATGTGGTCTGTGCTGCTGGATGTGGAACAAAAACAGACTTCCACAAGCTATTTTTTTGGTGTCTTTATTTCTCGACGCGTTTCAAAACCATCATCTCTTCCTCAGGAGTACACCAACATGCCACTCCTGAGAAAGAGACCGGGATGGTCTTGAAACAGTCTTGAAATAAAGACACCAAAAAATATCTACTTGACGTCTGTTCTTTGTTCCACATCCACCAGCACGGACCATAATATTTCTGTCCTTTTGGAAATCACGTTGGCCAACTCGAGTGTGGAGTCCTATGACGCTGGATTAATACGCTGATACCGGTTGTGGGTTGCACAACCGACCAAGGTGAGCAGTTAGTGCACTGCATGTACCACATTAATAAGGAGATAAGACCCATTGCACCCTTGTCTATCTATTCATAGGTATTCTGATTTCATGTCAGACAGTGAGAAACACATGCATATGTGTCCTTTTTATATAGTGTATGCAAACTTCTGGTTTCAACTGTATATGAAATTTTAATTTGCATGTAAAAGGTTATGTTTTACTACTCATGCTGGTTCTTTTCCAGCAATTGAAGTTTTCTGTGAGAATATCTTTTCAAACTGTTTAATTCTTATTAAATACAAGTAGAGACAATAGTTTTTACTTATATTTATAACTCATTATTTGACTACAATGGATTTTTTTTTATAAAAAAAAAACAAATTAAGTTTATAGTTGCCTTTTGACCGGACATGAGCAAATATTTTTAATTGGAGCTGAATTCTGCTAGATTACAAAAACCTGTGTTTGTAAAAATGTGAATTTATTGTAATTCTATTCCATGTGGGGGTTAAAAAAAATGGTATTCTCGAGCCAACAGTTTGCTGAAATTTAAATGGCGAAGAATAGATTAAAAATATATACAGTGGATAAAGAAATATTAAACACGTGACCAACTTTTTAAGTAATTACATTAATGAACAAAAGGGCAACAATGTTTTGAACTTTTGACTTTCAGGCTTCATATCTCACCATCCACCATCGTTTTCAGTTTGAGACTACCTTTATTTTATAGAAAATCATCTTGGCTATCTCATACATATATTTGACTTGCAACTATTTATATATAAAGGCCGCTTCACACGCTAGGATATTGTTAACGATATCCTTGAAACATCACAGATTTGTGAACGTTCCAACGATATCGTTAGTGCGTCCTTACGTGTAAACGAACGATGTAGGATGAGAAAATCATTGGAACGGTCATCACAAATATGGGTTCCTGACCTCAAATTTATCGTTTGTCGTCCAATTAAGGAACTGTGAAGAAGCCACATCGTTCAGTGTGACACCTTTTTGAATGATCTTGTTCAAAATTCTCCTATTCCTGCCACTTTGGAAAATCGTTCAAAGGATCTTCACAAAATTGCCAGCGCATTGCCAAATGCAAGATCGTTAACGATATTCTTGCGTGTGACAACGCACCAATAATGTCGGAAGGATCGCAGTCACGTGACATAGGGAACGATATCGTTCACCTACATCCTTGTGTGTGAAGCAGCCTTAAGATATATGATTTGTAATTCAGATTCTTGTCATGTTAGTATTTTGTATATCCACCTTTAGTTTTCACCACTGCCTGGATCCTGCTGACCATGCTCTTGATCAGATTCAAGCATGTCTAGACAGACATCTGATCCCAAATTTTGTCTACATGTTCCTAATGTTGGTGTATACTGGAAAGCAACAAGTGAAACGTGTGTTGAGGTGCGTAGCAGGGGAGCAGGAGCACATTTACATCATGCCTTCAGGTTTGTCTCAATATTGATAGAACCATTTATTAAAATTGTTTGATATAGTGGTATCTGACTCAATAAATTTAGTATAACATTCAATTATTTATTACAACTGCACATTTTAGAAGAAGTACCGTATATACTCGTGTATAAGCCGACCCGTGTATAAGCCGACGCCCCTACTTTTGCCCCAAAAATCTGGAAAAACCTATTGATTCGTGTATAAGCCGAGGGTGGACCCCAGCACAGGTATACATCCCCCAACAGTGTGGTATACAAGCCCCCCCAGTGGTATACAGGCCTCCCCAGTGGTAGTATACAGCAGCCCCAGTGGTAGTATACAGCAGCCCCAGCAGCCCCAGTGGTAGTATATAGCAGCCCTAGCAGCCCCAGTGGTAGTATATAGCAGCCCCAGCAGCCCCAGTGGTAGTATACAGCAGCCCCAGTGGTAGTATATAGCAGCCCCAGCAGCCCCAGTGGTAGTATACAGCAGCCCCAGCAGCCCCAGTGGTAGTATATAGCAGCCCCAGCAGCCCCAGTGGTAGTATACAGCAGCCCCAGCAGCCCCAGTGGTAGTATATAGCATCCCCAGCAGCCCCAGTGGTAGTATATAGCAGCCCCAGCAGTAGTATACAGCAGCCCCAGTAATCCAGGGCCCCCCCAGCCTTGCTCCGTAACCTGTAAAGTAAAATATACTTATCACTGTCCCGCTGCCGACATCCCAATCCTCCATCTTCATGCGTCTTCTTCCGGCTTCCTGTGTTCGGCGCCGGCAACGACGTCATTGCCTGCGACGAACAGAGAAAACCGGAAGACGGCTGGGGGGGCCCTGGATTACTGGGGCTGCTGGGGCTGCTGGGGCTGCCGTATTGACTCGCGTATAAGCCGAGGGGGTACTTTTCAGCCCAATTTTTGGGCTGAAAAACTCAGCTTATACGCGAGTATATACGGTATTTTTATATTTTGTGGATATTTATTTATTGCACTTGCAATTTAGAAATGATTGATACTGGTTATAATTACATTCATATTGATGTGCCTTTATTATTTAATTACATACAGTTTTTTATATAGGTTTTTATGCAAATCTATATTTCTTTCTTGTTTTTTTTTATATTATACCATCTCCAATTATCTTGCCAATAGAATAATTACGGCTTTTACATGAATCAATTTCTGTTGTATGTGATATATCTTATGAATTCGTTAGATTAATTTGCCTAGAAAGAGGGAAACAAGAGGCACAATAAGGTCTTATCTTTTTTATGAGTTAAAAAAAGTTGTAAAAGTCGCTGCTCACCTGAACTGGTTGTGCGACCCACAACCAGTATGTACTCTTAATGCAGCTGCTGCTGGATCCACACTTCACATGCACAGTGGTTAAGATACTTAAATCCAAAAGACGCTGTTTTCGTGATCCGAGCTAATTGCATATAATCAATAACCACAAAGGATCTGCAGGTAATGGTGCTTTTATTTCAATGCATTTCAGAGCAATTCTAGCTCCTTAATCAGGAATGCAACCATGAAAACAGCATAACGCAAGGCAGACATTATGTGCTTGCAAAAGATGCCAAACAATCAAACACATATAACCTCCAATACTGTACTGACGTCATGATTATGTGTTTGAATGTTTGGCGTCCTTTGCAAGCATATAATGTCTGTCTTGTGTTATGCAGTCTTCATGGTTGCATTCCTGGTAAAGGAGTGAGGATTGCTCTGAAATGCGTTGAAATAAAAGCACCATTACCTACAGATCCTTTGTGGTCATTGATTATATGCAGTTAGCTCGGATCACAAAAACACAGTCCTTTAGATTTATAGGTCAGATCAATGGCTTGATGAATGAGAACAGGAGTTTTAAAATAGGCTGTTTTGAGGACAGAAAAAGTCTCGTTTGTCCATGAGGAAAAACCCGTTCCCTTTTTGGTCATGTCAGTTAAGGGTTTAGCCATGATCAAAAAGTTCTTGAATAACTTACAGTAGTAATTTGTGTACTGTCCTTGCTACATGGGCCGTGGGCATGTGAAGTTTGGCAGTCATCTAAATCTTTATATACTGAATCCATTAAGAAGACTGTTGCTGGAATTCTGTGTCATTTATTGAACATAGTAAATATAATTTGGTGAAATTAGGAACAATTGGAATATACAGTATATGATCAGTGTGTGAGTAATACAGCAGAAAAATACACATCACAATGTACAATATACTTACAACACTTACTAAGCTTTTGTCAATCCAAGAATCCAAACGACTAGACTAGGGTAACATTCAGAGCATTTGTTGGCTGAAAACAACATCAATTTCCTTACCAGCAATAATATCATAAGGAGGATAAAATTGAGAATGTCTTCCTGTATGTGAATATGAGGAAATGTAGTCTTTGTACCCTTATGGTCCCTGTACACGCGGCCACAGGAAGGTAGAAACCGGAAGGCATCTGACACAATTGTGCCTGTTGCCTTGAAAAGACCACGATGTGGCGGCGTGTAAATCAGGACTTTCCTTCCTTCAGGGAAGACACAGGAAGGAAAGTCCTGAATTACACGCAGCCACATCGTGGTCTGTTCAAGGCAACAGGCACAATTGTGCCTGCCTGTTCCTACCTTCCTGTGGCCGCGTGTAAATGTACCATTACTGCGATCTTTGGGAGGCAGAATGAACAAATCAGCATAAATTGAAAAATTGACTTTATTACTATTTGTACGCTGTTTAGCTTGTGATAAAAAGTAATTAGGCAGCTTTATTCATGAGGTCTGCATGACCATAGCGATACCAGAATTATATAGGGGTTTTTAGGTTTGGTAACTATCACACTAAAAACACTTTTTTTCCCCAAAATAACTACATCACTACATTTTGAAAGTTATATATTTTTTTTATCTTTCTGCCAACAGAGTCATGTGAGGGCTTGTTTTTATGGGATGAGTTGGAGTGTTTCTTGGTACCATTTAGGGCCACTTAAATTTTTTTATTGTTTTCCTTGTTGCTGGTTGTGAGGCAGAATCAAGATAAAACAGTAGTTCAGGATTTGTTTTCTTTAGTTTTCTTTTACGCCATTCACCATGTGGTAAAAGTTATAAGATAGTATATTCTTGGGGTTGGTACAATTACAGCAATACCACAGTGATATAGAATTTTTTTTATATTTTGTCGCATTTACACCATAAATACTATTTAAAGAAAAAAAAGTTTGTAGATTACTGTTTTCTGAGAGCTATAGTTTTTTTTACATTTTCTCTAATGAAGCTGTGTGGTGGCTTGTTTTTTTACAAGACAACATGACATTTTCAGTTGTACCATTTTTATTTATAACAATAGAAAAATTGTAGCCCGGCTCAACAGGACTGGATTTTTCTTTTCTTTTTCTTTTTCAAAAGAAAGTAAAGTGCATACAAAAGAAAAATTTACATGGTCGACATGACCCAGTCTGACCCAGTCATGCCGACCATGTAAATTTTTCTTTTGTAAGCACTTTACTTTCTTTTGAAAAATAAAAATCAGACGCCAGTAGAGGAAAGACCCAGCAAGACACAGGCAGTGACTACAGAAGGACCCAGTTACGAGATACGCCTCAATATTGGCAACAAGGTGGATTATTGAATTGGCCACTTTTATAATGCTAAGTATCTCAATTTGCTAAAATGAGAATTCCAATGTCTATATTTCTATAAGCTATTGAATTGTGCCGCTTAGCCTTTTGTTTAATGTTAAATTTGTGTTTATGCGGACTAGGATGAATGCCACATAATTATTTTTATTATAGAATATAAAGGGCTCACTACTCTTTATGTAAGCACCTTCTGATAATAACCATTCCAGTTGTCAGGCAATGCTATTGCTTTCTGGTATCAGTCTTACTAGCCTTAAGGGGTTAACTTTTTTTCCAAAGGCACTAATAATGAATGCACCTGTCCTTTGACTATAGTCTCTAAAGTTCTCTTATATCAGACGCCAATAGAGGAAAGACCCAGCAAGACACCGGCAGTGACCAGAGTAGGACCCAGTTACCAGATACGCCTCAATGTTGGCAACTGGGTGGATTATTATACTGGCCACTTCTATAATGCTAAGTATCTCAATATGCTAAAATGAGAATTCCAATGTCTATATTTCTATATTTCTTAAGCTATTGAACTGTTTTTAATCAGCCATCATGTATGTGCATCTAACAGCCACCAGTGGATCAAAGATGTTAGCCAATTAAATAATTCTGTCAATCTCTGCGAGATATGATATGCACCAGCAGGGGGTGCTCGTCATTCCCCGATGGGTAGTCATGACAGCCAAGATTTAGCTGATGACCCCTGTGTCTATTATTATGAACCCACTGTAAACACTGCCTATAAAAGTTTTTAAAAGTATGGAAACAGAAATTAAAAATAAAGTGAGGAAAAAAATGAAAGCTTAAAAAAGGAGAATTGCAAGGTCGTGATGAGATTAAATTTAGAAAAGAATGTGCAGTGCCTTTCGCATGCAATTTATGGAAAAAAATTGGAGAAGACACTGAATTTGAAAATAACCTCTCATCTCTACTCTTTATAATGATCTACAGATACGGTACTATATTTTTCCTTTGTAAAAACTGAGTAAGCAGATTTTGTCGAAAAACAAATTTTTGTTGGTATCAAAACTTTTGGCAATGACTTTATGTGCAGAGTTTGTTTTTATAAAAGCTTTCAATAGGTCGCTGAAGAGGATGACCTGTGAACCAAAGATAGCTTTTCCTTTATTATATAATGACAAACTAAAAACATGAGCCAGAGTATAAGTTGGTGTACATGCCCTGCATAGAAACATGTTCACACTGTGGAAATATGACACACAAAACCTGAGATAGAAACAAAATGAGCAAATACCCTGCAATAAAAAAGGGAGAAGTAATAGTACATATCAATAACAAAAGGTACTTATACCACACAGTTTTTTCATAAAAAAAATTGTAAAGCCATTACAGTGTCAAGTTGCGTACAAATTGGGATGATCCCTAATTAAATATAAAAATCTCAGCTTGCATCAATGACATCAATGTAGATGAGGAAAGAGAAGAGCCAGAGCTCAACTGTAAGGAAACCCTGCCTTGAGAAACTGTATAAATGAAATATCCAGTACAAAGACCACAACCTTGATTGTTGATATCAGAAAAAGAGCAGGGAAAAAATGAAAATATGAGATGACGTATAGGTTGGTATTCATGGCCTGTGTTTTGCCATTTAGACTCAGTAGGAAAAAGCGATTCAACGTTTGACACTTGTTATAACCTGTATAATCTGACATGTTACGATGTTTAATAAATTTGGTACCATCTGGCAGTATTACCATCACATTTTAGCATCTTCTCCTTTAAGAACTCAGTTCATCGTGGGTCAGCTCTCTGCATCTCTGGGAATGCAGAAAGCATATTTAAATCAGAAAGAGACAATATTGCAAGCAGGCACATGTGTTCTTTTGCTTCTATATGCTTTGAAAACCTCATCATGCTTGCCAAGTATGTTTGGTGAGAGTTATACTCCTGTCAGTGTGTATCTTACATTGTGAGGTTTGTTGGGATTGTATAGCAATCATTTTACATAGGGATATGTCTGTTAGGGATGTATGTGTTTACATTCAAGCCTCAATTTTAGGGAATGATCTTCTGTACTGAATACTGTCATGGCTGTTTGTATGATATGTGCACCCAGTGCTGATGTAGACTCTCTGTGCTGTGTATTGTCACTAATGTTTATGTGGCATGCTCTATACTGATTTGTATCATCAGTATTTTTCCAGTAAAACCATACAATTCACTCACTGTTGAACAATAAACCGTTAGACTACAGAATGAATAGTGTATTTACTTGGGTAACAGAGAAGATTTAACACCTTAACCCCCAGGAAATTTTCCATTTTTGGGTTTTTGTTTATGCCTCCCCTTTTTCCAAGAGCCATAACTTTTTTTTTTTCCATCAATATAGACATATAACGGCTTGTTTTTTGCAGGACGAGTTATACTTTCAGACAAAATAATTTCTATTACCATTTATTGTACAGGAAAATGGGAAGAAAAATCCAAGTGTAGTGAAATTGGGAAAAAAGTGCAATTGCACATTTTATTTTTTGTTTTTTTATTCACCATGTTCACTATATGGTAAAATTGACATGTCGGTATGATGCCTCGCGTCAGTACCAGTTCATAGATACCAAACATGTAAAATAATAAACAATTGCGCTTTTGCCGCCATGTTCCGTGACCTGTAGTATTCTCTTTCTTTGGGCTCTGGGTCTGTGTGATGGCTTATTATTTGCATCTTGCACTGATGTTTCTAATAATGCCATTTTTGAGTAGGGTGTGTATTATTTTATTTTTTTAATACTTTTATTTTGAATGGGGCAAAAGGGGGGTGATTTGAACGTTTGTGATGTTATTTCATATTTTTAAAAACTTAGTTTTATAATTTTTTCTTTATTTTACACTGCCCTATAGGGTGGCACCATGCTGTACCATCCATTTGCTTGTGCTATGTCCAGATGAGCTGTAACACATCGGGACAGAGCACAAATGATCACTTCATGTGGATGCTGATGCTCGCCAGCTGATGCTGACAGCATCTGAGGTCACCACAAGACCCCAGGCTATGCAGGTGACACATGGAGGTCCCACGATTTTATCGCAGGATCTCCCATCACAGCAGGAACAGCATGATCCCTGCCTCAGTGCTTTGGATCGCGCTGTCAGTGAATGACAGCACATTTCAAAGGGTTAACACCGTTGATCGGATCTCTGATCTGTTTGGCTGTAGTAGCATTACATCTCTGCTGATGAAATCAGCTGAAATGTGGGGGAAAAGATGTGAGCTCAGCGCCGGAGCTCACATCAAAGTGAGAGAGCCGATGCATGATGTACACAGTGCGTCATGTGTTGTAAAGAGGTTAAGCTGTATGCTGGAATTCACACTGCATATAATGTGAAGGAATGCAGAACACTGCACAGAAGCAAACATGCTGAAAGCTAAACTTCAATTTGATGGCATGCAGCTTGGTGGGACCTATGGTAGACAGAACGAGATAGAAAAATGTATGTCCCTATTGTGTGGACAATCATCTGTTTATCTTCAAGGGAAGTTTCTCTTAGTCTGGGGTCACACTTGGCATGAGTTTTTTTAGTGACTTAAAAAAACTCATGCGTTTTTGCATGTGTTTTTCCATGTCAGCATGAGTTTTTTAAGGTGTCTGATGGCACCCTTCGTTTTTGCATGCGTTTTTAAATCCGCACCAAAAAATAGTGCATGCCCTATTTTTTGGTGCTGTTTTAAAAACGCATGCATTTTTTTAGAAAACGCATGCGTTTTTTTAACATGGGCCCCTATGGAAAATGCATGCAAAAACGCATGGTATATTAGTACCATTGAGTACCATCCAAAAACGCATGCGTTTTCCATGGGGGCCCATGTTAAAAAAACGCATGCGTTTTTTTAACATGGGCTCCTATGGAAACCGCATGCGTTTTTGGATGGTACTAAATGGTACTAATGTACCATGCGTTTTTGCATGCTTTTTTTATGTCAGCTAATCACATAAGTGCAAAAACGCACACAAAAACACATGGTACTGTCACACATGCGTTTTTGCTATTAACACATGCGTTTTTGCTATTAGGGCATGCGTTTTTTAACATGGGGGCCTATGGGTGCATTTTTACATGTTTTTTGAAAAATGCAGGTCTCCAAAAACTCATGGAAAAAACATAAGTGTGACCCCAGCCTTACAAGTGAATGGGAGATATAAAAACATATGAAAATGTTTAGTTGCTTCTTGCTATCTTTACATATAGGCTTCTTTAATTTACTGGACAAACACGGGTCTGATCTATCTGGCATTCGTAATATATCCTTTATCTAGAAAGACAGATATTTGTAATTGTTATCCAATTAAATCTGAACAGCTCTAGACGTATTGTGCTCCACAGACAGCTGACTGGATATTGTACTTTTAAGTTATTCTGTGCTTATATTTTCAGCAATGTGTTCTCATTTTTGTTCAAATTTTGACGAATGCATGCACCAACAATCTTTGACTCACTGCTTCATGAAAAATAAATTAGTATAGCTGTATGAAGGCTGAGCAGACAATGTAGATTTCAATAGGCTTGTATTTTCTTTTTACATAAGACTCATTTGTTATACATGTGCATGGTTCTTTTAAATGCATATTTAATTTACATTCAAAAAGACTACAACAGAAAAAAGAGAAACACTCAACAATGCTTATGATTGACACATCCTAGTATAATGGGACCATTATTTTAAAAATAATCTTCATGATAATTATGTTTTCCATGTTTTTCAATGTGAAAATAGACACAAGGGAGTAAGTTATAGCAATCTGTCAGTTTAAGTTTTCTCATATTATACAGTATAAGTGAACATAGTCCTTCTGGGTACATGGCAGATTGTAAACTTTGCACCTCAGAATAAGATGTTGGCAATATAAAATTATTTGATGTAAGCATTTATTTATTGAAGTACAAGAGAAAGTCCAAGGAGACTAATCAATATAATTTTGCTTGAAAGTTTGTGAATTTTCAATATGTCTTCAAAAATTTGTGTTACTCTTACTCAGTTTTTCACATTAGTCCTCATATGAACAAAATCAACCCAAAGAGTAAAAAATGTTGGACTTCGAGATTTTTTTTCTTGCAGAAAAAGATATAATATCACATATTTGTAATTGTCAAAAGTGTGTGAATTTCTAGTATAAGTAGTTAATTTAAGAATAAAAATGAAAGCTGGTGTTTGCAATCAATGTGATGACAATATAGTGTGCATCTTGTTTTATTTAAAGAACAGGGATCTATCATGTCACAAGGAAAGTAGAATTCTGAGGACCATAACCTCTTAAGGACCGAGTCACTTTGTTCGCTAATGACCAAGCCTCATTTTTTAATTCTGACCAGTGTCATTTTATGAGGTTATAACTCTGGGATTTTGAGAATGTTTTTTCAAGACTTGGTGGACTTCATGATAGCGGTATATTTAGGTTGATATTTTTTGCATTTCTTTGTGAAAATGTTGAAAAGTTTGCAATAAAAAATGCGTTGTCTCCTGCCATATTTTGATCACAAGCCAGGTAAAACCAGACAGCTGGGGGCTGAGATTCTCAGCATGGTAAGGCCCAAGCATTCTGGGCCCCGCTCACTGAAAACCACAGCCCAAAGTTGTGATTTCCAGGCACTTTACCTGGCTCTTCTTGCAGCCCTGGTGGTGGTGGCACACTGGGTAATAAGGAGGTTAATACCAGGTTTGTATTGTCAGCTAATACTATGCCCGATATTCATGATGTCATGGCAAATTATACATGGACACCATGAGTTTCTAGAAAACATAAAAAATAAACACAACACAGATACTTTTTTGTTAATTAGCAATAAAACACAAACTACATTGAGGGACCCCATCTTTATTACTAAAAAAAATCTGACGTATCCACGTCTTCTTATCTTTTTCAGCTCTGTCACTTCTCTCTGCCATCAGACAAACACTGTCTATCGGCAGAGAGAGCAGGCACAGAATTACATTAGAGCACAGCTGTAAAGAGAGCACTTCTCTCACTTACAGCAGTGCTCCAATGTTATTCTGTGCTGTAAGTGGTGACATCACCCTTTGAAAGCGTTGTGGTTACTATGGCAATGCCTTCAGGTTGAGCAGAGTTACTGGATGCTATCCCCGGCTGGATCATTAATTCAGTGGGGATAGTGTCCAGTAACTGAGCTCACCCTGAAGGCGTTGCCATAGGAACCGCAATTTTATCAAACGTGACATCACCGCTTAGCAAAGCAGCTGTCAGCTCATCACTTACGGACCTGCGCACTGTCGAGGGTGTATTTGCATACAAGCTGGCTCCGGAGCATGCACAATGCGCATTCCGAAGCTAGCCTGTACACCCAATAACACCCACACTGCGCAGGCCCAGAAATCATGTGGGTCCAGCGAGTCATCACAAGAAGGAGGCGGGAATTTGAAGTCAGGATGTGCTCCTGAATGAATGATCAGACCCACAGGGGTATGACTGCACCAGCAAGAGGGGTGAGAGCGGACCTGGAGAGACTACCCACCCGTCGGCCACTCACCTAGGAATGCCCACATGGCTGTGGTCATGTAAGTTTATAAAATGCTTTATTCAACTATTATAATTCACTATTAGGTCTATTAAGGATGGTTAGTAATATAGTAGGAAGCTGCAAGGAAAGGTAGTGATAGGTTGGGGGCACTAAACTAGGTGACAGGTCCCCTTTAACTATGTTCCTTACTGTGAGAAAGTTTAAGTGGAGCAGCAGTTGAGCAGTTTCCCTGATGATTTAGTTGGCTACATAGACATCGCATATCAGGGTATGGCACATCCATTCATTCTTCTAACTACAGTCATGCAAATCTATGCATGAGTTGTTTAAATCACTATCGCTGGGGCTGCGTAATGTGTGTGATAAAAAATGACTTTGAATATTTTAGAGAATGTTCACACTGGACTGATTTGTAGCAGATATTTTCAAATCTTCAGTGGATTTTGTTACAAATGCTTCATGCTCTGCAAGCAATTTTTTTGTGAATTTTCTGTGATTTTTTTCTATGAATAAATTACATGCTGTCATTAGGCCTTGGGTGCCATTATAATCAATTATATGGAATTTTTTTCTGATTGCAACAACAAAGAGGGTCTCTCTCTGTATAACCACCTAGATGGGGCAAACACCATTGACTGTGACATCTAAGGACCACAAAACTCCTTTGGACTTCTGTACATGCGCAGAAAATATCGAGAATTTATTTATTTCATTTATATGGTTGACTTATACAGCGTTAGTAATTCCACAATGCTTTACAGACCTGATCATCACTGTTTTCATTGGGGATCTTAGTCTAAATTCCCTATCAATTTATCTTTGGAAGGGGTTAAAAAACTTCAGAGTGGTGTTACAGTAGATTTTATACCTTTATTGTATCTCTTATTTTATACTTCTATTAACTATTTAATAAATAAAAGTAACAAAGTTTGGTATTAATAGTGATTTATTTTATCTATACTAACAGTTAGCTATACTAATGTTCCTTAAAAATTCCTATTGGATGTCCTTGTCCTATGAATAAACAATATTTCCTGATGGATATGACTCAACCTCTAGAGATTTACATGACTTATTAATCAATTGTCTATCATTTTGCTAGAGGTCATGCATGTCAGCGCAATGTAAAAGTGCTCCTCTTAGGTCCAATTCAAGGTGTTGGGTTTCAGACCCTACTTGAAAATGACTTCGGGCTCTAGAGTAGAAAACAGATGGGACAGATTGCCATCACAGCGTGGTTCTACAGAAACACTGCCTGAAGAAATTTCAGCCTAGTATGGGATAGTCTTCATTACAATACCAACTGCTGACTTTGCTTTGCAAGAAAATAGAACACAACTAAACAAACGCAGATTGAAAAATCCTTCAGGAAATGTATTTTGCATAGAGGTTTCAAAGGAAGTGCAATAGAACAATGTTATGTTCACCAACAAATGTGCCAATTTACAACAAATGTTTGCTATTACCTGTGCTTATAGGATGTCAGAATATATATCATTGACATAGAAATACAGCACTAAGCATAGAGTTAATATAACTGCAAGGGACCTTACACTAACTTACTGTATATAAGTGCTATGAGTAGCAGAGGGTAAAGGATTGATAAAGCTATCTATACCTCTATCTATGTACATAGTATCATATATAGAAACTGTACATATAGATATAATACAAATATATGTACTACTATATAAGTCTGTTTTCGGCACTCTGCTAGCAATAAAGTGATTATCTAAAGTGCAATTTCACCACTACTGCCCCTTTTGAACTGATGGAAGCAATTTAATTAAAGATTGTCACTGTCTTGCCATAGGAAATGTAATAATACTAATAATAATTTTACTGATATAGCACTAACATTTTCTGAAGAGCTTTATCATTCAAAAGGTACATATACAGCCAGGAACATATACATAATTACAGATATGGATTCTTTACTGTAAGAGCAATGAGACTATGGAACTCTCTGCCACATGATGTTGTAATGAGTGACTCACTACTAACATTTAAGAAGGGCCTGGATGCATTACTTGAATAATATAATATTACTGGTTATATATACTAGATGCTTTGATAGGGCGTTGATCCAGGGAACTAGTCTAATTGCCGCATGTAGAGTCAGGAAGGATTTTTTTTCCCCAATGCGGAGCTTAGTGTTGCCACTTGGGTTCTATTTGCCTTCCTCTGGATCAACATGTTAGGCTTTGGGTTGAACTAGATGGACTTAAGGTCTTCATCAACCTTAAATACTATATTACTATGTTACAGACAACATAAAGTACAATTTGTTATGAAAACTAATTTCAAGATTACTGGGATATGTTGTAGCATTTCAGAGCTATCTACACATAAATTGAGAAGAGCTAAATTGATCTTTTGAAATTCGATTTGCCAGCTTGCCCAAATTTCCACTTAAAATTCGATTCATAGTGAATAAATTTGTGAAAATCCCATAATTATAAATCTTATGGTTGCAAGAAAACATATGTGTACAATGCTGTAAGTTGGCATCATCTTGAGCTCTATAAGGCAAACACAGCCTTTTTATGTCCAAATTAATTTAATCTACCTGGCTAGGGGAAAATGGATAGCAACCAGAGGAAACTAACAGTGTACTAATACACTACAATATCAGACGTTTTAGACTGCCTAAAATGTATATGTGGCACCCCAGGGGTTAAGTGCCACAGTAACATCACAAGGGTTAAAGGGAACCAACCACCCCAAATGACCCCCCCGAACTGTTAATATGTGTCCCTACACCCAGACACACAAATTTGGGGCAATCGTTTTTGCTAAAAAAACTGTTTAGTAGAAGCTAAGATATATGTTTATAAAGGTTAATAAATCGAGACAGATGGGTGTTACCTAGCTTTGTCCACGTGCAGTGCTCGTGCCTGTGATCCTCCTCTCCCCCCTCCCCTCTCACTTTCTAAGAGCCTGGCTGCGTCATGAAAGGGGCGGGGCTAAATCGCGGCGAGTCCCGCCCCCTTTCATGACGCGATTTAGCCCCGCCCCTTTCATGGCGCGGCCAGGCTCTTAGAAAGTGAGAGTGTATATGGGGTAGTTTCCCACTGATTATCAAATTTGTTGGTGCGTCTCTTTCTCTTGAGAACTTGCTCACCAGATTGTAATGGAGTTGCTTGAGCATGTTGGTTAAAGGTTCTCTCTTCTCTTGCTCTAGCTTGCTGAAGATTTTTCTCTACACACTCTTGTACTTGGCGATACTGCTGTTGACGTAGGGTATCGCAATTGGATTCTTCAACTTCTGCGTCTGGTTTTAGAATTCCCATATCTAAATCAATTGGCAGCTTACTGCGTCTTGCACACATAAGGTAGGCTGGGTGCGGTTTGTAGAACTCACCGGAACATGGTTATACAGGTCTACCAAGTCAAATAATTTCTCTGGCCATTGATTTCTCTCAAACTCTGGTAATGTTTTGAACAGGTCAATTACGATATAGTTCATCTTTTCTCATAAGCCATTGGTTTGGAGATGATAAGCTGTCGTGCGGATCTTCTTACAGCCGTACATATTGCAGAATTCCTGGAAAATTTCTGATTCAAAAGCTGGACCTTGATCTGCAAGGGCTTGTTCCGGGTAGCCATAAGGTCTACAGAAATGTGTCTAAAATGCTCTTGCAGCCGTCTTCGCTGTCAGGTCCTTGACGGGTACCACCACTAACAAGCAAGAGTAATGAAGAGTAATGGTCCACAATGGTTAAGGCATAGACATAGCCTGACCGGCTTGGAGACAACTTGACGTAATCTAACGCAACTAACTCAAGTGGTTGCTTGGTTACTATGGACTGGAGTGGGGCTCTCTGTTGATCTTTTCTTCTGAGGTTGCACGGGCCACATTTTCTACACCAATCTTCAATTGATTTTATTATGCCAACCCAGTAGAATCTCTCTCTTAAGAGCACTTCCAACATCTTTCATCCAAAATGACCTGCACTGTCTTGGTAGGCTTCTAAGACCATTTTGACGTCTTTCTTGGGTACGATAATCTGCCAGACTAGTTCATGTGTTTTAGGGATGGTGTGCCTTCTGCAGAGCTTCCCTTGATACACTAACAACTTGATTCTCTCCTTCCAGAGGTATTGGGTCTCAGCTGGAGTGTTCTGATTAGGGTACGCACCTTGTTGTGTAAGCAGTTCTTTCACTAACTTCACAGCTGGATCGCTATCCTGGGTGGCAGCCCATCCATGGTGTGCTAACGGGTTGAGATTTGCCTGCTGTTCTTTTTGGTAGATGCTGGGTTAATACTCTTCTACCTTAGAACGGTGAAAGGCCGGTAGCTCAATCTCTTCCAGCTTCCTCGGTTCCCTCTCCACATCTTTCAGGTGTGGCATCCGGGATAAGGCATCTACGTTCCCGTTCTTGCGGCCTGCCCTATATTTTATGACAAAATTGGAGTTAGACAGCTATCCATCGCTGCTCCAGTTCACCTAATTTTGCTGAATCCAGGTGGGTCAATGGGTTGTTATCAGTGTAGATGGTAAATTCTGCAGCTGCCAGGTAATGCTTGAAACGCTCAGTCACGGCCCAAACTACTGCCAGTAGTTCTAACTTGAAGGAACTGTAATTCTCAGGGCTTCTTTCCGTAGGCCAGAGTTTCCTGCTTGCAAAGGCAATAACTCTTTCTTTGCCTCCTTGCTTCTGTGACAGTACTGCTCCCAGTCCCACGTTGCTGACATCTGTGTACAGAATGAAGGGTTGATGGTAATCTGGATATGCCAGGATCTCTTTTCCTGTCAGCGCACACTTTAGCTTTTTGAAGGACTCTTCCCTCTCTTCCCTCCACTGGAAAGGAGGATTACGGGTTGAAGACCTTTTTGACTGTCCTACCAGGATGTCTTGTAGGAGAGCTGCTAATTTCGTGAATCCTCTGATAATTCTTCTATAATAGCCTACCAGACCCAGGAATTGCATCACTTCTTTCACATTAGTAGGTCTTGGCCAATCCCTTATCACGGTGACTTTATCAGGATCCGGTTCTACTCCCTCTGAACTCACGATGTGTCCCATGTACTGTACCTTTGGCTTGAGAAGGTGGCACTTGGATGGCTTGATTTTCATGCCATATCCGGATAAGGCCTCAAACACTTCTGCCAGGTCTTGTAGATGTTGTTCATATGTCTTGGAGTAGACTATGACGTCATGTAGGTACAGGAGGACAGTTTCAAAGTGCTTATGTCCTAAGCAGCTCTCCATCAGGTGTTGGAAGGTATCGGGTGCGTTGCAGAGTCCAAACGGCAAACAATTGAACTCACTGAGGCCCATCGGCGTAGTAAACGCTGTCTTCTCCTTGTCAGCCTCTGCCACAGGATCTTGTCAGTACCCACTAGTAAGATCAAGGGTAGAAAAGTAGTTAGCAGATTTTAATGCAGCTAATGACTCCTCTATCCTAGGTAACGGGTATGCGTCCTTATGTGTGATGTGGTTGATCTGCTGGTAATGTATGCACATTCTCATGATCCCATCCTTCTTTCTAACCAACACTAAAGGCGCTGCCCAGGGGGACAACTGTCTCTTATTACCCCTGCAGTTTTCATTTCTTTGAGCATATCTTTGGTGGTTTGGTAATGTGCAGGTGGTAATGATCTATACCTCTCTTTTATAGGCTGATGGTTACATTGGGTATAGTGTGCTCTACCCCTTTAATTTGCCCAAAGTCTAACGGGTGTTTGCTGAATATCTGCTCATATTATTTTACTACCCGGTATACTCCATGCTTTTGATGGGAAGGTGTAGAACTGGTACCCAAATGTGGCTTTTAACACCAATCCTCCAGTTTTTCCCCTGAGCCATTGTCATCCGCCTGACTTGATGGGTTCAAGGGCTCGACGGCTGTGATGACATTGTTATCAACTGTAAATAATTTTGCCACAGTAGCATACTTTGGTAATGTGACCTCATCTTCCTCGCAATTTAGAAGGCATAATGGCACTCTTCCCCGGTGTACCTCAACTACCCTTCTGGCTGTCAGTATAGTTGGTCTACTGTCTGAGTACAGGGGTTCTACCAGGGCTTGACAGTCTTGCCTTTTAATGCCTATCGTGGCTCTTCACCAGACCAACATTTCAGTTTTGGGAGGTATTACAATGGGTATTGGATCACTTACTCGTACACTGCCGATTTCACCTCCGGATATGTCTACCTGTTGTTTCAACATCAAGGCTTTTATTTCTTTGTGCAGAAGCCTCTGCTGTCCAGTTCTGGCAGTCTCGGCGATCTGCTGTAAGACAGTAATTACCTCGGAAAAACAATATTCAATTACATCCTCCCACGAATCTGTCATATCAGGCTGAAGAACCTTGAGAATTTACTCCTGAGAAGAGGCCCGCCTGCCCAGGGAATCCTCGTTTAAAGCACATTCCTGGGTTACTGACAACGGCAGCAAATGGGCTGTCCATCTGGCTGATAGTGGTCACTGGGTCATCCTCTCGTCACTTGGTACCTCCTGGGCCTCATCCACAGGACATCCTCCTTGCTGGTCACCAACTCGATCTTGGGTGCAGGCTTGGATCCTCGCTGCTCCTTGAAGACTTTAGCCATGGAAATAACAGTGTCTGTCAGGGCATCTAGTTTTAATTGAGGGCCTCATTAGAGATAGGCTCTCTGTGTTCAGGAGCAGTCTCTGACATGGCCGATGTCGCTGATACTCCTGGTTGCTGGGGTGCTGCTGTGGGGCCTTGGATGAAGTTTAGATCCCAGGGCACCTCTACCTGCTGCAGACGGATGGCTCTATCTTTTAACTCAGCAAATGTCATTTCAGGATTCTGGATAATCATCATACTCAGCTGTCCTCTGTGAGAAGGGGATAGGAGGCCCTCTATGAACTGGTCAATTAGCATTTTGTCAGCTCCCAGGACTAAGATAAGCTCTGCTAGTTTAAGTGCTTTTACCGCTTCCTAAAAATTTAAGGCATAGTCTCTGGCGCTCTCCTTGGGCTTTTGTTGACATCCAAAGAACCTCATTTTAGCCTGGGTGTCAGCACTAGATTCAAATGATGCTTTTAGTCCAGCTACAAGATGCTCTACAGTGTCCTTGTCGGTGTCCAGCCAGGACGCTAATTCCCGCTGTGCATTGCCAGTTAATTGTCCAATAATCATTCCAACACGCTGGGCTTCAGTTAAGGGGTACATCACATAGTTTGCTTGTATCTTAGTAATAAAGTCATTAAGGGTATTAGGCTCACCGGAGTATTGGGGCAGCCACATTGCTCCCAGAGTATATGGCATCAGGAGTGGCATGACAGGTGCTGCTCCTTGCGCCGCTGCACCGCCGGGTGCTCCTCTATTATCCGGTGCTGGAATTTCGCCAGCTGCTCTGCCACTGCCCGGCGCTGCTAGATTTCCCTGGTACAACATCCTGTGCCCCCTTAGTTAAGGTCCGCCCTCCTGTCTTCTGCTTCCGTCCGGATGTCTAACAAAGGTTGCACTGTGCACCAGGGATTCTCTTCTCTTCCAGGTGATGTCAGAGCGCTTTGCCGAGGGCCGCCCACAATGACATGCCCTCTATTCTTCCCGCGCGTCACAAGCTGTGCAATGGCGGAATTTCAAAAATAGAGTCCTTGTGGCGCAGTTCAAATTCAGTTTGCCACGCACTCTGCAATGGCAGCAGGTTCAAACACTCACAAATCACGGCACACAATGCCCGGTTTACCGGGCACGGTAGATCATGTTCATGATGCCAAGTTGAAGAGCCCACTGGGACAGGGTACTCGGTACCAGACCAGGGTACTGTTGGGGATATCACAGCAGTCTTGGTCCGGACCGTGTCCCAGGTTCTGCAAGTAATGGGGGATATTTACAGGGGTGTTTGTCGTGACGCCACCCACGGGTTGTGGTCAGGGTGACCACCACTGCTGCAGAACCTCCGGGGATGATGTTGGGCAACTGAGGATGTAATGGCTCTCCGCAGGTAGAGCTGGGTTCCCCGGGGCAGTGGTAGTAATAGTCTATAGATGGTGCTATTAATATTTCAGGATATGGGTAGTAGTAGAGATGATAGCTGCTTGTGAGGGAACGCAGGGCTAGAGCACAAGGATCACACAGACTCACGGTTTTGAAGTTTTTCCAAAGCTTTACTGCAGATGTTAGTAGCATGGAAATGGGAGCAGTGCTTAGCTCCTGAGAGGGACCACTGACTACTTTCAGGCCTGAAGCCAGGGTCTGAGGAGAGGAGTAGAAGAAACAGAGGAACATGTCTGGGAGACTGAGTTACCTCATAACTCGCCCCAGAGGAGCGCAGAGACCGGATACCGGATCCGAATCTGTGACTGAAACACGCAGCACAGAAAACACAGAGATAGTGGAGGTTGTAGTTCTACACTGTACCTCAGCGAAGCAACACGGCGGGGTCAGAAGCACATGGAAAGACTCAAGTTGCCTAGCAAAGGGGGTAACTCTGAGGAGAAATAGGGCCAGAAGCCTACCTAAAGCGGCAGTAGGGCCACACACACAGCGCTGCAGTGGGAAGCTGAGGACCCGGACAGGGTGGGAGCAACCCAGCCCCAATACAGACTCCGTGGACAGTACTCTGCTACCAACATCTGCTGTAAAGCCTTGGAAAAACTTCAAAACCGTGAGTCTGTGTGATCCTTGTGCTCCAGCCCAGCATTCCGTCACAAGCAGCTATCATCTCTACTACTACCCCTATCCTGCAATATCCATAGCACTATCTATAGACTATTACTACCACTGCCCCGTGGAATCCAGCTCTACCTGTGGATAGCCATTACATCCTCAGCTGCCCAACATCATCCCCGGATGTTCTGCAGCAGCGGTGGTCACTCTGACCTCAACCCGTGGGTGGCGTCACGACAAACTCCCCTGTAAATATCCCCCCATTACTTGCGGAACCCGGAACACGGTCCGGACCAAGACCACCGTGATATTCCCAGCAGTACCCCGGTCCGTTACGGAGTACCCCGTCCCAGTGGACTCCACATATACATATTTTAAAACTTAGCCCTTGGAGGGCACATGCATGCATTGCTGCTGAATATAGGCAGATGGTGCTAACAGAAGAAGATATAGCATTTTCACATGGTTTGGTACTACGATTATCACTGTAGATTATAAAGAACTTTGCAGTATGGTAGATGAAGACACAATAGCTTTTTCATAAGACTTCCAAAAATTATCTCTTTAATAATTTAAACAAAACAAGTGTACTGTTTTAAATGTGGAAATGTAATGGGGCCTCTCTCATTCCCCAACCTAATGCTGAAATAGATGAGGATTTTTTAGTACAAATACATTTTCCAGGAACAAGTTGAAGCATTAACCTTTTAATGACCTCCATATCGACTTAAAATGGTGGTAGTTAAGTGTAATTATTCCTTTCAGCCATTTAAGGGCTGTAGGAAATATGCTTGTGTTGCCCCTCAGCATTGGGGTTTCAGCTACTGGGGGAAGCTGAGACCCTGGAGATTACAATTCTGCAATTCGGGCTGGTTTTTCCAGTTCCCTGATCATGTGATCGCCATTATACATTGTATAATGGCTAGTGATGGGCGAGTCCTAAATTACTCGGAATCACTTGACTCTAGCGAGTCCGAGCCCGGGACTCGCTACTCATTGCGAGTCTAGCGAGTCCAATGTTACTGAATGGGGAAGCGAGTAATAGCGAGTAGTGTGCGATTTACAAATCATAGATGTGTCTCGGAAGCTTCAGCCTGAAGCAATCCTAGTTTTGTCAGAGACTCTGACAAAACTAGGATTGCCATTGATTTGCATTGTAAGAAAAAGAGAGAGAAGGGGCGCATGTGTAGGATCACTATAGCTCAGTTAATATGGCGTTATTACAGGTGGCCACTCACCTGTTTGGGTTGTGCACGACCTGCACAACCCGGTGTAATAGCCTCTGATATATGGGGGACCCCCGGCAATGTGCACACTCCGCTCCTTCGACCTCGCTGGTCCCCAGCTGTCCGTACAGGACCTTTCCGGTCATGTGGCGCCGGTCCCGGATGTGCGTCACTGCTTTTTATCTCTGGAACGCCAGATCCTTCACCACTGTGCCCTCGCTGTGCTGCTCCAGCCGCTGATCCCTCAGGGGGAATAGAAGCTTGTAAGAATATGATTTAGCGGTCTTGTAGAAGCGCTACTAAAGCTCAGGCACCAGGATGATAAGGTTTATGAACAGCAATCTTTATTTTCCCCTCACAGCTCCACAACATGTTTCAACTGCTCAAGGCAGTCTTCCTCAGGTAGTGTAAGGGGGTGAACTGTGACATCACATTATATAGAGAACAAAAAACGTTGATTGGTTCCCCAATTAACTATGTTTAACTCCAGCTCGTGTTGAAGGAAGTACGAACCATCCTAAATCCCAAAATAAAAGAAAATATGAGTAAAGGAGAAAGGGTAGCAATTTCATCCCTTCGTAAGAATGAGGAAGTGATAATAAAAAATGCAGACAAGGGCGGGGGGGTGGTGCTTATGGATAAAGAGTGGTATCTAGAGGAAGGAATGAGGATCCTGAGAGATGAGGAGTATTATGTAAAACTAGAAGAAGATCCCTCAATCAGTATATTTTTAAAATACAATGAAATAATTAAAACAGCATATGAGAAGGGAATTTTGGATAAAAAAGAAAAAAGATTCCTGGACATTCCAAAGTATAAGGTACCCCATTTTTACTTTCTCCCTAAGATTCATAAGAACCCAATAAACCCCCTGGACGCCCTATTATATCTGGGATAGAGTCAATCACTAGTAATTTATCACATTATGTTGATCTTTTTTTGCAAAAATACGTTGGGAAGATGGAGTCATACTTGAAAGATTCCACACAGTTAATAAAAGAAGTTAGGTCATTACCCCCCCTACCAGGATGTTTGTTACTGACCTTAGACGTTACGGCATTGTACAGTAACATACCCCATCAGAAGGGTCTAGAGGTGATTGAAAGTTTTTTAAGTAGCGATCAAGAATTGCCTAAAGAACAAAGAGAGTTCCTATTGACAGCAATAAAATTCATTTTATGCAACAACATATTTTCCTTCAATGGGTCCGTATACCAACAGAAAAGGGGCTGCGCAATGGGGACCAGATTCGCACCCAGTTACGCAAATCTGTACATGTGCGCATTTGAGTCGGTCTCCATTGCGCAGCCCAGGTGGACAGCTGATAAAATTATTTATTATAGGCGATTCATTGATGATCTGTTCATAATCTGGAGAGGAACAGAAGAAGAAGTAACTAACTTTGTCACGGAAATAAATGAAAACGAATGGGGTCTAAAATTCACTAGATCGGTGTCTAACTCGGCCCTTCAGTATTTGGACCTATGGGTGCGCTTGGACCACCTGGGGAGGGTGTATACTTCGACCTTCTTCAAGCAAGTTGATGTTAACAGCTACTTGGAGTATGGGAGTGGGCATCTCCCCAGGTGGTTAACCAGCGTACCCTATGGCCAATACTGGAGGGTGAGAAAAAATTGCACCGAGGATAGTGATTTTAGACAGGACTCAAAAACCCTAAAAAAGAGGTTCCTAGAGAAGGGATACCCCAAACGTTTGTTGCAAGACGCATTTAGGAAAACGAAAGACCTTTCTCAGGAATCCTGTATAGAGAAGATGTCATCCAAAAAAACCATAAGTGATGAGAAAACTATAAATAGGACAAAATGGAGTCTTGTTACAACATACTGTCAACCAAGGAAAATGATTTTAGATTTAATGAACAAATATTGGTTCGTATTAAAGAGTGACCCAGTTCTCGCTGATCATTTGCCTACTAAACCTAATGTGATATACAGGAGAAACAAAAACCTGAGAGAAATGTTATCTCCTAGTAATGAGTGCCAAAAAACGGAAGATAGGGCACTAATAAAAGGGGATGATATGAACAATGGATGCTATGCATGTCAGACCCCTAAATGCCTATGCTGCAAGGTCATTAAGAATGGGGAAAAAACTTTCATGTCAGCCACAACAAAGCAAATTTTCCCTATCAAACATTGGGTATCATGCCAATCTACCTATGTGATTTATTTAATCGAATGTCCGTGTGGTACTCAATATATAGGGCGGACCATACAGACCATGCATGCTAGGCTTAATAAGCATAGACACAACATCAAGATTGGATATCAATTCCACAGTCTATCAAGGCATTATACCATCTGCCACCAAAAAGATGCCATGAAAATGAAGCTCACAATCATTGATCAGATAAGAGATAATGTAAATGATCGCCATGGGGCCCTTATTAAAACAGAATGTTACTGGATCTTTAAGTTGGGAACTTTAAGTCCAGAGGGTCATAATTTAACCTTGGAAAATGTAACAAAACATTAATATAACAATTATATTTTATTTCCAAAAAATATTCTGTTGGTATGCAAATGTTCATTTGGGTGATTGTATCAAAATAATAATTTTTTACAAAATAATAAATTTTGCATATATACCGTATATACTCGCGTATAAGCCGAGTTTTTCAGCCCAAAATTTGGGCTGAAAAGTCCTCCCTCGGCTTATACGCGAGTATATAGCGCCCGCCCGACCCCCCCATCGGGATTCAGGCCCCCCCCCCATTAGTATCCAGGGCCCCTCCTGTGATTTCAGCTAGCGCTACCCGCTCCCGTCTTACGTGATGGCCGTGACGTCAGTGGCAGAGCCGCGGCTGACAGTGAGGGCGGTCTGCTGCTGCTGTGTGAGCGGGTGACGAGCCTTCTCTCTCTCCGGACCTTTTCTCTCCAGACATGAGCCGCCCGTCCTCTGTGCGAGCAAGCCCTGCGGTAAACAGAAGCCCCCGCCGCCGCCTCTGGCCCTGCCGCCCCTCCTCCGTCCCCGGCGGCGGCAGCGGCCATCCCTGGAGCCGGGGCCCAGCAGCACCACGAGCTGACGTCGCTGTCCGGTGTGCTTCGACTATGTGCTGCCCCCTATCCTGCAGTGCCAGGCCGGGCACCTCGTGTGTAACCAATGCCGCCAGAAGCTGAGCTGCTGCCCCTCGTGTAGGGTGTCCCTCACCCCCAGCATCCGGAACCGGGCGATGGAGAAGGTGGCCTCCGCTGTGCTCTTTCCCTGCAAGGTGGGTGCTGTGCCCCAGATATGTGCCCACTGCCCAGACAGAAGGGTATACCTACAGATGTGTGCCCACTGCCCAGACAGAGGGGTGTACCTACAGATGTGTGCCCACTGCCCAGACAGAGGGGTGTACCTACAGATGTGTGCCCACTGCCCTGTGACAGTGATAAGTATAAGGATTTTCCTTTACAGGTTTGCGGAGCACAGGGGGGGCCCTGGATACTAATGGGGGGGCCTGTATACCTCTGGGGCTGGTGCTGTATATACCCCAGGGGCTGGTGCTGTATATACCCCTGGGGCTAGTGCTGTATATACCCCAGGGGCTGGTGCTCTGTATATACCCCAGGGGCTGGTGCTGTATATACCCCAGGGGCTAGTGCTGTATATACCCCTGGGGCTGGTGCTGTATATACCCCTGGGGCTAGTGCTGTATATACCCCAGGGGCTGGTGCTGTATATACCCCAGGGGCTAGTGCTGTATATACCCCTGGGGCTGGGGCTGTATATACCCCAGGGGCTGGTGCTGTATATACCCCAGGGGCTGGTGCTGTATATACCCCAGGGGCTGGTGCTGTATATACCCCAGGGGCTGGTGTGTATATACCCCAGGGGCTGCTGCTGTATATACCCCTGGGGCTGGTGCTGTATATACCCCTGGGGCTGCTGCTGTATATACCTCTGGGGCTGCTGTATACTACCACTGGGGCTGCTGCTGTATATACCACTGGGAAGGCTGCTGTAACACTGCTGGGGCCTGTATGTACCACTGGGGAGGCTGCTGTATACCACACTGCTGGGGGCTGTATACTTCCACTGGGGGGGCCTGTATACCACACTGCTGGGTGCTGTATACCTGTGCTGGGGTCCACCCTCGGCTTATACACGAGTCAATAGGTTTTCCCAGATTTTGGGGGCAAAAGTAGGGGGGTCGGCTTATACACGGGTCGGCTTATACACGAGTATATACGGTATGTATGTGTATATGTGTATATATATATATGTGTGTATGTGTGTGTATATATGTATATATATATATATGGAAAGTATTGAAAGTATACTTTTCCTGTTGAATTAGTTTACAAATTTAGATATATGTAAAGAGCCAAAACAGAACGAGTTAGATCAAAATATACTAGATGTCACTATACCTGCTATTCCTCTTACTTCCAGTGCCAATACTTATCCTCTTTAAGGTTCAGGGAAAGAAGGAAAAAAAAAAAAAAAAAAAAAAAAAAAAAAAATCCTTGTCTCAATATATATATGTGTGTGCATGTAGATATATGAAGTAATCATTTTTATAATAATCTCATTTTAATAATTTTTTATAATAATGTGTATAGTAATTTTAATAATTTTAATAATTTTTTATGTATATGTTTTGATTTTATTAATGAGCTACAGCTGGTTTATATAGATATGCAGTTTTAATATTCAATATGGAATTAGGGGAATTGTATAAATTGTAGTTTAATTATGTCGCTTTTTATTGACAATGTTTGTAGAAGTGCATGAGGAGTTAAACATAGTTAATTGGGGAACCAATCAACGTTTTTTGTTCTCTATATAATGTGATGTCACAGTTCACCCCCTTACACTACCTGAGGAAGACTGCCTTGAGCAGTTGAAACATGTTGTGGAGCTGTGAGGGGAAAATAAAGATTGCTGTTCATAAACCTTATCATCCTGGTGCCTGAGCTTTAGTAGCGCTTCTACAAGACCGCTAAATCATATTCTTACATTGATTTGCATTGGACTCGTTTACTGTGCAAGTAATCGCTGGGAAACTCGCACAGATAAAAGTCCGGCTGTCTGCTCTGTGTGCTTGCTGCCGCAGCTCCAGGGTCCTAGAGCCTGCCTGCTGCCTGATGTAGCAGAGCTGAGATTGTTCTCAGTCTGCTCATTCCCTGTGCATGGACATCTATATCTATGCAAAGGGATGTAGCAGAGAGGACATCGCGTTTTGGACTGCGTCGGACGGAAGAGGATTTTTTAAATTAAAGATGGAGTCCCTAATGGCTTTTTTTTTTATTTCTAATAAAAAATTTTCTCTGTGTTGTGTTTTTTTTAAAGCAATTTAATAGAAATTCATGGCGGTCATGTCTAATATTGGCGTGACCGCCATAAATTTCGGGCTTAGGGCCAGCTGATAATACAAAGCTGGCCCTAACCTCTTTATTACCCAGCGTGCCACCACCACCATGGCTGCTGGAAGAGCGGGGTTCAGCGCCAGAGGATGGCGCTTCAATGAACGCGCCATCTTCTGGGGCAGCTGCGGGCTGCAATTTGCAGCGGGGGGTGCCCAGAAAGCTTGGGCATCCCTGCGCTGCGGATTCCAGCCCCCAGCTGCTTAGCTGTACCTGGCTAGACATAGAAATTGCGTGGAGCCCCACGCATTTTTTTTTATTATTTCATGAAATTCATGAAATAATAAAAAAAAAAGGGCTCCCCGATATTCTTGTGTCTGGCCAGGTACAAATAGGCACCTGGGGGTTGGGGGCAGCCCATCGCTGCCTGCTGGATCCGGCTGGTTCCAGAAATACGGCGAAGCCCATGTAATTTTTTTTCTGAAAAATCAATAAAACAATCCTAAACAAGGGACTGCATCTTTATTAACCCCTCGCCCATGGTCCAGGGGTTAATAAAGATGCAGTCCCTTTTATTTACATTGTTTTATGGATTTGTCAGAAAAAAATTTCGCGTGGGCTTCGCCATATTTCTGGAACCAGCCGGATCCAGCAGGCAGCGACGGGCTGCCCCCAACCCCCAGGTGCCTATTTGTACCTGGCCGGACACAAGAATATAGGGGAGCCCTTTTTTTTAATTATTTCATGAATTTCATGAAATAAGAAAAAAAAAAATGTGTGGGGCTCCGCGCAATTTCTATGTCTAGCCAGGTACAGCTACGCAGCTGGGGGCTGGAATCCGCAGCGCAGGGAGGCCCAAGCTTTCTGGGCACCCCTTCTGCAAATTGCAGCCCGCAGCCGCCGCAGAAGATGGCGCGTTCATTGAAGCGCCATCCTCTGGCGCTGAACCCCGCTCTTCCAGCGGCCCTAGTGGCAGTGGCACGCTGGATAATAAAGGGGTTAATACCAGCTTTGTTATACAAGCTGGTATTAAGCCCGAGATTCTTAATGTCAGGCCACGTTTGACCCAGCCACTAAGAATCTTCAATAAAGGGTTAAAAAAACACAACACAGAGAAAATTTTTTATTAGAAATAAAAAAAAAAAGCCATTAGGGACTCCATCTTTAATTAAAAAAATCCTCTTCCGTCCGACGTAGTCCAAAACGCGATGTCCTCTCTGCTACATCCCCTGTGCATAGATATAGATGTCTATGCACAGGGATGAGCAGACTGAGAACAATCGCAGCTCTGCTACTTCATCTCTGTGAGCAGGCGGGCTCTAGGACCCTGGAGCTCCGGCAGCCTGTGCAGAGCAGACTGCTGGACTCGGCTCGCAAAGTAACAGCAGTTACTTTGTGAGTTTCCCTGTGATTACTTGCACAGTAATCAGACCAATGCAAGTCAAAGGCAATCCTAGTTTTGTCAGAGTCTCTGACAAAACTAGGATTGCCATTCATTTGCATTGGACTCGTTGCTGTGCGAGTAATCGCTGGGAAACTCGCAGAGTACCGAGTCCTGCGAGTCCCTTACTACTTGCCAAGTAACGAGTCCTAGCGAGTAGATTCGCCCATCCCTAATAATGGCGATTATGGAAAAGAAAATGACCCTGCAGGTAAAAAAGGAATTTAGTTTCAATTTAGGGTTCAAAATACTCCTAGTACTGCTAAATAAAATCCATGAGGGGTGTAGTTTCCAAAATGGGGTCATTGTGGGATGTTTCTGCTGTTTAGGTACCTTAGGAAACCTATAAATGCAACATGGTGTCTGCCATCTATTTCAGCAAAATTTGTGTTCCAGCATTCAAATATTGCTTCTTCCCTTCCATGTCCTGCCATTTGTCCAAACAGGTTTCTGACCACAGGTGTGGTATACGCGTGCTCAGGATAAACATTTTGGCATCCATTTGTCATGCTATTCCTTGGAAAAGTGAATAAATTGAGGCTAAAGGTAAAATTTAACCTAAATGTTTAGGCAAAATATATATTTTTTAAATGTTTTCATTACCATTTGTATTTATTTCTTTGAAGCACTTGAAGGGATAACAAACTTCTTGAATGTGATTCTAAGAGAACTGAGGGGTAGTTTTTAGAATGGTGTCACTTTTGGGTATTTTCCATCACATATGCCCCTCATGGTCACTTCAAATGTGATGTGGTGAGTAAAAATGATTTTGTAAATTTGGTGGGACAAATGAGAAATTGCTGATAAACCTTTAACTGTTCTAACTTCCTAACAAAATTGTTTCAAAAATAGTGCTGATTTAAAGTAGGCATGTGGGATATGTTATTTATGAAGTATTTTATATAACATAACTCTAGTGTAAGGGCAGAAAAATTCAAATCTTAAAAATTGTAAAATATTATAACTTTTTACCAAATTTTTGATTTTTTTTTTTTACAATAAACAGAAAATATTGTACTAAATTTACCACTAACAGAATTTACAATACAGTATATCACAAAAAACATGCTCAGAATCACTAGGATAGGTTGAATCTTCCTGTCACTAAGGGGTTAAATCTGCTAATTTTAGAAGAGGAATCTATGTTGGTCATAAAAAAATCTTTAAGTAAAAAAAACAGGCCCCGATGATTTTTACAACGGGCTTTATAACAACTTTGTAGTGTTACTTGTCCCATATTTTACTAAGGCTGGGGTCACACACACAGATATCTGGGCAGATATTGGTCACAGATCTCTGGTTGCAGTGAAATCATGGACAAATTGCTCCATTTTGTGGCTGTGTACAAATGGAGCAATCTGTCCATGATTTCACTGCAACCAGAGATCTGTGAACAATATCTGCCCAGATATCTGTGTGTGTGACCCCAGCCTAAAATATATTCTTTAGCTTTCCAAAAAGGGGAATATATACCAGAAATGTTAGTAGCAAGCCACAATTACACTGATCCTGAAAACACTTTAAGCTTAGTAACTGTCATGTACCCACTTCTCAGCATGTGAATTTGGGTCTGCTTGCAAGAGTTAAGTTATCTTATCTCACTCAATCCAGAAATCAACCTCTCTTGTAGGCTGTAAAGTGAGCACCAATAACACCCGTTACAGTCTGCAAGCCCCAGCTACACAACATGCTGCCACCACTTATCAAAAATACTGAGTGAAGAGTCTCTAAAATATACCACTGTCTGACAATCAACGGGGTCACACACTCTCTCTAAGCCTATGGATTCTTTAGAGCATACAAGGATAAAACTTAAAAAAGTTTTACTCTTAATATAAATGTTACAGTACTTACAATAAAAAGATATAAAAGAAAAAAATAAAAATGACATGCATATATGCAAAACAGTTGTAAAATAAAATGGGAGAACTACAGAAATGCTTAACTTCCAGTCTAACGTTATCTTCTGTATCCTTGGGGGAAGGAGAAGTGAAATATGAATTGCATTAGCATTGACTGACCCCAAACAACAAACACTTTGTTTTTGTAACCTTTAGCCTTGTGTTTTGCCTTGGGTTCAAGTTTCCAGAACTGTCTCTTATTTTAATATTCTTATCTGAGGTCTGTGCCCAGACCTTGGCTAATTTAATAATGAAAACATTGCTTATTAAATGTCCTGTGTTTTACAAGCACCACCTTCCTATTGCAAATAGACAATGTGACCTCAAATGACTATTTTTTCCCTCCTTTTAAAGCTTGTAGAGGTGTGAGAAATTTAATTCTCTGTTCTCATAGAGACATCCCTTGGTTTACAGTTCCTGTAATAAAATAAGTATAGGTTTTGCCCCTTTTGTGTAGAGATGCAGGCCTTGAACAAATGATAATTTACTGCTGGTGCCATAGATTCCAAATACATATTTCTTTACTGTAGCCAACTCTAGACCTGTCCCATTATTCAACAGAGATATTAAAATGTATTCTAAAATAATTGCTGAAAGACTTTTAAAAAAGCTACCTTTAAAAATACAAAATGATCGATTATGATTTATTACTGATTAACAAACTTCTGATGGTAACAGGAGATTACTAAATTTAATTAATTGCTTAAAATTTCATCCTGTCTGCCGACAGATGCTAAATGGCTTTCGACTGAATGAATTGGAAATTCTTGGAAAGTACACTAAATAAAATAATATTTATTAAGTAATTTATCAAAACATATATGCCACTCTTTTCGCACCCATCCACTAAAATACAGGCAAATAGTCACCTTCCTCATATATAATGGTATGCGCCAAGATTTTCCTTTTACCCCATTACTTTTTGCCCTATCCATGGAACCCCTGGCAGAACTTATTAGGACTATCAACCATATAAAAGATATTCAGATTAAAAATCAAAGCTATAAAATGTCTCATTTTTACATGACATAATTCTACTCTAAATGACCCTATTAGCTAAATTGAAAAAATAATTATTAGTATTACTATTATTTATTTATAGAACACCATTGATTCCATGGTGCAGTACATGAGAAAGGGATACATACAAACAAGTTAAAAATACAGTGAACAAACTAACAAAGACAGACCGATACAGAGGGGAGAGAGAGGAACCTGCCCTTGCGGGCTTACATTCTACAGGGCGGTGGGGAGAAAGACAGTAGTTTGGGTTTGCTCTGGTGGTGGTGGAGTGCCAGGTCCAATGGTGGTGGAGCGCCAGGTCCAGTGGTGGTAGAGCACCAGGTCCAGTGGTGGTGCAGCGCCAGGTCCAGTGGTTGTGGTAGGTCTAGTGGTGGTGACACTGTGGTCATTGCAGGTTGCAGGCTGTTCTGAAGAGATGCGTTTTCAGGTTCCGCTTGAAGGTTCCAATTGTAAGGGATAGTCAGATGTTTTGGGATGCAGAATTCCTGAGAATGGGGGATGCTTGGACGAAATCTTGCAGGCAGTTAGATGAGGAAAATACAAGTGTGGAGGAAAGAAGGAGGTCTTGGGAGGATCGAAGATTATGAGTTGGATGATATCGGGAGATTAGTTCAAAGTTAAATGAGGGGATAGATTGTGGACGGCTTTATAAGTCAATGTTAGGAATTTGAATTGGATACGCTGGGAATTGGGAGCCAGTGGAGGGATTTGCAGAGGGGAGAAGTGGAGGAATAGCGAGGAGAGAGGTGGATTAGTCGGACAGCAAAGTTAAGGACAGATTGCAGAGGTACAAGAGTGTTAGCAGGGAGGCCACAGAGGAGGAGATTGCAGTAGTCGAGACGCGAGATGATGAAAATCAACAAATATTAAAAAAAAAGCACACTACAGGGTAAATGAAATGAAGTCAAAATTTTGCTCCCTTTATTTAGCTACTCAAACCATAAATTACATAAAAAATATCACTTCTTTTGAATGGGAGGAAAAATCCATAGATTGTTTAGGAATCACCCTTTTGAATAACCATCAATTTACAATGCAAACCAACATTGAAAATATTATATGTCATCCAAAATTATCTTTAGTTTTTTCCAAGAATTAAATCACTCGGTTGGGGAAAATAATGACGTATACAATTTTTACACATCCAAAAATACTGTACGTACTAAAAGTCATTCGGTTTGTAGTACTAATAAAATATATTAAAAACTACTAACAATGCTAAACAACTATATCTGGAGCTAAAGGAAATTGAGAGTTTTGGAAAATATCTTAATCAAAAGTAAATCTAGAGGAGGTGTTAGTCTTCGTAACTATTACTACTCTAATCTCCTTACACAAACTCAAAAATGGTTTAACAATGACTTTTCACCTGCATGGGTAAACCTTGAGACATTATCAAAGGCTGGTTTCACATTTGTGTATATAAACGTAGCGTACTGAACACAGCCAAAATCATGCGCACTGCGTTCATATGTTTACCATGGGAACGCATGGTACCTGCGTTTGGCTGCATTCGGTTGCGGTTGCGTTCGGATGCGCATAATTTGTGTGCCCTCCTCCGCCCTCTGAAAGCAACTTGTTGCATTTTTTGTGCGGTCACGGGCACTTGCGTGGCACCCCTGCAGGGGATTGCCACAGGATCCACTGGTGCAAGGAGGGATTTACACCTTGGTACACACAACACACAACACCTTCCACCCCAGACCTGAAGGGGGAGCTCTACTGGCTGCCTTAAGCTAGATCCCCTTTAAAAGATCCAGGCCTGAGGGGAGGAGTCGAGTAGTTTCAGTCAGGTAGTGAAGAAAGCAGGAGTGGAGGAGCAGGTCACTGGGAAAGATCCAGGCCCAAGACCAGGGAACACTGACACAGCTGTGCTGCACCCTTGGTGAGAGGATCGGAGGCCAGTGGAGGAGTAGGAAAATTAAAGAAGGGAACAGATCTGGTTTCCCTTTAGCACATCCGGACACCGGAGTCCGTCACTGCAAGGCATCCAGTGCAGCAGTAAAAGCCCGGAAGGACCAGGAGGACCAAAACCCCCTGCGGTAAATAAAAAGAGACACTCAAACTGACGAAACACAGGACCAGGAGCCAAAGAAGGAATAGGGACCCCGCAGAAGGACCTCATTGTCAGTGATAGAGTAAAGCCCTGAGAGGGAGGTGGAACGGCGAGTTCAGTTACATGCAGAACTTACCCCAAACCACTATACATAGTAACAGAGGAGGCCTCACAACTCTCCAAGGTGAAAGTCCCAAATTGCACCGGAGACCTGGTTACTTCTCTGGCATGTACCTGTTACCCTGTCACCAGTAAAAGGTACCGAAACAAAGACCACTGTGTGTGTGTGCCTGTTTAACTGCCGCTATCCACAGCATTGATTGCAGGGACACTACTACAACTCCCCTCATCTATCCCCGTTGCCCTGAGGTAAAGCTCCACCTGTGGGTAGCTGTTCTACACTGAGCTGCACCTCCATCACCTCAGCGGCCGACCACAGCGCTGGTATACACTTTACCAGTCAATACAGGTGGCGTCACGTAAACAATTTCCCCTCCCCACCATTCCCCGCCATTGAGGGTCCAGGGCACGGGACCGGGGACAGACAAGCCTTGATTCCCCATCCAAGTCGCCATCAACCTGGATACCCAAGTACCCCCTACCCTGTCAACCACCTCACTTGTTTTATCAGCAGGCGCCCGCAATCACCCAAACAATGCATGGAAGTCAATGGATCTGCAGGAGAACACTGCGGATCACATTGAAATCTCTCCCAGTGGCTGCCTTCTGAACAGCGGCAGCCACTGGGAGATCAGCTGGAGCCACCGCTAATCTCTCTGTTGTGTTGGCGCAAGAGATTTGAAGAAACAGCTGATCTGACAGCTATTTAAATCTCTTGTGCTGACACCGAATAGGTGATGTCGGCACGGGAGATTTAAACACCGTCAGGAGATCAGCAGCGGCCGGGAGTAGGAGATCTCTGCTGCTGATCTCCGCCTCCCAAGAATGCTGATTGGCTGGCTGGGCACTATACTGATGTGAACACATGCGGAGATTCTCCACTGCGTTCACATCAGTATGGCAGAGTTTGCACTGCGTTTGCGTCTGCATGCCCTCTGCATGCAGACACAAACACTAGAGTGAAACCAGCCAAAGAAAGACGTTTCATTATGCTATTACTACTCAAATACTTACTGGACCCATCAAGCCTTATTGATTGTTACTATACAATCACTGCTACTAGTATGGCCTGGAGGAAACTAACTGAATTATCTACGAATATTTCTAAATATGGCCAAATTAAGGAAATACCACTAAAAGTACTTTATTTAGTTTGTAATCAAAATATATTTAGTTCATGCGCTACACTTGGATTTAAAACTTTTAAAAATATACTGTACATAATGGTACTAATTTTGTTTTATTCTTCCATTTAAAAATTCTTCATTCGATCCTCTTATATTATATCTACCTAAGAAAAGTAAATTATTGGAAAATTCTTGTGTAATCTTAAAAATAATAGTTATTGGACATTAACAAATTTGTATTATTTGTATCAAATTAGAATTAATAGATATGTAGTGTGACACTTGAATAGATATATTGGTTAAAAAAAATATCTAAAACTGGTGGATTTATAGAAAGAAATATAAATTAAAATAGAAATAGAATTAATTCTATTCTATTTTTAACTTCTTTTTCTATCCATATATCCATCAATTTTAGATATGTTTCTGAACTAATCTATCAATTCAAGTGTATACTATATCTCTATTACTTCTAATTTAGATATTTTCCAGTAATTTGTTTTGTAAGCAAATGTGTATAATTGACCTCAATGATAGCAACCACAATGGTGTTCTCACATTTTCTTCAAATCCTGGATTAACAATGCAGCATGTGCATATATACCTCCTATATCTGTACATGTTGTGGTGTATTGTTCACGGACTGGGTCGGGTTCACTCACTTAGCAGCCATATTTAATCACAGCGACAGTCTCTCCATTTAATTAAAAGTCGTATTAGTTTATTCTGTCAGTATAAACCACCCTCCAGCACATAAACAGGAGCCTTTCTTTGGCTTACAGGTACATACCGCCTGGTATACCGTCTCTTGTTACCTCACACACAGGGCATGTCTGCCATCCGAGACCTGTGACCAGGAAGTGGCCACCTGATAACAGCCCAGCGGCTTGCAGGCTCTTTCCATGCATCAGTCTGTCTCGTGTCAGAACACAGACTCCATTAAAACATCCTGAGACACACCCACATCTCCAGCAACTTGCAAGCTTAACTCTTGCCATGCTGTTTAAACAGACTGTGGCTTCATGGCAAGACATTCATAAAACAGGCAGCAGACGTCTGCCTGTGCAAAACACACCGGCCATGCACAATGCCGCCACTCACTACATCACAATGTTCAGAAGTGATATTGTCCTGATGAAGAAGTTGGTCTTCAAAACGCATTGAGAAATAAAGATCACAATTACCATATATCCACTGTTATGGTAGCACAGTTATTTAACCCTTTCCTATAATTTTATCTGTAAAAAAATAATAATACTTACCCCAAAAATGGCCTTCTTTTCATTAGATTTAGATGCTATTGACATTAAGTTTGGAGCATTAATAATTTACATTTTTCAGTAACTAAAAATGATATTGCAGCATACTTGAAAAATACAACAGTTCCAAATATACAAACCATTATTAAGAAGGTCCGTCCACACAATACTTATGAAAATTGTTTTAGCCAATAATTAATCAGCAACATTTTTGATTAAATGAAAGTCTTGGTTTCAATATTTTAAATTACGGGCATTTAATCTGCACTACTTGGTGTTTATATATACCGTATATATATTTATATATATATACACATGTGGTAAATAACATGTGGTAATTACTTATAGTCTCATTACTATTATTATTATTATGTTTCTTCTATCTATTGTTTCCCGATTTATCACTTTAATTCCCCTTATCCTTTCCTTTACCTTAGAGTACTATTGCCTTACCCATATCTCACCCTCCTTTCTCACATATCATATACTGGTAAATGTCTATAGGATATTTCTGTATTGTTCAATTTTAAAATAATAAAAGGTATTGGAGATAAGAAGCAATGGCTCCTCAACTAGAAGTGTTAAAAATAATAATCCTCTTTATGGAGTCTGCAATTATTTATCTAATCACAAAAAAATTATTAGGAAATTTAAAAGTTTTTTTTATCAAATCCTTCTAAAATTATTCCCTTATTTCTGGAGACAAAACAGTGGCGGTGAAGATGTTCTGGCTTCTTGTCATTTTGCTCTGAACAATGTCCTCCTGTTGGCATCTGTGAACACTCCCTTTCTGGTAATAAACCTTAGTATAGTCTTCTTAACACTATCACAATTTGAGAATATTACTGCTATAATTAGATGTTGTAGCATTATCTATAATACGGTAATTGTTATGTTAGTTTGCCACCTTTGCCTAAAATCTTATCTTTCATTTCGAATTTGGAATTTATTTATTTTTCTAAACAAAAATGACTTCAGGAGCTTTTTTGGCTGTGAAATAATGTAATGGTACAGTCATATTGCATAACCACAAAGGTGGAAAATTGCATCTGCAGACCAATAATAGTTATCCTGCCTCACTGTTATTCCAACTGCTATGATCCCAAGTCAACCTGCCACCCTAAGCTCAGTGCAGCTGTCAGCGTTTTCTTAGCTTGTTCAGTATTCTTATATTTCAGGATTCAGTGCCATACTGCATGTAAGGACTGCTGAGATGATATATGTATTTGGCAATGGAGTGTTAATGAAATGAAGACACCCAGAAACCCTGGGCTGATGCAACATGTTCAAATTACTAAACCATACTACAGTTCAAAAGATAGGTCTTGCAGGTTGTTCTGTTTGATTGATGTACTTAGACAAGACACAATGGGCATTAGAACTCCCATCTTGTCTTGTTTTAATTGAATGTGTCATGACAATTGAAAATCACTTGTGCAGTAGCATCCATTCCAAATGAAACAATTGTTTCAAAATAATTGTTCTGACAAGTAAGCTGGCAATCCTTAAGGACAGGCAAATCCAAGGACTGAGAACAAAAAGGAACCTGTTTACCATAATGTTTTATAGTATGTATAAATTTGGTTTTAACAAAGGCTATATTATTTTAGCTTAACTATATTTGTGTTAAACCTTTGTAACTAAATATACAAATTGAAATGTTGATGAAGATACTTAACTCTCCTTATATTAGTCAAAATGATTGATACAAAATTACCATATTTGGAAAAAAAACTATTATTTAGTGCTTCATGTGGCATCCAGTGGTTGAGATATGATCTGGAATCTGCCAAGGGTTTCGCAACATGTTGTACAAAGGTCACCACCAACATGCTATGTCTTTTTGCATGTTATCATTGCACATTTCCACGTGTTTGTTTGTTTGTTTTGATTGTATTTTATGTAGTTTAATAGCAGACACTGCTTATATCACACACCAGCTGTCTATCGTGTTTGTCATCACATATTTTATAGGCAGTGAGGCAATATCTACATCAACAGTATTGGAGTGGTGCCAGCTAATTTTGCATTGAGCTTATATCATGAGAAACCGATGTCTTTAATAACATTTTTGGTAGGGTAATGATGGCAAGTGACTATGATCCCACCATCGTCAGCTGAATAAAGGTAAGGGGATGTCACACGTCAATATCGCTGTCAATATCGCTGCTGCACGGGACGTTGCAGCGATATTGACGCGTGTGACAGGGCGCATTAACCAGCGATAAATCGCTGGTTGATGGTCGCCAGGTTTTCGGACTGGACCGAATACCTGGCGATGGTCACCCGGTGGACACGCAGCATCGCTGTGTGTGACACCAGGAGACGCGATAAGCCAGCTCCCAGCGCCTCTCAGCAAGCGCTGGGAGCTAGTATCCATGGTAAACTGTGGGTAACTAGGCAGTGCGCACTGCCTAGATACCCGATGTATACCTTGGTTACCAGCCTTCTCAGCTCACCGGCTGGTATCCAAGGTACACAGCGGATAACTAGGCAGCGCGCACTGCCTAGTTACCCCCAGTTTACCATGGATACCAGCCTGCAGACATCGTGGAAACGATATTTAAATCATTTCCACGATGTCGCTGGTCCACTGATCGCTGGTGAGTCTGCCTGTGTGACAGCTCACCAGCGATCAGCCATCAATGTCGCAAGCGATCAGATCGCTGTCGACATTGACGTGTGTGACGCCGGCTTTCTGAAGGAGAAAAAATGCAGTTGATAAACAGATTTGGAATCATTGTCTCAACACTCTACTAACATTAATCAAATGTGATCTACCACATTGTGAACCTATTTACAGATATCTTTAATTACTATATCATTTGTATATTATAAGAAGTAGATATACAGTCATAAATGAGTTTATTGTGGGTAAGATGATGACTCTGTCCCAACAGATCGACGTATGGTGCAGTGAACATTTTAAATTTAATTATCCATTTATACATTCCTGTAACATTACTTAGAGTAGTGAATTTTCTTGTAGACTATACTTTTACTGTAGATCATTATCTACTGGTATATCAGGTCAACTATGTTGCGAACTGAATTAAAATTCTCTTGTACGCTTTAGAGATTTTATTGACTTCCATTTTACAACACAACCTACTTTACTGTAGTTGCCAAAATAAATGCATTTCCAAAGCAACAACACTGCTATGTACATTAGCTTGCTAGGCTGAAAGAATTAATTTTTTAATCTTTAATAAAAGTTACATTTTATTTAATACGTAGAAACTTGTATTCTGGATATCTGTATTGTGCAAGTGTTGGTGTCAGAAATTTGATTATAATTACAAGATGGGCTGGATTATTAGTCCTTCACCAGTATAATAGAAATTTGATTATGGCACAAAAGGTAAGAAAATAAGGATGCTAAAGGATATGAATTAAAGTTGTGCAACTATAATGTATGAGCAAATATTGCTACATGACATAATCAGTATTACTACATTGATAAACTCAGCGCTGGAACATCAGGACTGCAAAATATTGATGTAGGTTTATAAAAAAAAATATATATCTATATATTTATTTATATAAAAATATAACATTTATACACGTTTATAACATTTATAGTTTATCTGCACTTAACCTCCAATCCTCTCAAGATTTCCTTCTCTTCTGCCCTTCTGACTCCACTTCCCACAATTATATACAAGATTTCTCCTGTGCTTCACTTATACTCTGGAACTCTCTACCCCAACAGATCAGACTCTCTCCTATCGTGGAAACCTTAAAAAGGAACCTTAAGACTCACCTCTTCCGACAAGCCTTCAATCTGAGCCTCAGTCCGCTAAACCGCCACACGACAGGCTCTTCCCTTTCCTAGTGTATCCTCAACCATCCATTGTAGATTGTGAGACCTTGGGGGCAGGGACCTATTTCCCCCGTACCTATATGTGCCTTGAATTGTTCATGATTATTGTACTTGTCTATGTACGCTACTTTTCAAATAAAACGCACCATGAAATAAATGGAACTATAATAAATAATAATAGTAATAAAATAAAAATATATAGTAATACTTACTATACCAATAAAATCAACTCTGTTACATCTACAATATATTTCAAAATATATAAAGCAAAAGAACATACGGTGCCTTAAAATAAACCAACTGGTTAACTAAAGATGTAATAGTAAGAGTCATAATGTACATTGCTACTTATACAAGTTAATGCAATCATACTAAACATTGTATTAGTGCTGGCTGTATTTAAAGTAGGGCCAAAATAAAATACCAGACACAGCCGATGTACAAAATTGGTGCCATTTCTGGAAGAAAAATGCAGATTCTTTTCTGTTCTTGTAAGTATGCAGGAGATGCAACATGTCTGAACATGTGTAAATGAGTTTTTGTTCCACGAATTGTTGTTGAAGGTGATCGACTGTGACTATATTGGCAACTTGCAGGGAAATCCTATTAAACTACAGCCGTTTGTATTATTCCACGTAACGGTCTTCTGTGGTGTGAATTCAAATCAGAGAGGAAACAGCAAGAATGTGAAATTAGTGGTGACATTAATTATTCCATTAGTGAAAATTGTTTTTTATTGAAAGTGTTTTATGTCTGAATATTCTGTTCCATATTCCAACATCTAAATTTTACTAATTAATGCTAATAAACTTAACTTCAGCTTTACTGTGAAATATAGTAATTTGTTATTTGCAAGATTCAGTCTGCTGTAAGACAAAAAAACTGCCCAGTGTAGTGTGCTAACTGTGGCAACTCATTGTACTCATGGTTCACGAGCTTGGATATACAATGGACCAGACTTGTCAATGCTGCAATTTTTTCATTGCGCTTGTGAAAAGCTACTGGTTTACAGAAAAACACTGGGTAATACATGATTGGTGTGCCGTGAATTGAGCAAACATACAGCACACTGTCTAAAAATATAGCCAAGTAACCAAAGAAAAAGAAGCAGTTTTCTGCCTCACCGTGTTATCCAATATTCACACTTGCCGTTATACTATATCAGGACTTCGACCCAAAAAGCCACAACTCTCGGCTGTCATCATAGAAAGGAAGAAGGGTGAATCCTTGGATAAAATCCATGTCAAATTTTACTTCATCATAATTTAAAAGTCCATGATAGCGGAGGTATCATCTCAATGTGCTTCTGGTTTGCGCCTTTAATCAATGATTGATTAAAAGTGCAAGCCAGAAACTCATTGAGATGATATTTTACCATCATCAAATTTTAAATCATGATGAAATAAAATTTGATATTGGATTTTTTCCAAGGATTCACCCTTCTTCCTTTCTGTGATGACAGCCTTCTAACTTCACCATTTAAAATCTGCACTATTCTGTCATAGGTTAAGTTCTAAAGAGTTTGGATTACACCAATTCACAATCAGACAGACTGTGTACAAATAGAGGATATTCAAGACTTTCATTACATTGACCAGGAGAGGTCAGGGAAGAAAGATCACTCCAAGAGCAAGACATATAATAAAAAATAATAGCCATAAAAATATTAAAATAATAAAAAGGTCTGCTTTTTCACACCATTAAGCAATAATTGGCAACAAATTAAAAGTATATTTCACAATAATCTACCTGTGCTTTTGAAAGGTAATGTGTGATCCAATATTTTTTAAGTACATTGTTATCCTAGAACGGGTTTTACTTCAAGAAGTAAAGTATCACAAAAGATCACCGAATAGGACATAAAAATTCAGAAAAAAATCACCAAGAATCGGCCATGTCAAATACCCATCGCACCTAGCAGGAGGCTGCCAGCTCCCCTGAGAGGCAACACAATTGTCTAAATACCAGCGCACAATCTCCTGCAACCCAAGCGATGGGGGCGGTTGTGGCACCTGCGACCAGCCATGCTATGAAGAAGGTGATTGGTGGTATATGTAGACACAAGGTTACCATTGGGCATCAGTCACACTGGTGTATATGATGCATGGTGTCGGTCTGCAGCCTATTCGTCATGCCCATGCTATTAGATCAGGCGGGCTGCTCTGCACCACATACCTGCATCACAAATGACAGACGCCCCCCAGAGGGCTCAGCCTCAAACTGCAAGCGATAAAAAGGTGCAATAAACACGAAAGATGGTATTTAGACACTTGTGTTGCCTCTCAAGGGAGCTGGCAGCCTCCTGCTAGGTGCAATGGGTATTTGACATGGCCGATTCTTGGTGAGGAAATAAAGCATCCTTGAGTATTTTCCGCAAAAGGGTTATAAACATAGGTAAAATTTGGCCTTTACAAAAAGCCTGGAGGCGATTCATGTAACACGTACCCTTGGGCTCATAAAACACATTTTGTACTGTTGTTTTATACCAGCAATAAAAAATAATGTTTTTTTTTTATTCAAAAAGTTTTACATTTTGACAGTAGTGATGGAGGAACCCGACCTGTAAAGTTCGGAACCTGTACCGAACACATAGGGTACCTTTACACACGGCTACATTTGTAGCTTGTCACCAGGCAACTTACAGGTTGCAGTGAAATCATGGATACATGATTCCATTTGTACACAGCAACAAGATAGAACCATGTATCCATGATTTCACTGCAACCTGTAAGTTGCCTGGTGACAAGCTACAAATGTAGCCGTGTGTAAAGGTACCCTTAGTGTTCATGCACAAGGTCCCGAACGCGAGTTTCCATGGGACACCCATGCTACAGTTAGGGTCCTGGGGCTTTAAAAAAAAGCACATTATTAATATTAATAAACATTATGATTATACTTACCGGTCCTGCGACGTGACCTCCCATCCCGCTGTCTCCCGGCCGCTTCTACTTCTGGGGTCGCTCATTAACTTCCGGGGTTATGCACTCCACTGTTCGGCATTCGGCTTTTTTGCCCGCTGTCGGCAGTATTCGTGGTGACGTCAAGGTTCACCCGAGTTCATGGCTAAAACTGAATTTTGACTGTCAGTGTCAGCCTACTTCTTGCTCTGTTCAGACAAGGGATGTAGCAGAGCTGTCCCTGTGGACTACGTTGGACTGAGGATTTTCTTTTTAATAAAGTTGGAATCTCTAAATGTGTTTTTTGTTTTATTTCTAATTCAAATTTTTTTTCTCTGTGTTGTGTTGTTTTTACTGTTTACTAGAAATTCATGGTGACCATGTCTAATTTGGCGTGACACCTTAAATTTTAGGTTTAGTACCAGTTAAGAACACAAAGCTGCCTAAGTAAAGCCAGGCAGATGGGGGTGGAAGCCCATAGTCGTCCACTTTATCTGCTCTGAGAACAAAAAGAACCGCAAAGCGCCACATCATTTTTAAATTATATATTTATTTTTACAGTACTGTGATGTCAGGCAATCCCACACACCAGCACAGGGAATGGGCGTCTGTGATTGCCTGTTGGAAAAGGATGAAATTTGCTCATACGATTGTATGGGCTGATTTCTGCTTACTCCAGCAGTCAACCACAGACGACCATTTTCTGTGACAACAGCGCCTGAAATTGGCTGTTGATTCCTTTGCAGTGAATATCCCTGAAGTTAATGAGTAGCCCCAGAAATACAAGTAGCAGCACAGCGTGATTGGAGGACGGCAAGATCTGGTATTACCGGTAAGAACGATGATGCTATTTAGTAACTATATGCTTTTTTTTACAGCCTCCTGCTCCTGAACCGATTCAACTATAGCATGGACTTACAAGGAAAGTTTGTGCTCAAGATATGTGCTCGAACACACCATATTCAGTACAAGCCTGAACTTTACAGATCGAGCTTGCCCATTCCTGTTTAAGATAATTTAAGATGTTTTCTGTCACAAATGCCCCTCAAAGTCACTTCAAATGTGATAGGGTCTACCCAAAAATAGTTTTTCTAAATTTTGTTGTTAAATTGAGAAGTTTCTGATAAATGTTTAATCTTTCTAGCTTCATAACATAAAGTAAGTTTCAAAAATTTTGCTAATGTAAAGTAGACCTAGGGAAAATGTTATTTATTAAGCACTTTGTGTCATACAACTATCTGGTTCAAGGGCATAAAAGGTCAAAGTTAAAAATGGTGAAAATAGTCACATTTTTTGTGAAAATTTTTATATTTTTTTATAGATAAGGATCCAAAGTAGAGATGAGCCACCCCCCTAGTGTTCTAATTTGATTCGTCGAATTAGTGATTTGCTCGTCGAATGTTTGTCGAATGTTCGACAAACAACTCGAACCCCATTGAAATCAATGGCAGGCTACAAAAAACACATAGAAAACACCCTCAAAGGGCTCCAAAAGCTGCCAAACTACTAGCAGCTGGCAGGTGGGGGCTGATATCGAGGGCTGGAGGTGGCTGGGAGGCTGAAATCAGAGCGGGAGGTCACGTGGTGCCGCTCATTTGCTATTCATGATATGCACTGCATCCTCCCGTCCATCAGCGTGGGTGATGCAGTGCATATCCCGTAATACAGGCTCCCCACGTACCGTAGTTATACAGGCTCCCCCAGCATATATACAGGCTCCATCGTAGGTATACAGGCCCCCCTCACAGTTTTGCAGCCCCCCCCTTACAGTATGCCCCTCGCAGTGTTCCCCTCTGCTCCCCCGTCCTCCTATGTGCTCCCCTGTGTCTCTCCTCTGCTCCCCCTCTCCTCCTCCTCCTCCTCCTCCATTCTTCTCACCTGTCCTCGCTCCTGCACGTCCCTGACGCTCCCGGTGTCCGGTCTCTCCAGCGTCTCCTCGCGTGATGTCATATTCACATCACAGCCGGTTACCTAGTAACCGGCAGTAATTACACTGCCGGTTACTGGTTAATGGCTGTCATGTGATTATGACATCATGCCAGGTCCTGTAGAACAGAGGAGAGGTGAGGATGACCTGCTTTGTTATTTTTAACCCCTGCACTCCGGAGGAGTGCATGAATAGATGGGTGTGTATGTATGTATGTGTGTGTATGTATTTATGTATGTGTGTGTATGTGTGTATGTATGTGTGTGTATGTGTGTATGTATGTGTGTGTATGTATGTATGTATGTGTGTATGTATGTGTGTGTATGTATGTGTATGTATGTGTGTATGGACGTGTGTATGTATGTGTGTATGTGTATATGTATGTGTGTGTATGTATGTATGTATGTGTGTATGTATGTATATGTCTATGTATGTGTGTGTATGTGTGTGTATGTATGTGTGTATGTATGAATGTATGTGTGTATGTATTTGTGTGTATGTATGTATGTATGTGTATGTGTGTATGTATGTGTGTATGTATGTATGTGTGTGTATGTATGTGTATGTGTGTATGTATGTGTGTGTGTATGTATGTGTGTGTGTATATATGTGTGTGTGTGTATGTGTGTATGTATGTGTATGTATGTGTGTGAATGTATGTATGTGTATGTATGTATGTGTGTATGTGTGTATGTGTGTGTATGTGTGTGTATATGTATTGTGAGGTAGCAACCGGGGAACCCGCTTGCATAACGACAACAAACACGTGTTTATAAGTTAACCAATGTCTACCCGTTTATTTTTCAGATATTAATAACATAACCATAGCATGTTTGACACATATCACATTGATTATAAACACCATACATAAATACACCATACATTTACATATAACATTACATAACACTTATTGCACATGACATCTTATTGTAACCCGGGACCTGTAACCATCTCTCTGTCCCCATTGGAGCTCTACTAACAGCTCCCGTGGTGGCTACGGCCTCCGGCCTACTTACACTATACATCAATACATACGTTACATTACAACGATGACCCCTCCGGGTTCATAACAGGGATTGAGCAACCTGAGTACCGGGTATGTCATGTATCCCCAAGGGGCTCCTTCCTGGACGTGTTTCACCCCACGTCCAGGTCAGCGCCCACCTGGTTCAACCATGGTGTCCCCAACTCTAGGAGCCCTTTTTAACCCCTGCTTCTGACCTTTGTTACATACGCCTCAATGGGCCCTGTGGGTCCCAATGGCAGTACCTGCCGCCTGGCTTTAGTCACCCAGCATGATGATATACCATTAACCCGTAGTCAGGATTCCTGCCTGACGGGGTCCTTACATACCGTATGTGATCCATCATTCAAATATCCATGGATCACACGCATCCTTCCACACGCTCACAGCCCATCATCCATGGACTGTGGCTCTCCTGGGTCCATTACAGGGATTGGCAAATCTTAGTCTTCGGGAAACTCATCCGTTACCTACTAGGAGCCCAATTACCCCTGTGTCTGGCACCACAGGCACACCCACACCATTAGAGGCCGTGGTTGAGGGACGGGTACCCTCTGCAAGCAGCAGGGCAAGCCTCCCTCTCGTCCCACAGGGACGGATCGCCTCCAATGCATCATCCACAGTGGCTGGGTCACTCTCCCCAACAACATTATACGTGGCTGTTACACATAGGCCATCGTCTTTCATTCAGGGCACTATTACCTAAGCCCTTTCATACGTCTACGGGTCCTCTACCGACTGCCTAGTCGGACCCAATGGCGGTTATGCCCGCCTGGCATTAATCACACACACAGCTCACTCCGTTACACGGGAACTGCTGTCTTACCGGGCTCGGATCCGGGTCTTGCTACCTGGGTAACGGGTTGGCAAAGCCTCCCCCACGGGTTCCTTCCTGGACGTGTTTCACCCCACGTCCAGTCCAGCGTCCACCAGGTCAGCCACGGCTTCCCCACACCAGGTGCTGTAACGACCCCAGTCCTGGCTACCGGTATGGAGCTAGCTTGCTCCCTTCAGGTTCACACAGAGCCTCTGGACTGCTCTGCACTTGGCTGGAAAACAGCCCACATGCTCTCAGGCTGATCTCTGGCTGAGAATGAATCTCTCAATCACTCAGCTGGCTGACTCTTATTGTGCCGGCCACACCCACACTGATTCATCCTGCTGGGCTGCTATTCCTCCGGACACACCCACCTGACACACCCACCTGGGCTGTCAGCAATCACTCATTACGTCCCTTTCCTCAGGGCTTCCTCGATCTCATGAGCCACTCACTAGTCACTTTAAACTTCATTGTGTTCAGGATAGGTTCACACAGTATCATTACAGGAAAAC
>JARQOC010000003.1:266430895-266532044 GCA_033576535.1 Allobates femoralis
GCATCCCCCCCGCTGATGGACGGGAGGATGCAGTGCATATCATGAATAGCAAATGAGCGGCACCACGTGACCGGCCGCTCTGCCTGTATACCTACGGGGGAAGCCTGTATATATGCTGGGGGAGTCGAATCGTTTTCGAACATAACCTAGAACTTCCGAATTTGATGCAAATTGTTCGAAATCGACGAATCACTCGAACACCGCCCAAAACAGGTTGAATCTGAGATTGGCGAACATTTCGAATCGAACATCGCTCATCTCTAATCCAGAGTGTATTTTGTGGTGCTTTTGAATTGGACGTGGTCAGTTCCACTTTGATGAACTTATTATTGCGGTCATCACATTAAACATCCTAGTACAACACATTTTGGTTTCTTATTTCAGAATAAGCCTTCCTCAGGTACAATATTTAGAGCATGTGACTTGAAAGGGGACCTCTGTAGAAAGCTTAACCTCCCCATCTTCCTTGGTTCCAGAGTGAGGTTTCACCTCCAGGACCTCTATGGTCAATTCTTTGAATTCTAAGAATACCTGGTACCTGGTTGCTGGATGGACAACATCATTAGTTGACACTTCAGATTCTTGTCGAACACACCTTCTATGAATTGTTCTAGAAGAGCCTGATCTTGAACTTCAGCTTCTTGAGGGTATACAATGATGATTGCACTCAAGGCTTCCAGCAGTGACAGGGTAAAGTCTCTGAAGGTTTTTCCTCTTTCCAAAAAAACGCTTCAACTCTGAAACACTACTCCTTAACTAAAAAGTGACCTTTAGTCTCCCCTGGATTTTATCTACAGTTTGGTGTTAAGGCTGAGGTCTAGAGTTGACCTCAAGCAGTGCTGATCCATGTAGGTGACCAATTAATATCTCCACCATCTGCTCCTCATTGACAGGGTTCAGTTTGAACGTAGCCTGCGCTGTCTCTTTCTGAACCCTCTGTATGTGTGAGGCACTCTTTCAAAGTAATATGGCATGGTTAGAGGCATGATACAACTGCTGCTGTGGCTGCAGGGTTGAACAAGCATTCACTGGAGTACTAAGTAAACTTCTCTGTGGCCATGGCACTTGAGTCATTGATAAGTCCTTCTGCTCCATAGCATACCTATCTTCAGTGCAATACATTGCTCTTATTATTTTGCACTACACTACATGGGTCAATTAGAGATAACTCAAAATTTTAATTGTTGTTGCTATGGCCAACAGCCAAGAAATAGGAGCGTGGCCCCTTAAAGAAATGAGTCTGAGCTTGCTTTGGTAAAGTGAGCTTTACCATAGGGTATATAAAGATTGAGACAATATCTGCCCCCTTGGTTTCCTTACTTGTACTCACTCAGTCATCTATAGCAAGATATTGAGAGCTGCAAGGATTCTGTAATGGCAGTGGTATATATGGCGGCAGGTTCTTTGCCTATTCTCAATATATAAAAGAAAAACTCTGGCACACAATAGGTAATAATTTGTCAGGAGACATCAGCTCAAACCATCAAGAATTTTATTTAGGTGATGCACAGATAGTTGAAGTCTACTGACAAATTTTGACCTAATTGTGTTCCAGAGATTTCTATTATACATTGAACCTACTTACTCTGAGCAACTATGTAAGGGTGAGCCAAGCCTTGATATATACAGACATAATGTTTATTTTCGTTTGATCTCCCATATTGACACCCTATACCTAGATGTCATTTACAACATTTTTGTACAATGACGAGGAGACCTCAGCCATTCTGTCCAAAATTCCAGTCCAGGAGAGTCCAGGAAAGCCGGCGGTGAAGTCTTTTCACCGCCACCGTCTTCTCCACCCTGGTCCTTCGCTCCCCGCTCCCTGGTGCTGCGCTCCCTGGCTGGTCCTAACTCAGGATCGGGATGGGAGGCAGTGGGGGAGTGGAGTATCGAGATGGGAGGCTGCGGGGGGCAGAGGATCAGGCTGAATGATTGTTTAAAAGCCAACAGCTTTTTACCGCCGGCTTTTAAACAATCATGCCCCCATTTCAGCCTTTTCCTCTGCCCCAAACCACTTTAAAGGGTCATTTTGGTGAACGAACTGTTATCAAACATAACCTCGAACTGCCGAATTTGAAGCTAATTGTTCGTATTCATCGAATAACTCGAACATTGCTCAAAACAGCTCGAATTTGAGATTGGTGAACATTTCGAATCGAACATCGCTCATCTCTAGTATTAATAAGGGATAATTACATATGATCTGTGTAACAGTGTAATTTTCTTACAGCCTTAGATCATTAATCACCCATCTGGAACTTATATACCTCTCACTTACATTCTGTATGAAAACAGGTAACCTTCCCTTGACCCTACCAGCAATATTGCATATGTTGATCACAAAGTCCTTATTTTCCATACTCACTAATACTCCTTATTTTTGATTATATGGACAGAAACCCGACCTCAGATATTTTGCGTGATGACATTGGAAGTAACTAAGAGTGCTAAGTTACTTAACTTACTTAAATTTACTTTACTTCACTTAAGTAAGTGGCTTGAGAAAGGCAGAGCAATCGGTCAAAATGTCACCAGATGGAACAGTAAAGTCCACATTATTCATTTGATTTTGGGAATGCTGCCAAGATAGATAGATAACATGGTTATCCTGAAAGAGTTCTGGAAAAACATTAAACTAAAGTGGAGATGATAGCGAGAAAGGAGCTGTTTGAGAAAAAGGTAAAAGTGGTGCTTCTAGAATCCCCTTTGTGACAAATTTCTGTGAAGAAACCAGGGCTATAAATAGAATTATTAGGAGACACTGGTTAACACTAACTAGGGGATATCCGCAGATTGAGGAATTTCAGGGACCCCCATTAATGGCGTATAGAAAGAGTAAAAGCATTGGTGACCGATTAGTGAAATCTGACATAGGTTCCTTTAAGTAAAATATACAACTTTCGTTAACAAGGACAAAGAGAAAGGGGTGTTTTCCCTGTTTATCATGCGTAAAGTGCCCTTTACTGATTAAAGAACCAACATTCATGAATCCAAGAACTGGGCGAACAATGAAAATTGATAATTTTGTGACGTGTTCATCTGAATACGTGATCTATATGCTTCAGTGCCCATGCCCCTGTTTCTATGTTGGGGAAACAACATGTGCCATGAAAACAAGACTAAACCAACATAGATATGATATCAGGAAAAAATGGAAGGACCTACCAATTCCTAAACATTTCAGTGAGAAAGGCCATACTGAAAGAGATTTAAAATTTCAAATTATTGACCACGTACCGATCCATAGGTGGGGTGGTAATCAGACTGATGTTTTAAAAACAATTGGAGATACAATGGATCTATGAGCTGGGAACGCTCAGACCAAAGTGATTGAATATAGATTTTAGAGTGCATACACTCATCTAGGGGCCACCACCATGGCTCACAGACTCCACTCTGAATCTTTGGAGTATATGTGCTGTGTAAGCATTTTACAAGTGATGATGATTTATAAAGGTTTTTTATATGATAAGATGTGTAACTACGGTATGTATATTATTGAATTTTTTCAGAAACAAGGGAATATGAAGAGAATGGCCACGGAATTATGGAGGGTACTAAATTCCATGCAGTTAAATGTAGTATGATGATTACTAAGAATTTTTCTATAAAGTTTGCTTTTTTTCTAAAACAACTGCCATTCACTCTGCAGTATTTGTAGACATCCATTTGGTATGTGAAGAGTTAAGTGGAAATTGAGTGATATGTGCACTAATGGAGGCCCCCTGTGGTGACTATGTGCAAGTGTTGGTTAGGATGTATGGGATGCATTGAAGTCCTTTGATGTTTCAAGATAAACAGCCACACAGCGAGGGAGATACCATAAGTGGTGTCTCTTATGTCTGTGGCCGCCACGCTATATGTACAAACTAGTACACACTATAACAACTAGCACAGGAGTGAATGCCGTTAAGAGGGCAAAACTGCCCATAGTTAAAATGACGACAGCAAAACGGTCTACTGCATATACCCAGGTGCACTGCAGCGATTGGTTGAGCAGATACGCATCACGGACATGTGCAATCTGGCATAGAGGATGCCGAGGGCCACATAAACACTGGTGGATGTGCAATGCCCGTCAGGGCCGTGGGGTACTGGGTAACCGGGGGAATCAATCTTAGGGGGATCACGGTGGCAGTGACCCATCTCCTTGACCCTGGGCATGCAGCAAAAAGGGGGGAATAATAGGGGAATGTTTGTGACACCACCAGTGGTGTTCGGCCAGGGATGACCGCAGGTATGCCACATTCCCCCTTAACAAAGCACAGCACAGAACATGGATGACTGTCTCCCATCTGCCCTTGTGGCTTGACCTACCTGTCCTCCTCTCGGCTTATTCGAGGACAAACTTGCCTTTTCCAGGTCACACTTCATGGTCTCAACCCTGTCCTATCTCGCAGCCGGGGGTGGTATACGGGGTGGTTTTCGGGGTGGTTTCACCGCAGCCAGGACCACAGCTGCTTCAGGTGTTGCTGAACTTGTGGCCAGAAGGTGTGCTATCATCTTCTTAACACTGACAGTGTACCACCATTGGGGACTGTAGTGCCGCTCATACTCCTCCCATTTCTCAGGATGTAGGTCATGACCTGAGTGTCCTCTCTTTAGATGACTTTCCACGTCTCGACGGTTGACAAAAGCGTAACTCACCAAGTGGGGCTCCTTAATGAACCCATAGCCTTTGTACACATTGAACTCCAGCACGGAACCCCTCTTGTGCTTCGTGGACTCCACAGCTGGGGCCTTACGGACCTTGCTCTTCTCGAGCTTGGCGCGTACATCCATTTCCTGCTTTGCCTAGATTTCCTTCTCTCGCTCCTCCTCTAGCTGCTGTTATCATCGGAGATACTCCCTTTTTGGCATTACCTTTATCAGTTCCCTCTGTGCTTCAGCACTGCCACCCGGGAACCCCATCAGGTCTTCTCCCCTGTGGATCCAATGTAAGTAAACCATCTCCGCTACAGCTCCCTCAGCTCTGGGGAAAAGTTTGGTTGCAGTGGGGCTGGGAGTCTCACATCCAACATCATCCCACTATCCCAGTCCATCAACTGGGCAGCCCGACCGGGGGCACTAAGGGGAGGGGTACCCAAGGGACCCACCAGAGCAATGGATACTGCTGGGCTTATTGCTGTGCTGGTCTTAGTGACCGCATCATCAGTCCTCTTCTGGACCTCTGGCTCCTTATCCCGGGAAACTGGTTGCCGCTCCGCCTTCTCCCAGAGCCCTTTGCGCGACTTGCCCAAGGTGGCCATATGCATCTCCAGGAGCAGTCGCCCCAGCTCTTTGACCTCCTCCTCCTGGAGGCCTGCCTCCATCTCTGGCAGTGGCTCCTGGGACCTCTATAGCTGACCTGGTAAACCAGCCTCGGGCCCGGCAAATGTGGGAGCCTTTCTCTCTTGTTCCACCATTGCTCTGCCTCGTCTCGTGGCTTCATCAGCTCTCTCCTTCTCTTCCATCTTGTTGTCTCCCTGTCCCCCATGCACATCCGGGGATGGAGACTCAAAGGGTGCATTCCTTTTTGCGCCGCTGGCCAGCTCATCCCACAATGGGTAAATGGGACCCTCCCACTGACCAGCGCATGGCAGCTGCCCTTGCACAGTATTTTAAGCGTAGTCTTCAAACCCTCGGTTCTTTAGGTGCATGGGACCTGGTGTTAGCGAGGTCCAGATCCTGTTCTTGACGCCAATTGCGACGCCCACTAGGGCCAGGAGTACTCAGTATCCAGGTCGATCAGTTCTTGGGGGGATCACAATGGCGGTCACCTGGCTCCGTGACCCTGGCCGTGCAGTAAAAAGGGGTGAATTATAGAGGAAAGTTTGAATTATAGAGGAAAGTTGGTGATCGACCAGGGATAGCCAACGCTTCACATCAGAACCACTGGTGCAGATTGTGGTGCAGGCGGGATGGTATCGCTCCTCACAAGTGTATCGGGACCCCAGGGCAGGTAATGATAATTAGTCTATAGTGGTGTTGGTGGTAAGAAAAGCTGCAGGATGTAGAAGAAAAAGGCAAACACAGTTCTTGCAGTTCTTTACCTTTACTTGCTGTATGGGCAAAGTTGCCCAGCCGCGTGCTGTACATCTCCAAAGTGCAGCCAGGTCAGTTCCCAGGTGGTTGAGGTCACTCTACCAAGACACTGTTCTTTGCCTTTCATAGTTGCTCTTCTCCTGTTCTGAATTCTCTCCCTCCTTGCCAGTACCTTTGTGGACAGGGTCCCAGTCTGATGGCTGCGGGCCTTGTCGGGCGAGTGCTTTCGCATGTCCCCTGACCCTAGTTCTCGCCACCGTCCTGGAGATTATCCACCTGGCCACCGCTCATGCAGCAAGAGTGCCCTCCAGTTTTTCTGGCTGGGGCCTGCAGCACTCCCTCCAGTTTGGCAACTTGTCCCTCCACTTGCCTCGAACTGGCAGTGGATTAAGGGTGCCACGGGTGAATCCTCACTCCCGTGCCCCCTAAGACTTCTCTGACTCTCTTCCTCTCCTCTTTTATCTGAACACCTTCTACTCACACTCACTCCCTTTTCTAACTTTTTGCCAGAAAATGGGGCTCTCCCTTTTAATAGGATGCACCCAAATCCCCTGGTCCTGATTTGGGATGGTGTTGTGGGCAATCTTGTGTCTTGGGTTTGTGAGAACGATGACACCACACCTATGGAGTATGCGCAGCATCACTGCGGCAACCAGTCTGCAATAAAGCTATACAGTAATTGTCATAATCAACAAGCTTTTTATGATATACAGTTGTGGCCTAAAGTATTGACACCCCTGTAATTCTGAGATAATACTCAGTTTCTTCCTGAAAATGATTGCAATCACAAATTCTTTGGTATTATTATCTTCATTTAATTTGTCTTCAATGAAAAAACACAAAAAGAATTGTCCTAAAGCCAAATTGGATATAATTCCACATCAAAAATAAAAAGTGGGTGGACAAAAGTATTGGCACTGTTAGAAAAATCATGTGATGCTTCTCTAATTTGTGTAATTAACAGCACCTGTAAGTTACCTGTGGCACCTAACAGGTGTTGGCAATAACTAAATCACACTTGCAGCCAGTTGACATGGATTAAAGTTGACTCAACCTCTGTCCTGTGTCCTTGTGTGTACCACATTGAGCATGGAGAAATGAAAGAAGACCAAAGAACTGTCTGAGGACTTGAGAAACCAAATTGTGAGGAAGCATGAGCAATCCCAAGGCTACAAGTCCATTTCCAAAGACCTGAATGTTCCTGTGTCTACCGTGTGCAGTGTCATCAAGAAGTTTAAAGCCCATGGCACTGTGGCTAACCTCCGTAGATGTGGATGGAAAAAAAAAATTGACGAGAGATTTCAACGCAAGATTGTGCGGATGGTGGATAAAGAACCTCGACTAACATCCAAACAAGTTCAAGCTGTCCTGCAGTCCGAGGGTACAAGAGCATCAACCCGTACTATCCGTCAGCATCTGAATGAAAAAGGACTGTATGGTAGGAGACCCAGGAAGACCCCACTTCTTCCCCCAGACATAAAAAAGCCAGGCTGGAGTTTGCCAAAACTTACCTGAGAAAGCCCAAAACCTTTTGGAAGAATGTTCTCTGGTCAGATGAGACAAAAGTAGAGCTTTTTGGGCAATTGCATCAACATAGAGTTTACAGGAGAAAAAAAGAGGCATTCAAAGAAAAGAACACGGTCCCTACAGTCAAACATGGCTGAGGTTCCCTGATGTTTTGGGGTTGCTTTGCTGCCTCTGGCACTGGACTGCTTGACCGTGTGCATTGCATTATGAAGTCTGAATACTACCAACAAATTTTGCAGCATAATGTAGGGCCCAGTGTGAGAAAGCTTGGTCTCCCTCAGAGGTCATGGGTCTTCCAGCAGGACAATGACCCAAAACACACTTCAAAAAGCACTACAAAATGGTTTGAGAGAAAGCACTGGAGACTTCTAAGATGGCCAGCAGTGAGTCCAGACCTGAATCCCATAGAACACCTGTGGAGAGATCTAAAAATGGCAGTTTGGAGAAGGCACCCTTCAAATATCAGGGACCTGGAGCAGTTTGCCAAAGAAGAATGGTCTAAAATTCCAGCAGAGCATTGTAAGAAACTCATTGATGGTTACCGGAAGCGGTTGATCGCAGTAATTTTGGCTAAAGGTTGTGCAACCAAGTATTAGGCTGAGGGTGCCAATACTTTTGTCCGGCCCATTTTTGGAGTTTTGTGTGAAATGATCAATGTTTTGCTTTTTGCTTCACTCTCTTTTGTGTTTTTTCATTGAAGACAAATTAAATGAAGATAATAATGCCAAAGAATTTGTGATTGCAATCATTTTCAGGAAGAAACTGAGTATTATCTGACAGAATTGCAGGGGTGTCAATACTTTTGACCACAACTATATATGGATATAATAAGGTACCACCATAAAGCGTACCATAATCCTCATGATATTTTTTAATGCACATGCACCATTTATTAACCCCTAGTGATTGATCTATATGGAAGTATATGATGCACATGAAATATATAATGTATGAGTTGCATATGTAAATTGCATAACTGTACAGTTAATTGATTGTTGTACACCTGTATCACTATTTAAGTGTGAGTTTATTGTGAGCACATTGCTTGAGAAAGACAAAAGCAATCTGTTGAAACGTCGCTATGGTCCAGTAAATATCCACTTTTCATCACCCTAGTTGGAATGTTGCCTTGTTCTCTCTATTTAGATAGATAGATATAGATAGATGAAAAGTAGAGATACATTTATAGACAGATGGAAAAAATAAATAGATTTAGAGATAGATAGATAGATAGATGTCAAAAGCTACAGAATGTCCCATCCCCCTATATATTGTTAGCTTGCACCCTTTACTGCCTTTTATATTGCACTAAAGCGTGTTTAGCCTTATACTCAGCTAAAAATAAATACCGTATATACTCGTGTATAAGCCGAGTTTTTCAGCCCAAAAATTGGGCTGAAAAGTCCCCCCCTCGGCTTATACACGGGTCAATACGGTGGGAGGGGGCGCGGGGGGTGGGGGGGGTGCTGCGCAGTATTTCTTACCTTGTCCCCCGTTCTGCAGTGCCATTCGGTGTCCTCCGTGCTCCGTTCCCGGTCTGCTGTGCCTTGTGGTTCCTCCTGCTTCGGTTCCATCATCGGTGCTGGGGCCGCCATCTTCCGGAAGGCACTGCAGAACGGGAGGACAAGGTAGGAAGCTGTGTGTATGTGTGTGTGTATGTGTATATATGTGTATATGTGTGTGTGTGTATATGTGTGTATGTATGGGTATGTGTATGTAAGTAGGCTGGCTGCCAATATAAGCCATACCACTGGGGCTGCTGTATATACCTCTGGGGCTGCTGTATACTACCACTGGGGCTGTATATACTTCTGGGGCTGCTGGATACTACCACTGGGGCTGTATATACCTCTGGGGCTGCTGGATACTACCACTGGGGCTGTATATACCTCTGGGGCTACTGTATACTACCACTGGGGCTGTATATACCTCTGGGGCTGCTGGAACCTACCACTGGGGCTTTATATACTTCTGGGGCTACTGTATACTACCACTGGGGCTGTATATACCTCTGGGGCTGCTGGATACTACCACTGGGGCTGTATATACCTCTGGGGCTACTGTATACTACCACTGGGGCTGTATATACCTCTGGGGTTGCTGGATACTACCACTGGGCTGTATATACCACTGGGGAGGCTGCTGTATACCACACTGCTGGGGGCTGTATACCTGTACTGGGGTCTACCCTCGGCTTATACACGAGTCAATAGGTTTTCCCAGATTTTGGGGGCAAAAGTAGGGGGTCGGCTTATACACAGGTCGGCTTATACACGAGTATATACGGTAATTAATATAAACAACATGGAGTACCCCAATTTTTCATTGCCAGCAAGGGTACAGCAGACAGCTGCAGCCTTCAGACCACAACTGGCACCTTAACCTTGCTTGATAATCCAAAACAGAGGTCACCACAAGTTATTTTTCCAAATTATTTATTTAATAATTTGAAATAACAATGGCGTAGAGTCCACCCATTTTTGATTACCAGTCAAGGGAAAGCTGACAGGATGGGTCTGGTATTCTCATGGTGGAAAGGGCCATCTTTAACAGTTTATCTTTCAAAGATATACCGATAGGATGTTTATATTGTGAGCCCCAAGAGGGACAGTGTTGCAAAATGTATGTAAAGCAGTATGGAATTAATAGCGCTATATAAATGAATAAATATTATATTATTTGTTAAAAATAGTAGGATGCAGCCGCCCCAGAATTAGCGCCTCCATAAAATGCTCTAATCTTGACGCTTCACTGCCGTGGTGTGGTGGCAGTTGGGGTTAATGACAGTTGAGTCTTTTCAGCTGTCAAATGACTACTGTAAATAATAAAAAACACAGACACAGAGAAAAATCCTTTATCAGAAAAAAACATAAGGAGAAAATTCCTTTATTGTAAATAAAATACCCAGACAACTCGCTGTCACCCATTTATTAAGCCCAAACATACCCTCTGATGATAATCCACAGCGAGGTCCCTCAAAGATCTGCAATGCTGCTACATCCCTGTGAGTAGACACATGTCCATTCATCTGGTGCATCAGACTCACTCTAACACATGGCTGTGCCATGAAAATGTTCATCTAAAGACTCTGCAGTACCACGCATGCTCTGTCTTCAGATGAATTATCTGATGTCACCGCTCAGCTTAGAAAGCTGGCTGCCAATGTCTGAGTGCTACCGGTGGTGGCTGACATGTCTCCGGACTATCTACTTATCCAGATGAAGGAGAGTTAGGATGTTTTGTTGGGTTACAACTCATGCTGGATGTAGATTACCATCAGAGGGTATGTTTCATGGGTAAAAAAGAGGGGAAACAGAGTACCTGTGTGTTTTATTCCAAATAAACGATTTTTCTCTGTGTTGTGTCTTTTTTCTTCTTACTTAGATATTGATAATGGCCAACTCTAATATAGGCCTGATATTATCAATCTAAAGCTTGATATCAGCTGGTTAATCATCAGCTGACATTAACTCATTATTACCCTGTCTGCCACCAACACCAGGGCAAATGTTAGAGTGGGTTAACCATCAGTTCTAGCATCTCTCTATATTGGTGTGGTTGAATGCTGCAAATTTTAGCGTGGGGTGCTCAGAACGATTGGGCCCTACCATCTTGAGAAATCCAGCCCCAGCTTCCTGAGTTACCATGGCTGGAAATCAAACATGTAGTAAAGCACATGCCCATTTTTACAATTTTTTGTTTGTTCTTACAGAAATCTGATGTCAGTTTGATTTCCATACTGGCATCCAATCACAGATAACAGTAGAGAGGGTGGGTGGGGCTAAGGCTTGGCTTGAACCAATCAACAGGGGGAAAACAATGAGGTTGATGAGCAGACCTGGAAGCAGCTTGACAGTGGTGGTGAAGCTTGGTAAATTATAGCCTAGCAATCTAATTCCTGGGCCAAAACAGTGGGGCTCCACTGTAAATCAGTTTGAGTTGTGTTTGGTGGCTTTTGGCCCCCTTTGAAGCTGTTTCCTAGGAACTTGCTTTTGCCTTCCTTTGATTTGAATGTGGTTTGGAATTTTGGTGAACTTTTTGCCATCTGTTCGACAAACGTATGCCTGTTGAGCGAGCAGAGTCGAACCCGAACTTCAAAAGGGTCGTTCATCTCTACCAAGGACAACATCTGCAAAGAGTTTGTATATTCTATCTGTTTATGCATGAGTTCCCTCTGGGTACTTCAGTCTTCTCTCACCCTCTAAAGACATACTAATAGAGAATTTTGTTAATGAGCCACAAGGGTGACAGTGATGATGTCTGCAAAGTACTGTGGAAATTAATGGCATTATATGAATGAGAAAATTAATAAAGTGGAGAAAAAGGCATAAAGTTACTGATTAAATACTTCATATTTTCAAATGAGTTCTTGGTTGGTAGTGAATAGATCCAGAAAGCCTTCCCTTCCTTCAACTTCTGAATCAAATTGCTTCTTCCCACCTCAGCTCCTATCAGATTTTGTTCTGTAACCTGGTAATGTAGTTGTGACACAGTAATTTGGCATGGCAATAAGTGTGTTTTTATTGTTTTTTTGTAATTTGTATGAGGGAGGGAAGGGTGGTCACTTCCTGAGCTGTTCACCATTATGCACCTATCTTTTCGAAAAATATTTAATTATGAGCCAGGCCTAGTTTCTATCACCTCACCATTTAATTTTGAGATTTTTCTGGGCACATGGACATTGGAGTCATTGGACCTAGGGACTAACCATATTGTGCACACCTTGTCATGGTTAGTTAATTTTTTTATCAAAACAAGTAAAAACTAACTAATCTCATTATAAGTCTTGTATTTCTTAATTATAGTGCACTAATGCACAGTGTATTAATGTCTGCATATTGACCACAGCATGTTTATGCACCTGTATATTAATTTAACAGTACAGATGTGTGGTCCCTTTTGTTTAGACTGTACAAGGAAAGGACACCGGCTCACTTGTATCTCTGCATGGAAAGAGTTCCAGAAGAGAAGTAGTAGAAAGCTGATCCAGCACATCCAAAATAGGAAGAAAAACTTTTTCTTTATTAAATCATGTAATCCATAAAAGCTGGACCCGAAGGTTCAAAAGTGTCAAGATGTTATCAGACAAATGGCATTGTCACAGATAAAACAGCAGGGTTTATATGTTTTGGGGTCTCACACTTAAGTCATAACCACAGGGGTAAGGAGTAAGCCACCGAAATGTGTTAACCCTAATAACATCTTGTCACTTTTGTACTTTCAGGTCTTGCTGTTATGGATTACATGATCTAATAAAGAAAAAGGGTTTTATGCCTATTTTGGATGTACTGGATCATCTTTCTACTACTTTTTTTTTAGATTGTAGTATGGTTAACATGGCATTCCTGCGCAGGATGGTAGATTTGTGTTATGATCTGCAATCTCAAATTAGTTGGTTAGTTACCACCACATTTTCAAGATATCACCAGCCTCATAGGCATCAGTAGATCATTAGATCAAAAGACAGTCTGGACATTCTGGTTTGTACATAAACCATGAGAATTAGATGTGGGAAATAGTTTGTGTGTTTTTATGTTATTTTTCAGAATTTCTTAATTAATACTTTATTAATATTGGTTTTATTGGATGTTGTGATTGAAAGGATACAGACGTGTCATGTTTTTAGTAAAGTAAACCAATTAAACCTTATGGACATGTATTAGGCAACAATGATAGATATTAAGTGTAGTTCTCATTGTGTGGACTCAAACCAGACATGAATTACAGTGTGTTGTGAAAGTATTTGGCCCCCTTGAACTTTTCAATCTTTTGCCACATTTCAGGCTTCAAACATAAAAATATAAATTCTAATTTTTTTGTGAAGAATCAGTAACAAGTGGGACACAATCATGAAGTGAAACAAAATTTATTGAATATTTTAAACTTTTTTAACAAATAAAAAACTGAAAAGTGGGGCGTGCAATATTATTCAGCCCCTTTTACTTTCAGTGCAGCAAACTCACTCCAGATGTTCAGTGAGGATCTCTGAATGATACAATGTTGCCCTAAAAGAGTGGTAATGATAAATAGAATCCACCTGTGTGTAATCAAGTCTCCGTATAAATGCACCTGCTCTATGATAGTCTCAGGGTTCTGTTTCAAGTGCAGAGAGCAGCATGAAGACCAAGGAACACACCAGATAGGTCCGAGATACTGTTGTGGTGAAGTTTAAAGCTGGGTTTGGATACAAAAAGATTTCCTAAGTTTTAAACATCTCAAGGAGCACTGTGCAAGTGATCATATTGAAATGGAAGGAATATCAGACCACTGCAAATCTACCAAGACCTGGCCATCCCTCTAAACTTTCATCTTGAACAAGGTGAAGACTGATCAGAGATGCAGCCAAAAGGCCATGATCACTCTGGATGAACTGAGGTTGGAGAGTCTGTCCATAGGACAACAATCAGTTTTACACTGCACAAATCTGGCCTTTATTGAAGATTGACCAGAAGAAAGCAATTTCTCAAAAATATCCATAAAAAGTCTCATTTGAAGTTTGAAACAAGCCACCTGTGAGACACACCAAACATGTGGAATAAGGTGCTCTGGTCAGATGAAACCAAAATCAAACTTTTTGGCCATAATTCAAAATTATATATTTGGAGTAAAACCAGCACAGCTCATCACCCTCAAACATGGTGGTGGCAGATTCATGGTTTGGGCCTGGGAAGATGTTTAAAATTGATGGGAAATTGATGGGAGAATAAACGGAGCCAAATACAGGACCATTCTGGAAGAAAACCTGTTGAAATCTGCAAAAGACCTGAGACTGGGACGGAGATGTATCTTCCAACAAGACAATGATTCCAAACATAAAGCAAAATCTACAAGGGAATGGTTCAAAAATAATCGTATCCAGGTTTTAAATGGCCAAGTCACAGTCCAGACCTGAATCCAATCGAGAATCTGTGGAAAGATATAAAAACTGCTGTTCACAAACGCTCTCCATCCAACCTCACTGAGCTCCAGCTGTTTTGCAAGGAAGAATGGGCAAGAATTTCAGTCTCTCGATGTGCAAAACTGATAGAGACATACAACAAGCGACTTGCAGCTGTAATCGCAGCAAAAGATGGCGCTACAAAGTATTAACTCAAGTGGCTTCATGACTGTGTCCCACTTGTTGATTCTTCACAAAAAAATTAGAATTTATATTTTTATGTTTAAAGCCTGAAATTATGGCAAAGGGTTGAAAAGTTCAAGGGGGTCAAATACTTTCACAAGTCACTGTACATTATTGAGCATTCAGTACCATTGTTTTGTGCTTTGCCCCAAAACGTGTTGCCGACAAGACGTTCAGCTGATAGCCGAGGGCTGCAACAGTTACAACAGTAAAACTTTCAATTGTATAATGTTCACCACTGGTTTTATTGCTTCATTTGTGTGAGTGGAAGGCAACAAAACATATATTTAAAATGTTTTTCCATATTATTCATCTTAAAATGATTAATTTGTAAGGGCAGTTGATTATCAATATATGAATAAGTACAATACTCAATTATTGAGGTCCCTTTCACATCGGTGTTTTTGCTGATTAGCGGCAGATCCAACAGATTTACCGCATCTGCCACGTAACGGCTGCACTTGAGGCACACTTGCGTCAAGCCCCATTCATTCTCTATGGGACTTGCGGCAGATGCGGTAAATGAGGTGTTTGCCACTATCCAGCACTTGCAGCAGTTGCGGCAAGTCAGCTAGCAGTAATTTTTTTCACGTGCTGCAAGTGCCGCAAGTACCGGATCTGGCAAACCGCACTTGACTGCAAGTCCTATAGAGAATGAATGGGGCTTGCCTCAAGTATGCTGCAAGTGCAGCAGTTATGCGGCAGATGCGGTGAATCTGACGGATCTGCCGCAAATGTAAAAAAACTCTGATGTGAAAGGGGCCTTATTTATTCAAATGACATTACTACTAAATTAATAATACAATAATGCAGACTTATTCACCAAATACCTGCACATATAAAGAACAAATGTAAAGTAAGGCTAAAATCTTGGACCAGGTATCTCGTAGCTAAATTTTAAAAGACACAAGAAAATAAAAATGAGAGTCAGAATAACAAATAAACCTTACCAAGTCACTCAGGACCGATTCAAAGACAACACAAAATGCATTAAAATGCAGTAAAAACAATAAAAATCCAGTCATCTTGAAAAAGCAGAATCTTATCTGCAATAAAGCCAGTCAATAAAGAAGCTCTCTCATTTAAACATCAAATGCACATTGTTTTGCAACACCTGTTATTCAGCCATAATAGCTTTCTTAACCTGTCAAAGTGTTTAAGCTGAGGAAAAGAAATGGGCCTCCAGCTGTGCAGCTCAGTGGAGGAAGCTTGTGCAAAGCGATATTAGTTTAATGAAATGTGTACAGATTGTAATTGTGGTAATAAGAGGGCAATTCCCCGAGGTGCAATAGGAAGGCAGGGTATGCAGTCAAGCGCAAAACCACAATATTCAGATTTAACATAGAACGAAAGAAAATGGGGAGCACAGCGCGGGAACTAATGTAGCAGAAACAGAGGTGTTAGGTGGTAAAACACACAAGCTTCAAATGTGATGTATTCTTACTTATGGAGAATTTATAGTTCATAAGTAATTCTTCTTCGGTAGCACGCACAGCACAGCACTGAGAACAGTCAAAAGAAAGGTTATGGTTATGTATATAAATTCTATTTATGAACTAAAATAGTTATCTCATTTCATTACTAAGTGTTCAGTAGAGAATATATGTGTCTCTTCAAAAATAAAGCTAAAAATTATTTAGGAAACGAGATTTCTAAATTTCCTTAACTTCTTATTGAAAAGTAATACTGGATAAAGCAAGATAGACAACCCGTATGGTTAGTTTTTTTTTTTAAAGAAAAAAAGGTTTCATACATCAATAATATCAATATGAAATACTAATTACCTTAAACTGACTTAGTCAACCACATGATTGAACAATTTTTGGCTTCATTGTGCCTAATCTTTAAATATTTTCAAACCTTAATCATGATCGGTCATGTTATAAGACTAAATAGTGCCCAGAAATGATTACCGGAGAATACTTTTAACATTTATTTTGAGACTGGGTTGAAATATCATTTGAGATTGACAGGGCTAATTTAAAAACAACAATGTATACCATAAAAAGCTTTCTAAAGGAATAGCAACAACCCTTGGTGAAATATGTCAAGACATGTCTCTATTGTGATAGTTAGAGATGAGCGAACTTTTCCTGAACATGTTCGACAATTTCAAAATAAGCACAAACATTGCAGATTCAATTCGTGCTCAGGAAACACAAGCAATTTACTAACAAAAATAGATGAATGTGGCTTTCTACGGTAACTGATCAGATGAAAAAAAGCATTGCTATATTTAAAAGATGCTTTTCTTCTGCCTTCTGACTGTGTAAGATAGCAGTCAGGATGTGTTTGATGAGGGGAGGGGGTGGGGAGGTGGTCAGAGAAGCATTGAACTCCATTTTTTCCCTTGCATTTTCTGTGTGGATGTTCCAGGCCAGTAGCCAATCAGGGCACATAAAACATCCACAAGTTGTAGACAGAAGGGTATGTGTCATTGGCTGGCTCATTTCATTCGCTGCCAAAGTCACATGTCCCTCAGAATATAAGAAAAGGATATTGGCCGTCATCGGCATTTTCAGAGAGTTACAGCTATGGACATTGCAGCTGTTGCTCTGTGATGTTCTATCCTTTTCTGTCCTGCTTCATCCATGCTACACTAAAAGATAGTAGCCACTTGATCTATTTTTAGATAGAATAGGAGGTCAGGAGGGTCCATTCAGACATAGACATTTTTTGCTGAGAACAAGTGTGATTACCAAATCTGTGTGCATTACCAAAGCTGCGTTTTTTGCATACAACAAGTAATTGCCAAATCTTTGAGTTTCCCCTAAAATGGTGTCTTTGGGCCTTAGACAAGTGATTGCCAACTCCTTTTTTTCCCCTGAAAAGGCTTTTTTTGGCCTCAAATAATTGATTGCCAAATCATTGTTTCGCCTAAAAAGGGTGTGTTTGGCCTCAACCAAGAGATTGCAAAATAATTTTGTTTCCTTTAAAAAAGCTGTATATGGCCTCAAACAACTGATTGCCAAATCCTTCAGTTTCCTCTTAAAAGGCTATGTTTTGCCTCGAACAAGTGATTACTAAATCCTTCTGTTTCTCCTAAAAAGGTTTTTTTGGCCTCAAACAACTGATTGTCAAATCCTTCAGTTTCCTCTACAAGGGCTGTGTTCGCCCTCAAAAGACTGATTGCTAAATCCTTCAGTTTCCCATAAAAATGCCGTGTTTAACCTCAAACAACCAAATATTTGTGGTTCCCCTGAAAAGTTTTTTTGGCCTCCAAATAAATTCATTGCCAAATCTTTGTCTTTTGTCAAATAACCTTTTATTTGGCCTCAAACAAATGCTTTCCAAATCATTAGGCATTAACATGAGTGGGAAATCCCAAGGTCATGATGGAAAGGGAAAAAGCGTGGTGAAAATGAGAATAAGTGTGGTGGAATGGTAAATGGGCTTGGTGTTGGAGATGTACGTGGAGTAGGTGCTACTGCTAATGTTACTGAAAGGTGTACTGACCAAACACCGACTCAACATGTCCCAAGCCAAGTGACAACTTTTGTAACTGAACTGCCTACTCCATTCTTTATATTTGTGAGCAGCAGAGTGATATGTGTAGAGATTAGCAAACTTTCACCGCACATGTTCGCCAATGTTAAATTCAACACGAATATTCATGGTTCATGATCGGAAACCCAAGCAATTTAGCAAAAAAGGAGAAAACAGCTTTTTTCATTAACTGGTCAGATAAAAATAAAGCATACTACGTTTCAGTCATGCTTTTCTTCTACCTTCTGACAGTGTAAGATAGCGGGTTAGGATGTGGTGGGGAGAGGTCAGAGTAACGTCCTACTCCATCTATTTTTTCCAAAGCAAGCCGAATGTGGTGCAAATCATGCTTGCAGAGTGAGCACAGAACAAGGACCTTTGCACTCTTCTGCACAATTTCAAAATGGCTACTAAGATGATTAGCACTGACAATGCTATCATCAGCATCACTATTCTGGTCATCTACTTTCTGGAGCAAGCTTAAAAAGTCTGCGGGATGAGGTGGTGGTACCAGAGAAAGAGGAGGAGGAAGAAGAGGAGAATATGGAAAGGATATTGATACCTAAAATTTCCAGAATCTGCAACATGATGTCCATATCGTTAGGATTTGAATTAGTGATGACTACTGGGTTGCCATAGTTGGATCCATGCTACAAGAGTAAATTTAGCCAGATGCTTCTTGCATTGGACGTGCATGCTGAAGTATCAAAAAAAGCCTGTAGACAATCTTCAGACTGGGTTTCATCAACACATCAGTGAGGGAAATAGTATGCATGGCAGATCTACACTTTCAACTTGGGGGAAGTCGAGTTGTCAGCGTAGAAACATTAGCAGCAGCAGTTTAAAAGTCAGAAACAATTTCTGGGAGTTCTTTGACTAATTTTTAAAGCGAGACTGTCCACTGGCAGAGCTGAGTACAAATCTGACACATAGAGAATGACTGGAGAGGGTGGTGTAGGAGTATCTTCAGCTCAATATCCATGCATCCATTAGGGGGGGGAAGTTGAATCTTTTGCATTTTGGGCATCAAAAATAGAAGAGAGGCAGAGCTTGCAAGTCATGCCTTGGAGGTTTTATAATTGCCATCAGCCAGCATTCTCTCAGCGCATTCAACTGTCCCATGAAAATATAGACTATAAACTTTCATTAACCCTAGAACGCATACCTGGGGCCTCGCAGGCCCGCCAGGTTACTTGTTTTCTATTTTCTGTAAAAGTACTTTAGTTTGAATTTTGAAAATCTAGGTAATCCTCAGGTATATAGTTGTTAGTAATTTCCAGTTATTCATATATTTTTATGTTACAGACATTTCAGTATAACAACCTTTTTTTGGGACTACCCCATATTCACGCACCTGGGGCCTTTTAGGCCCGTACTAGGTTTACATGTGATATTCAGTCTTTTTGTCTGTATTGTTGCTGGGGAAGAACTTTTATGACTCTGGGAAGAGTGTGGATTCTGCATGACAACATGGTCATGTGATCTTGGAAGGGAGGCTCCCTCACAAAGTCATGTGTCTCTGACCTCATCACAGGTCTTTTTGTCCTAATTGCTGGAGCTTTGGAGGAAGAAGTCAGCTTTCTTTTGTCTGGAAATAGAAACTTTCTGAGCTCCAAAACCAGAGGCTTCTACTGCACTACAAGCAAGTGATCTGTTGGAGGTAAGATTAGGGGGGCTGCACTTTACCTGCTTTATATCGCTTGGTGTGCTGGGACCCTAACAAAGAGTCTTATCACATACTGTTTACAGTGCACAAGCCTGATTGTAATCTTTTTCTTTTTTTCTTTTTAGTCTACTGACATCTAAAATTACAATGGCACAGTCATTCCGCCAGCCTTAGCTGGGGTCACCAGGAGGTCAGTTCCATTACGGATCCCCTCCTGGCGGACCCCAGCGCTACTGGGAATGCATCCTTACTTTGCAATTGTAAAATAAATTTTGAAAAGTATTTTTATTTGAGTTATTCCTTGTTATTTGCACACAGGCCTAAAAGGCCCCAGGTGCGTGAATATGGGGTAGTCCCAAAAAAAGGTTGTTATACCGAAATGCCTATAGCATAAAAATATATGAACAACTGGAAATTACTAACAACTATATACCTGAGGAATACCTAGAGTTTCAAAAATCTAACTAAAGTAATTTTACAGAAACTAGAAAACAGGTAACCTGGCAGGCCTGCGAGGCCCCAGGTATGCGTCCGCCAGCCTTAGCTGGGGTCACCAGGAGGTCAGATCCATTACGGAATCCCGTCCTGGCGGACTCCAGCGCTAGTGGGAATGCATCCTTACTTTGCAATAAACTTTGAAAAGTATTTTTTTTTAGTTATTCCATGATAATTGAAAACGGGCCTAAAAGGCCCCAGGTGCGTGAATGTGTAGATTTCTATGGGTATGCGTTCTAGGGTTAAGAAGAGCACATCATGGATCTCCAAGGACTTTTCCTACCCCGTAGCAGACTGGGCAGTGTAGGTGATATTGTACATTTCAGTGTGCTGCATTTATTTTGCCATTATGCAATTTTTATTCTCTGTCAATTGATGCCACTTTGGTGGTGTCTGGCCCTAATTTTTTGATATGTGGAGACTCTTCTCGGGAGGTCTCGTTCTTGTCTCTTTCCTGAATTTCCTCAAACAGTGATGTTTAAGTATGATGCTTACATGTGTCACTTATCCCCCTGTTACTAATGAATATTTAACCTTGTAATGCTAGGCCAGGACCTGCTCCAAACCCTGTGCCATACATGCAGTCTGGCTATTTTACAATTTTTATGCTTTAATGGTATCGGGCACTATTTTTTTTAAATTTGGAGACTCTTCTTGGGGTTCTCCTTGTCTGTTTCCTGAATTTAGCATGGTTCTGTGAGCATGATGCTTACATATGTCACTCATCCCCCTATTATTAATTAATGTTTAGCCTTAAAATGCTAGGCCAGGCCCTGTTACAGATCCTGTGCAATGCATGCAGACTGTGGCGTTCTCCAATTTTTTTTATTCTGGGTTGATTCCACTTTGGAGGTATTTGTCCCTAATTTTTTGAAATATGTTGACTCTTTCTGGGGTCTCCTTGTCTGTTTCCTGAAATTAGCAGGGGTCTCTGAGTATGATGTCTAGATGTGTCAAATATCTCCCTGCTGCTAATGAATGTTTAACCTTGAAATGCTAAGCCAGGCCCTGTTCCAGCCCCTTTGCCATGGATGCAGGCTGTGCCACTCTTCAATTATTATTCTGGGTCTATTGATGCTATTTTGCTGGTATCTGGCCTCATTTTTTTGAAATGTGGAGAGTTTTCTTTGGGTGTCTTTGTTATGTGCTTCGTGAATTTAGCAGAGCTCATTAGCACCATGCATACACCTGAAGCTTGAAATGCTGGGCCAAGCCTTGTTCCATGCATCCACAATGCATCATGATAAAATGTTAATTCTGGGAAATAGATGGCATTTTCCCTGGTGTCTAGCCTAATTTGAGCTGTTTTTGAAGCTTTTGGGCCCATTTGAAGGTGTTTTCTATGCCCTTAATTTTACCTCCCATTGATTTTAGTGGGGTCGTAAGTTCGATGAACTGTTCAGCTAGCATGTCGGCAAACATAAGCCTGTTTGGCAAACTGAACTGAAGCCAAACATCTAAATGTTCACTCATCTCTACTAAGGACCTCTCAGACATCCTTCATGAGGACAATATTATTAATCTGAATACTCTGTTATCCACAGCAACTATTGAAAAAGACCCCATTGTGGTCAAAACATCTGTCACTGTTTTTCTGCAACTTATAAATAAATGCACAACATTGAAAACTATGTGGAGAATGTAGTGAATTCCTTATATTTCACTTTGTGAAATGCATCTTGAAATCTGAAGATTACCAATGGATTAGGAGTTGTAAAGTAGTGCCAAGGTCAGAAAACTGAGTTTGCATGCTTGGTTATATACCTTTCAGCAGTGGACAGCAATGAGTCTGAATCTATATCCAATTAAACACCTGTGGAGAGATCTTAAACTTGTTGTTGTGAGATTGCACCCTTCAAATATGGGAGACCTAGAGTAATTTGCAAAAAAAGAGTGGTTCAAAATTCCAGTTGTGAGGTGTAAACATATTATTAATGGTTATAAGAAGCAATTGCTTGTAGTTATTTATTCCAAAGGGCGTCCTATTTGCCTTTTTTTGTTTTTTTTTTGTGTTGTTCCTATACGCAAATAAAATAAATAAATGCGTATAACAAAACATGTACTTGCAAACATTTTTTGAGGCAGAAATTCTTTATTTTCTGGAACAATATCAAATGTACCTACTACTGATGAGTGAGCATGCTCGCCACTACTCGGTACTCGCACGAGTATCACTGTACTCGGGCTACTCAGCGAGCACCGAGTAATCTCACGATACTCGTGCTGTGCTCGTGGTCGTCATCTCTGCATGTTGGCGCTCTTTTGAGAGTCAGCCCACATGCAGGGATTGGCTGGCAGACCACTGCAATGCCACAGCCCTGTTAGTTGTGGCATTGCAGTGATTGGCTGGCCTGCACAGCGTGACTGAGCTTTTATAAGACCCGGCCGCGCTGTGCTCTGCACACAGGCATCCAGACAGTGAGTGTAGGGAGAGTGTCTGCTGCTGCTTAGGGACAGATTTGTGGCCCTCATAGGTAGATCCGGAGCAGGGCTGCAAACTGCTGCTGACCACAACAGTCCTTCTCAGGACTAATCTAGGAGGATATAGGCAGGGTGATACAGATCGGAATCCAAGCTTTTCTGTGACCATAACAGTCACCAGACTGTTGAACTTACTACCTTGATCCAGGTTAGGGACTAAAATCCAAATCTCCTGTGACCATTACAGTCACCAGACTGGTGTACTTACTACCTTGATACAGGTTAGGGACTAAAATCCTACTCTCCTGTGACCATTACAGTCACCAGACTGGTGTACTTACTACCATAATACAGGTTAGGGACTAAAATCCTAATCTCCTGTGAACATTACATTCACCAGACTGGTGTACTTACTACCTTGATACAGGTTAGGGACTAAAATCCTAATCTCCTGTGACCATTACAGTCACCAGAGTGGTGTACTTACTACCTTGATACAGGTTAGGGACTAAAATCCTAATCTCCTGTGACCATTACAGTCACCAGACTGGTGTACTTACTACCTTGATACAGGTTAGGGACTAAAATCCTAATCTCCTGTGACCATTACAGTCACCAGACTGGTGTACTTACTACCTTAATACAGGTTAGGGACTAAAATCCTAATCTCCTGTGACCATTACAGTCACCAGACTGGTGTACTTACTACCTTGATACAGGTTAGGGACTAAAATCCTAATCTCCTGTGACCATTACAGTCACCAGACTGGTGTACTTACTACCTTAATACAGGTTAGGGACTAAAATCCTACTCTCCTGTGACCATTACAGTCACCAGACTGGTGTACTTACTACCTTGATACAGGTTAGGGACTAAAATCCTAATCTCCTGTGACCATTATAGTCACCAGATTGGTGTACTTACTACCTTAATACAGGTTAGGGACTAAAATCCTACTCTCCTGTGACTATTACAGTCACCAGACTGGTGTACTTACTACCTTGATACAGGTTAGGGACTAAAATAATACTCTCCTGTGACCATTACATTCACCAGACTGGTGTACTTACTACCTTGATACAGGTTAGGCATTAAAATTCTAATCTCCTGTGACCATTACAGTCACCAGACTGGTGTACTTACTATCGTAATACAGGTTAGCGACTAAAATCCTACTCTCCTGTGACCATTACAGTCACCAGACTGGTGTACTTACTACCTTGATACAGGTTAGGGACTAAAATCCTAATCTCCTGTGACCATTACAGTCACCAGACTGGTGTACTTACTACCTTAATACAGGTTAGGGACTAAAATCCTACTCTCCTGTGACCATTACAGTCACCAGACTGGTGTACTTACTACCTTGATTCAGGTTAGGGACTAAAATCCTACTCTCCTGTGACCATTACATTCACCAGACTGGTGTACTTACTACCTTGATACAGGTTAGGGACTAAAATCCTACTCTCCTGTGACCATTACAGTCACCAGACTGTTGTCGCTGTATACAAGCAAAATGCGCAAGGGTGTTGGCAAGGAACAAGGAAATGAACGTGATGGTGGTGCAGGCAGAGGCCGAGGTCGTGTGCAAGCACTTATTTCGTAACAAGAAAGGGGCACATCTACTCGCTCACACCTCCGGTCCCAAATTCTTGGGGCACGCTGCAGTGCACCGCTCTTGAACCAACACCAGTGTCAACAGGTTGTTACTTGGATAGCGGATAATGCTTCAAGTCAGATTGGCACCTCCACAAACACCCTGTCTTCCACACGGTCAAGTGTCAGTAGCCGTGATACTGCACCGCACATTTCCCAACCTGATCCTCCTTCCTACCACCAGGCCGAGTACACGTCCACGGACATTACTGATCCCACACTTGGACACTCGGAAGTCCAGAAGTGTGTACCCATGGGTCAGTGGAGGTACATGGCAAATTCCCATAACAAAATTTAAATTCAGTTGTCATTTGTTGGTGGTGTGGTGAAGTCTGGCCCAATCCAAGCCTTGTTCATCTTGATCAGAGTCAGCCTGTCAGCATTTTCAGTTGACAGGCGGGTGCGTTTATCAGTAATGATTCCACCTGCGGCTCTGAAAACACGCTCTGACAAAACGCTAGCGGCAGGGCAGGCCAGGACCTCCAAGGCGTAGAGAGCCAATTCATGCCACGCGTCCAGCTTGGAGACACAATAATTGTAAGGCACAGAGGAATCTAGCAGTACAGTTGTTTGATCTGCAAGGTACTCCTTCAGCATCTGGCCAAACTTAGCATTTCTTGTGGCACTAACCCGCACCTCAGGGGCTGTGGTACGTGAGGGGCTGAGAAAACTGTCCCACATCGTAAAGACTGTTCCCCTACCTCTGGCGGATTGGACTTGTGCCCCTCTCGGCCGTACGCCTTGGTTGTCCACCGATTCTTGACCTATGCCGCTAGCGTTTTGTGAGGGGAATGATTTGCCTACTTCCGTGACTATGGCCTTCTGGAAATGCTGCATTTTGGCTGACCTCTCCGCCTCAGGAATGAGAGACATAAAGTTCTCCTTGTAGCGTGGGTCTAACAGTGTTGCCAACCAGTACTGATTGTCGGCCAAGATGTTGTGAACGATAGGGTCACGAGCCAGGCAGCTTACCATAAAGTCAGCCATGTGCGCCAGACTCTTAACAGCCATCACTTCAGTATCCAGACCAACACGATGACTGAACATGCTGTCCTCTTCCTCCTCCCCCTCCTCCTCATCTCCACTGTCCTCTGGCCAGCCACGCAGAATCGAGGGTATGACTGGTGTACATGTCATATCCTCAATTTGGCCAGAGAGTTGCTCCATGTCTTCATCCTCCTCCTCCTTGTCATAGTCCTCCACTGCACGTTGTGATGAGATGAGGCTGGGCTGTGTGTTTTCACCCACACCCACTACTGTTTCTTGCTCCAAGTCATCGCGCTCGGCCTGCAATGCATCCTCTTTGTTTTTCAGCAGAGACCGTTTTAGAAGGCAGAGTAGTGGTATGGTGACGCTAATAATGGCGTCATCGCCGCTCACCATCTTGGTGGAGTCCTCAAAGTTTTGGAGGACGGTACATAGGTCCGACATCCATCTCCACTCCTCAGGTGTTATGTGTGGAGTTTGACCCATTTCCCGACGGCTTAGGTGATGCAGGTAGTCCACAACTGCCCTCTTCTGCTCACTTATCCTGACCAACATGTGCAGAGTTCATTTCCAACGCGTGGGGACATCACACACCAGTCTGTGGGCCGGAAGACGCAAACGGCGCTGAAAGCCGGCAAGGCCGGCTGAAGCAGCAGGTGACTTGCGAAAATGTGCAGACAGACGGCGAACTTTTACCAGCTGTTCAGACAGCTCTGGGTATGACTTTAGAAACCTCTGAACCACCAGGTTGAGCCTATGGCCCACGCATGGAACATGCGTCAGCTGGCCTCGCCTCAAAGCTGCCACCAGGTCCGGACATTGTCACACACGACCTTCCTGGCTTTTGGTTCAGAGGTGTGAGCCAGTGATCTGCCTGCTGTTTCAGAGCTGTCCACACCTCTTCTGCATTGTGGGGTTTGTCACCTATGCAGACTAGCTTCAGCACAGCCTGTTGCCGCTTCGCAGAGGCAGTGCTGCAGTGCTTCCAGCTTGGGACTGGTGTGGAGGGTACAGTGGATGAGGATGCGCAGGAGGAGGAGGCTGAAGAGCATGACATTCCGGAGCTATAGAGTGTCGGTGAAACCCTGACAGAGATAGGGCCTGCTATCCTTGCTGTGGGAAGGACGTGTTCCGTCCCTCGCTCAGACTGTGTCCCAGCCTCCACAATATTAACCCAGTGTTTTGTCAAGGAGATGTAGTGGCCTTGCCCACAAGCACTAGTCCACGTGTCTGTGGTTAGGTGGACTTTGGCTGAAACAGCGTTGTTCAGGGCACGTGTGATGCTGTTGGACACGTGGGTATGCAATGCGGGGACGCCACATCTGGAGAAATAGTGGCGGCTGGGGACCGAGTAACGTGGGACAGCAGCAGCCATCAGGTCGCGGAATGCTTCCATCTCCACCAGCCGGAAAGGCAACATTTCTAGCTCTATGAGTCGCGAAATGTGATAATTCAGGACTGTGGCATGTGGGGCGTTGGCAGCGTATTTGCGCCTGCGTTCAAAGGTTTGCTGAATGGATAATTGAACGCTGCACTGGAACAAGGACGTGCTTGATGGTGGGGTTATTTGTGCGTGGGCAACTTCAGGTGCAGGGCCGGAGGCTTGTTCGCGGCCAGCATGTACAGGGGATTGGCTCGCACGCACAACACGCGAAGACGTAGCAGTGACATCAGCCATCACCGCTCCTCGACTCTGTTGTACTTCCCACAAAGTCAGGTGCTTGGCTGACATGTGCCTGATCATGCTGGTGATGGTCAGGCTGCTAGTTTTCGTACCCCTGCTGCTGCTGGCATGGCAGGTGTTGCAAATGGCCTTTTTAGAGTCATCTGGAGCCAACTTAAAAAACTGCCAGACTCGGGAAGACCGAACATTTGCACAGGCACCTTGTGTCGTGTTGTTGTTCCGGGGAACGGTTGCCTGCCTTCTGCCTGCGGACCCGACCCTGCTTCGTACTGCCTGTTGGGATGCTACGCCTCCCCTCCCCTGTGCACTGCTGTCCTCGCTCTGCATATCCTCCTGCCAGGTTGGGTCAGCTACTGGATCATCCACCACGTCGTCTTCCTCTTCCTTGGCTAATCGCTGGACTGCTCCTCCTTCTCTTCATGTGCCACCATGATGACCGTTACAATAGTTAGGCTGTTGTTTCAGGTATACCCCCAGTGGTAAATTTTTACGCCCATTCTTTTTGAATGGGCATTACAACGACAGGATACCCGCTCCTTTTCAATGGGAAAAATGTTTTGAGGCCCTCATGCACATTTCTATCCAGGGACAATGTGGAGCCTCCCAATTTTTGGCTGCCCTGGCCAAAGGGCTATACTACAATACACCCACTTCAGGTTTACAGGCCCTCCTGCACGTCTCTATCCAGGGACAATGTGGAGCCTCCCAATTTTTGGCTGCCCTGGCCAAAGGGCTATACTACAATACACCCACTTCAGGTTTACAGGCCCTCCTGCAGGTCTCTATCCAGGGACAATGTGGAGCCTCCCAATTTTTGGCTGCCCTGCCAAAGGCCTATACTACAATACACCCACTTCAGGTTTACAGGCCCCCCTGCACGTCTCTATCCAGGGACAATGTGGAGCCTCCCAATTTTTGGCTGCCCTGGCCAAAGGGCTATACTACAATACACCCACTTCAGGTTTACAGGCCCTCCTGCACGTCTCTATCCAGGGACAATGTGGAGCCTCCCAATTTTTGGCTGCCCTGGCCAAAGGGCTATACTACAATACACCCACTTCAGGTTTACAGGCCCTTATGCATGTCTCTATCCAGGGACAATATGGAGCCTCCCAATTTTTGGCTGCCCTGTCAAAGGGCTATACTACAATACACCCACTTCCTTACAATGGGCACTTCAGGTTTACAGGCCCTCATGCACGTCTCTATCCAGGGGCATTGGTGAACCTCCCAATTTTGGACTGCCCTGGCAAAGGAAAATACTACAATAGAACCAGTTCCTCAAAATGGGCACATTATGTCAAGAGGCCTTCATGTACGTCTCTTCTCAGGGACATCGGAGTGCCGCACAATGTTTTCACGTAAAATCTTTCATGTAATCACAAAAAGTAACATACACCAGCTGTATCTCACTATTGGGTATGTGCCCTTAACATTTCCACCCTGAATATTCATTTTGGTGTCATTTTGGAAGGTTTTCTGGTGACTCCGTAAAATTGGCGTGAAACTCGGACAAGATTGTTCACAGCTGTGACTTTTGAGTGAGAAATGCTTCCAGGGGTCTTCCCCATGGTGTTGCCATGTCATTTGAGCACTCTTCTGAGACTTTTGTGACATTTTTAGGGTTTCTACATGCTGCCGGCAGTCATTTCATAAAAATACTCGGGTCTCCCATAGGATAACATTGGGCTCGGTACTCGGGCCGAGTACACGAGTATCTCGGGATGCTCGGCCCGAGCTTCGAGCTCCCGAGCATTTTAGTACTCGCTCATCACTAGTACCTACACTTTTTACCATGACTGTACAAGCCAAAAGATACTCTCTGAATGCAATATATATATTCCATTTGACACAGAAAATACTTTATATAGTATAAAGGTTTCTATCTTGGGACTCACCCAGATCCATAAAGTAAAGGTCATCTGGTCGGCACTCCCCTTGATATGGTGCACAATAATGGGATGGCACACCCAACTGATTCCAAGAGAAAATACTGGCACTACACAGAACTTCTTCAATCTAATAAAGATTTAATGTTAATAGTCACACATGTTAGATAAATCTGACATCTACTATATAATTGCCGTAGGCACGTTTGTGTCGGCCCCCGGCACGCCGTGGCTATGTCACACTGTGACGTCACCACGTCGTGCGAGGCATTGTCCGGAGCCTGTGCCCCTGTGCCCGCTCCGGAGCAGCTGCTGTCAGCACATGCTGACACAGTGCTCCGGAGCCTGTGCCCCTGTGCCTCTGTGCCCCAGTGCCCCAGTGCCGCCCGCTACCCACAATTCGCCCCCCTCCCCATGTCCGCACAGCCCCCCCCATGTCCGCACAGACCCCCCCCCCATGTCCGCACAGACCCCCCCCCCATGTCCGCACAGTCCCCCCCCCCATGTCCGCACAGCCCCTCCCCATGTCCGCACAGCCCCTCCCATGTCCACACAGCCCCCCCCATGTCCGCACAGCCCCCCCCATGTCCGCACAGACCCCCCCCCTCATGTCCGCACAGACGCCCCCCCATGTCCGCACAGACCCCCCCCATGTCCGCACAGCCCCTCCCCATGTCCGCACAGCCCCTCCCATGTCCACACAGCCCCCCCCATGTCCGCACAGCCCCACCCATGTCCGCACAGCCACCCCCATGTCGTACACACAGCCCCACCCATGTCCGCACAGCCACCCCATGTCCGCACACCCACCCCGCACCTAAGCTCCTACCCCCTAACTCCGCCGCTCCTAAGTCCCTACCCTCTAAGCTCCGCCGCATCCTAAGCCCCGACCCGCCCCACCTAAGCCCCTACCCCCTAAGCACCGCCGCACCTAAGCCCCTACACCCTAAGCCCCACCGCACCTAACCCCCGACCAGACGCACCTAATCCCCTACCCCCTAAGCCCCGCCGCAACTAAAAGCCCCGCGACACCTAAGCCCCTACCCCATAAGCCCGCCACACCTAACCCCCTACCCCCTCAGCCCCGCCGCACCTAAGCCCCTACCCCCTAAGCCCCGCCGCACCTAAAAGCCCCCACCCGCCGCACCTAAGCACCTACCCCCTAAGTCCGCCGCACCCCTACACCCTAAGCCCCGACCCGCCGCACCTATGCCCCTACCCCCTAAGCCCCACCGCCTCCTAAGCTCCCGCCGCTTTCCCCCGCCGCTGTCGCTAACACCTAAAGCCCTACACCCGAAGCCCCCGCCGTCCCCTACCCTAACGTCCCCGTCGATCACTTACATGCCTTCTTAGTCGTCTGATCGTCCGTCCGATCCACAAGTCCTCCGTCCGGCCAGGCGTCCTCTTCCTCCGGCCCCAGGGGTCTTCTCTCTTCTTTCCGCCATCTCCGCCTCTTCGTCCGGCCCCGGGGATCTTCTGTCTTCTTTCCGCCAACTTCAAGCTCCGACGTCCTCTTCACTTATCATTAACATAGAATGGACGACAAATCCACCATTCTATGTCAATGAGATGTGAGGGGCTCTTCTGATTGGCTGAGGGAAGTAGACAGCGACCAATCAGAATATGGGCAGTGAGCTCGAATTCTGATTGGTCTGCTTCCAATCCGAAATCGGCGGACTGCCCATAGAATGCATTAGCGGTGTGTCCGCGATTTTAGGGCCGACAAATAGAACCAGTGGGCGGCCATAAATCGCAGACACACCGCTAATGTATTTCAATGGAACAAATAGCGACCTGAAAGAGACTGGGTCTCAGCCTAAATAATAAATTTAATAATAAAAAAAATACAAAAATAATTAAAAAATATTAAAAATAAATAAAAATAATAAATAATTAATAAAAAATAATAAAAAAAATAAACTATTGCTATAATATCAGCCCTTCAGCGACCTGAAAGAGAACTGGTCTCAGTCTAAATAATAAATTAATAATAAAAAAAATAATTAAAAATAATAAAAAAATAAATAAAAATAATAAATAATTAAATAAAAATAATAATAAAAAAATTAAATATATGCTAATAATATCAGCCCTTTCAGCGACCTGAAAGAGAACTGGGTCTCAGCCTAAATAATAAATTTAATAATAAAAAAAATAATTAAAAAATAAATTAAAAAATAATAAATAATTCAATAAAAAATAATAATAAAAAAAAATGCTAATAATAATGATATTACTGCATATCAATAAATGCTATTAATGCTAATAATTATGCTATTAATGCTAATAATAATGTTATTAAAATGTATATTAATGCTACTAATGCTATTATTAATGCTATTAATGCTAATAATAATGCTATTAATGCTATTAATGCTAATAATAATGCTATTAATGCTATAATAATGTTATTAATGCTATTATTAATGCTAATAATGCTATTATTAATGCTATTAATGCTAATAATAATGCTATTAATGTATTAATAATGCTATTAATGCTATTAATTATGCTATTAATGCTATTAATGCAAATATTTATTCTATTAATGCTATTAATGCTATTAATAATGCTATTCATGCTAATAATATTGCTATTAATGCTCTTTATGCTAATACTAATGCTATTAATGCTATTTTTATGCTATTAATTCTATTATTTATGCTATTAATGCTATTAATAATGCTATTAATAATGCTATTAATCCTATTAATGCTATTAATAATGCTATTCATGCTATTAATAATACTATTAATGCTATTAATGCTCATAATAATGCTATTAATGCTATTAATAATGTTATTAATGCTATTATTAATGCTAATTAATGCTATTATTAATGCTATTAATGCTAATTAATAATGCTATTAATGCTATTAATAATGTTATTAATGCTATTATTTAATGCTAATAATTGCTATTATTAATGCTATTTATGCTAATAATAATGCTATTAATGCTATTAATAATGCTATTAATGCTATTATTTATGCTATTAATGCTAATTAATGCTAAATATTTATCCTATTAATGGTATTATTAATGCTATTAATGCTAATAATAATGCTATTAATGCTATTAATGCTAATAATAATGCTATTAATGCTATTAATTAATGTTATTAATGCTATTTTTAATGCTAATAATGCTATTATTAATGCTATTAATGCTAATAATAATGCTATTAATGCTATTAATTATGCTATTAATGCTATTAATGCTAATATTTATCTATTAATGCTATTAATGCTATTAATAATGCTATTCATGCTAATAATATTGCTTTAATGCTTTTAATGCTAATAACTATATGCTATTAATGCTATTTTTTATTATGCTAAATTCTATTAATTTATGCTATATAATGTTATTATTAATGCTATTAATTATATGCTATTAATCTATTAATGCTATTAATAATGCTATTCATTATGCTATTAATAATCTATTTATTATCTATATTAAATGCTCATAATAATGCTATTAATGCTATTAATAATGTTATTAATGCTATTATTAATGCTAATAATAATGCTATTATTAATGCTATTAATGCTAATAATAATGCTATTAATGCTATTAATAATGTTATTAATGCTATTATTAATGCTATTTATGCTAATAATAATGCTATTAATGCTATTAATAATGCTATTAATGCTATTATTTATGCTATTAATGCTATTAATGCTAATATTTATCCTATTAATGGTATTATTAATGCTATTAATGCTAATAATAATGCTAGTAATGCTATTAATGCTAATAATAATGCTATTAATGCTATTAATAATGTTATTAATGCTATTATTAATGCTAATAATGCTATTATTAATGCTATTAATGCTAATAATAATGCTATTAATGCTATTAATAATGCTATTAATGCTATTAATTATGCTATTAATGCTAATATTTATCCTATTAATGCTATTAATGCTATTAATAATGCTATTAATGCTAATATTTATCCTATTAATGCTATTAATGCTATTAATAATGCTATTAATGCTATTAATTATGCTATTATTGCTATTAATGCTAATATTTATCCTATTCATGGTATTATTAATGCTATTAATGCTAATAATAATGCTATTAATGCTATTAATGCTATTAATGCTAATAATAATGCTATTAATGCTATTAATAATGTTATTAATGCTGTTATTAATGCTAATAATGCTATTATTAATGCTATTAATGCCAATAATAATGCTATTAATAATGCTATTAATGCTAATATTTATCCTATTAATGCTATTAATGCTAATAATAATGCTATTAATGCTATTTATAATGCTATTAATGCTATTAATTATGCTATTAATGCTATCAATGCTAATATTTATCCTATTAATGGCATTATTAATGCTATTAATGCTAATAATAATGCTATTAATGCTATTAATAATGTTATTAATGCTATTATTAATGCTATTAATGCTAATAATAATGCTATTAATGCTATTAATAATGCTATTAATGCTATTAATTATGCTAAAATGCTATTATTGCTAATATTTATCCTATTAATGCTATTAATATTGCTATTAATGCTAATAATAATGCTATTAATGCTATTAATAATGTTATTAATGCTATTATTAATGCTAATAATGCTATTATTAATGCTATTAATGCTAATAATAATGCTATTAATGCTATTAATAATGTTATTAATCCTATTATTAATGCTAATAATGCTATTATTAATGCTATTAATGATAATAATAATACTATTAATGCTATTAATAATGTTATTAATGCTATTATTAATGCTAATAATGTTATTATTAATGCTATTAATGCTAATAATAATGCTATTAATGCTATTAATAATGTTATTAATGCTATTATTAATGCTAATAATGCTATTATTAATGCTATTAATGCTAATAATAATGCTATTAATGCTATTAATAATGTTATTAATGCTATTATTAATGCTAATAATGCTATTAATAATGCTATTAATGCTAATAATAATGCTATTAATGCTATTAATACTGTTATTAATGCTCATAATACTGCTAATAATGCTATTAATACTGCTATTACTGCTAATAATAATGCTATGGCTTATATTATTGCTATTGATGATGCGATTATTATTTAAAAATCTTTAAAAAAACAATAAACATATTTTAGATACCCGATGCATTTGCATCAGGCTAACAGCTATAACTACTATAATCAAATTAATGCACGTTCTAGAATCCCGATGCATTTGCATCGGGCTCACAGCTAGTGTATGAATATTTGCAATAAATATTTAAAAGATTGAAGAATTTCTCACCCAGATCTATGAGATGGGTTTGCGATAAAGGGCTTCAGCACCAGCACTGGGAGCTAAGAGTACCAGATTCCACTTACTCTCTAGTGGCTATCATTCACTATACCCACAAAAAGATGTCATAACGCTGGTACTAACAATCATTACACACAATAACAGCATTTTGTGTGCCGTGCTGGCACCGCAAGCGCATAAGCATGTAGGACAGGGGTGAATAACATTTTGTTGTCCAAGGGCCACAAATAGTTTTAAAGAAGTACTTACATGAAAATATCACCAAAACCAACATAAATTCATTAATACATCCCAAAAAAACATGTTTTGTGTATTTGAGAAGGATTTAGAGAGTTTCTGCTGTTTCCGCTACCCAAATTTTTTTTATAAACACACACAAGCTTACACTGAGTATTTTTTTAGCCGAACCTCGCCAGATTTTCCTCAATCTTAAATCTCTACATTTTGAGGATTTTAATTTTTTTACATAGCCTTGAAGCATGTTATGGTTTGTGTAGGGAATGAAGGTATTGAGAAATATTCCTACAGCAGCCATTTTGTTCAGGTGTCACTATATTTTTCCTTACTCCAAGGAGAGAGCTCCCACCTTTGGCTTGAGGCTTAATTAATCTCCTGGGTCTGCTAACTACCCTGAGGATACTAATTTCCAGGCCAACTGGCAACGCAATAGAACTTCCTAAGGACTAGAGCTGGGTGACGCTGAAACCTGAAGCAATCATGCAGACGAAGACCCCTGTGACTCTGCAGAGAAGTGGAAAACCAATTTCCCTCTGCCTGCAGATTCAATAGAGGTATCAAACACAGAGCAGACATATAGGAGCCAAGAGTATAACTCTTAATATTTCACAACCCTTCACTCTTCTAAATATGACAAGCATAAATATGGCATCTAGAGATGTAGATAAGCTTAGCATATATTTTACATGAATTGTGCGACCTTCGTAAGTACCCCAAACTTGATATTGGCCGTTGGGAGCCATTGGAAAGCTAAAATCATAACCAAAAATATGAGAGCATTATCTTCCACTTACAATGCTCCCAGACAAAGTTATGACCCAAAGTAACTTTTGAATAGCTCCTATCACAGCCCAGGGGATGGGAACTGCAGGACATCCCAGGGGCTGGAAATGGACAGGAGAAAGGCAGGCCTTTTAAAATGGCCGACATCTACTGAGTGTTGTATTCTTCTGAAGATGCATTATTACATCTCAAGTAAGAGTATACCCCAGGAATCCAGTTGGCTGTACACTGCCCCTTGTGGTGCCAACAACATCAAGGAAATGGTAACTGATCACATCTGTAATTCTGTTTGTATCCCATTTATCTTTTATTTGCATAACTGACTGTAACATCTGTAATATCTTTATACTACCTGTATATAAATATTACTATCTAGTGTGTCCCTAAGGTGATAAATTTAATCTTGAGTTGCCTTTATTCTCTATCAAAGACCCCCACGTCCGTGTGCTCATTTAAAGTTAATGCTACTTCGGTTGGTTTCTGACCCAATATAAGCCTGTTCACGGACCAGACTTATATCAAACAAGAAACTGGTGGCCGCAATTGGTGCTCGTTTATTCAGGGCTTCTATGAGTGGTGGTTATTATATGTGCTTCTGGTCATGGTCCAGAAGACATATATCAAACTCACTGAGGGGCGCCTTGATAAACCAGCACAGGGCAGCTGCTATCCTCAGGCAATTCCCTGACTAGCCTGAGTTTAATAAGAGGTGCTATAGAGCTGCCAGGTTCGGTGGCAAATTCGTCACAGTTTGCTTCATGTGTACAAGATCAGAAACACCTCAAGCAAATAAATGCAGTGCCAGAACCACAATCAATACATGACTGCAGCACTAGAAACACAGTTGGTACATGAATGCCAAACCAGAAACACTGTGGGTACATGAAACACCATCGTTTTATGAATGCAGCAACAGAAACACCATTGGTAGAAGAATGCAACACCAGAAACTTTGTTGGGACATGAATATAATCAGTACATGAATTCAGCACCAGAAAAACCATAAGAACATACATGTAATGCTATAAACACTGTCAGTACATGAAGCCCCAGAAACATAGTCAGTAAATGAACACAGCAGCATAACCACAAACTGTACATGTGTATAGGACAAACCCCAGTACAGTTGTGATTTGTAATGTCATTTCAGCTCTATATAAAATTGTATAGCATCACACATCAAATTCCAATCACTATAAGAATGGTGAGGAGATACTGAGAGTTGTTGTTACTATCCTTCATCAGACTGCAGACCACACAGGAAACACAATACTGATGAAATGCAGGCAGTATCACATAAACATTTACATGCACATACTTTATAGGTGAAATCCTCTCTGACTCGAGTTTATGTCATTCCTTTTGTCTCCATGTAGCTTAGACATCATGATGAGATTTTATGCTCCAGACTTCCATCTTCTCCGTCTTCATTAGCACATCCTAACATGGTGCCCTTAAAAATAAAAGTATCATTATACTGCCCTATAAGTCAATATGTCTTATTTGTTACACCTCTGAATAAATAATTGCTCCTCACAGTGCTTTCTTGCCCAAATATCCCCTCATACTACACCTCTCTATAATATCATCATACACAGATCTTCTCTATCATTTCTTCTCCATAGTGTCCCTCTCCATTAAATACCCCCAAACTGTCCCCTCCATAATATTAATACATACAGAAATATACACCTCTCTAAAAAATACCCCCAAACTGCCTCTTTCCTTATCTCACCCACAATACTGCTCTGCACAATATCTCCATAATCCGACTGCCCCTTGCTATACTGTGCCCTTTCAGAATCCCCCATAATGTCCCAAAGAGCCTCATTATGTGCCCTTGCAGTAATACAACCCTTCGTTCCCTCTCATCTAAAATGATTACATATTCAATCTTTGTCTCCTCCATGAGTGTTTACTGGGGCCAAAATTGTCCACTGCCTCTGTGACCATGGAGAATTGCGATGATGTGAGAACTGTGATGACATCAACAGCATGCTAACCTTATCACCTCGCTGTACGTTGGCATTGGTGCTGACACATGCTCCTCTTCTTCAGTCCAGTCCAGTGCTCAAATATATTTGTGACTCAAAGATGTGAATACCATATATAGTCGCGTATAAGCCGAGTTTTTCAGCCCAAAAATTGGGCTGAAAAGTACCCCCCTCGGCTTATACGCGAGTCAGTGCTGTATACCGATGTATACATCGGTACATACCGATGTATACATCGGTATACAGCAGTCCCCGCATCCCCAGTAATGCAGGGCCCCCCCAGCGTCTCTCCGGTCACCTGTAAAGCAAACTATACTTATCAGTGTCCCGCTCGCACCCGCTCGCAGCTGCCGTACGCGATCCTCCATCTTCATGCGTCTTCTTCCTGTTTCTGTGCTCGTCGCCGGCAATGACGTCATTCCCTGCGACGAGCACAGGAAACAGGAAGAAGTCGCATGAAGATGGAGGATCGCGATGTCGGCAGCGGCGGACGCGGACAGCGGGACACTGATAAGTATAGTTTGCTTTACAGGTGACCGGAGTCAGGCTGGGGGGGCCCTGCATTACTGGGGCTGCCTGTATACTACCGCTGGGGCTGCTATATACCTCTGGGGCCCTGTATACTACCACTGGGGCTGTATATACTACCACTGGGGCTGTATATACCTCTGGGGCCCTGTATACTACCACTGGGGCTGCTATATACCTCTGGGGCCCTGTATACTAACACTGAGGCTGTATATACTACCACTGGGGCTGTATATACCTCTGGGGCCCTGTATACTACCACTGGGGCTGTATATACTACCACTGGGGCTGTATATACTACCACTGGGGCTGTATATACCTCTGGGGCCCTGTATACTACCACTGGGGCTGTATATACTACCACTGGGGCTGTATATACTAGGGCTGTGTCTATACTACCACTGGGGCTGTATATACCACTGGGGCTGTATATACTACTGGGGCTGCGTGTATACTATCACTGGGGCTGCTGTATCTACCTCTGGGACTGGTGTATACCACACTGCTGGGGGCTGTATACTTGTGCTAGGGTCCACCCTCGGCTTATACACGAGTCAATAGATTTTCCCAGGTTTTGGGGGCAAAAGTAGGGGGGTCGGCTTATACACGGGTCGGCTTATACACGAGTATATACGGTACATTTAAATATAAGAAGGGAGTGTTGTCTCTGGGAAAGCTCTGCAGGCTGCAACAGCATACATGCCACAGATTTTATGTAATGGGGGAGTGGAGGAGGTTTACAGTGTGGGCAACCCACTTAAGTGATATAAGAAAGGAATACATCAGGCATGTGGCCGATTTGACAAATTTGGCTTGCCCTAAACTATAATTCCAGGAGTCAGACTGATGTAACATAACCTTGTGAAGGCCTCTATATAGCCTTTCATTCTCGACTGATCTTTCGACAAGCACATCTGGAACGATATTGGTTGACAATTGCAATCAGATCTACAAGAAACAAATATTGATGATTTACTTGCACGAGTATTCCTCAGACACATATCAATAACTTTATTGATAGCATACTATGGTGTGTATTTGCTTGTATTTATTCACACACAGTGCTAATACCTGATAAATAAATTGAAATATCTGAGGTTTTCTTTCAGTATTTCACCATTAGCATATCATTAATATGTCTGTTGGTCTAGTGCTTTCCATAATTGCACAACTTTTTCTCTGTGTTGTAATTGCAATGTTGGAGGAGTATATCTTGAGTTTTGGAATTTTGTCATAAAGTTTTCATGAGAATTAAGTTTCCTTACACAAGATATTGACTCAGATTAACATCATTGGTATTTTTAAGTGTATATCTTTCTTCAAATATGTATTATTAAAGGATTGGGCTATACTCAACACAATAGCTATTTCCAGTGTTTGAATACTGGATTTGTATCTAAAGAATTAATGAAACGTCAATTATCTGCTTGACCTACCCTTAAGCACATTAAGTTTGTTTGTTTAATATAGCCAAATGTGACAGAAAATCTCTTATATGATTTGCATTATTTTTTTCTATGTCTTGAACAGAAAACTATTCTTAGAAGCACTTCAATAGATGTTATTAAAAAGTAGCTTTAGCTCTAAGGCTGGGGTCACACTTGCGTTTTTTTCACGAGTTTTTGGAGACCTGCGTTTTTAAAAAAACATGTAAAAACGCACCCATAGGCCCCCATGTTAAAAAATGCATGCCCTAAAAGCAAAAACGCATGTGTAAATAGCAAAAACGCATGTGTGACAGTACCATGCGTTTTTGTGTGCGTTTTTGCTATTATGTGATTAGCTGACATCAAAAACGCATGCAAAAACGCATGAGTTTTTTAAAGTCACTAAAAAAACTCATGCCAAGTGTGACCCCAGCCTCTGACATGTTTCAGCTTCACTGAATACAGTTATGTGTTATCAGAAAGGGGACATCCTTTAACATGAGTAATATTTGGCTCAAAATTTTAGCTTACATTTTTAGCAAAGTAAGGCCCCTTTCACATCAGCGTTTTACGCTGATCGCGGCAGTTGCGGTGAAAAAACCACAACTGCCGCGATTACCGCATAACGGCCGCTCTTGCGGTTCACTTGCAGCAAGCCCCATACTTTGTCTATGGGGCTTGCAGTAAGTGTGTGGCAGGTGCGGAAAGTGCGGTTTCGGCACTTGCGGCAGATGCGGTTGCGAAAAAAACTCGGCTTACCGTGTTTTTTCACGGCCGCATCTGCTGCAAGTGCCGAAACCGCAACTACACCGCACCTGCCGCAAGCCCCATAGAAATTGCATGGGGTTTGCCGCAGGTGAACCGCAAATGCGGCCGTTATGCGGTAATCGCGGCAGTTGCGTTTTTTTTCACCACAACTGCCGCGATCAGCGTAAAACGCTGATGTGAAAGCAGCCTAAGTCAGTTATTAGATTTTATGAACTTAGACTAGACAAACAGCATGAACCATTTTCTTAAAAGTAGCACATTTGAAGATAGTGTTGTCTAAATTTGCACTATCTAGGTATTAGACAATGTGACAGATATGAATTGTCCTTAAATATGGTTTTGATTTTAGGAGGAAATTTTAGAGATTTGAGATGTAAATAGAATAATCAATGAAATGTGAAATTAATGAAGACGAAGGGAATTGGTCTAGAGCATAATGAATTTGTTTTAATTTTCTGAAAAATGTTTGGTTAAGGGGTTAAAATACAACTAAATGCATTATACTCACATGTGAAAAGGCACCAGTGTTATGTGGGGGCAACACGTCATTGATGTCAATATGATATATGATCCCCGATGCAATGGAGACCAAGACCAAACCCGAACCAAAAGACTCACTTGAAGGACCGAGATGCTGCTCCAGTAACAGCACTATTAGGAACCAAAAAAGATGGTTACTACAGGTAATAGTATTTTTTAACCTCTTACCTCCTATCTGTTCATACTTTGGGTTCAGTAGAGTCCTCAGGATAGTAAATGTCTTTTCATGAGAACCTGAGGACTTTTAATTTTGACTACTTCTACTTTGACTTGATCGAACCTGCTGGCTGAATTAAGGCTGCCTTCAGACTTGCAGATGCATCTGCAGCGTTTTGCAGATGCATCTGCAAGTATCTGCATGCAGACCGCGGCCCCTATGTTTATAATGGAGCGCATGGCGGTCTGCATATGCTTGCAGACCGCCGTGCACACCCATTCACTCCTATATGTGATCTGTGCGCAGGTGGAAGCCTGCGTACAGATCACACACTCTCGTCCGCACCAGGGACGCGACATCTCGCGTCCATGGTGCGGGCGGGAGTGTGTGATTTGTGCGCAGGCATCCGCGTGTGCACAGATCACTAATGGCAGACAATGAGAGCGCACTGTGATAAAAAAGAGGGGAGGGGGACAAGAGGCGCAATAGTGCCCCTATCACTAGACATTACAATTACGGCGGTGAAAAAGGCAATCCACTCACCTACTTCAGTTGTGTGACCCACAACTGGTTGAAAAACATGTAGGATAATATCCTGATGGCTGCTGCTGGACCTCCACCGACTCCACGCACGTGGAGTTAAACCATGAAATTCAGGAAGGGAAGGTGTGCTACGGTCCGCGCTGCCAGAATCATCAATGAAGACCCAAGGCGAAGTTGTGATCCAAAACTTCTTTATTCTCCTCCTACGCGTTTCAGTGCCCACCCGGCACCTTCATCAGATCCCTGATGAAGGTGCCGGGTGGGCACTGAAACGCGTAGGAGGAGAATAAAGAAGTTTTGGATCACAACTTCGCCTTGGATCTTCATTGATGATTCTGGCAGCGGGGACCGTAGCACACCTTCCCTTCCTGAATTTCCTAATGAGAGCGCACGGCGGTCTGCAAGCATCTGCTGACCGCCATGCGCTCCATTATAAACATAGGGGCCGCGGTCTGCATGCAGATGCTTGCAGATGCATCTGCAAAACGCTGCAGATGCATCTGCAAGTCTGAAGCCAGCCTTAGTGAACCAATTTTGGAAGTTCACTTATTTGGAGAAATTTCTTACAGTAGGGGTATTCTCCATTACATTGTGAATATTAAAAAACATTTTCTAGGATTAACATAAATTACAGTAGACAGGATGAGTAATGGAAAACTGCTGATTCTTGACAGTGTGCCATATGCATTCTCTTCAGAAGTAACAGTCATATGACATTCATAAATTTGCGATTTGCATAGCTGCTGGCTTACGCTGACTAGATTCCCATCTTCCTTCTTTTAATAGAAATTAAACTTTTAATTTTTCTGTTTTGGATAAAAGAAAGTAGGAAATAGTAAAAAATCTGTAAAAAAAAATTAAACCTCTCTAAATATAGAGAAATACATCTGAAAAATATACTTGGATACTATTTGTTACATTTTTATTGCAATATTGCAATATCCCTAGAATTAAATTAGAAAAAATGTAAATAGTTCAGGATATAGCCCACATACACAACTCTGCATATCTTAGCAGAGGTTGTCAAGTGAGTTCTTAAAATAAGAATGAATGAAATTATAAAAACCTATTAAAAATGAAATATGTAATTTTACATTGCCTTAAGCGATAGTCTTAACAGATTTTCACAAACTGATCATTAACTGCTGTTGCCAGCTTTTTACCCAATTGCAAATATATATTTAATTTTGTTTCCCTTTCTATATGAACATTTGTGTTCCTAACAAACTAATATTGTCTGCATTAACATATTGTTTAGACTTAATAACATTCTTCATTAATATTTTATAATGTTTTCTGCACATCATAATATTTAGATGTATGCCCTAACATATAGTTTTTAAACTTTTTTTTCAGACCAGGAAACTCAACCCTATAATGACAAGGGAATTTTTTTTTATGGATAAATCATAATTTACTAGAAAATGGCAAAAAATAGGAAGTGCAGTAGTGATGGGCGAGTCCTAAATTACTCGGAATCGCTTGACTCTAGCGAGTCCGAGCCCGGGACTTGCTATTCGTTGGGAGTCTAGCGACTCCAATGTTAATGAATGGGGAAGCGAGTAATAGCGAGTAATGTGCGATTTACAAATCGCAGATGTGTCTCGGAAGCTTCAGGCTCTATCTGCTAGGACTCGTTACTCTGTGAGTGTCCCAGCGTTTACTCGCACAGTAACGAGTCCAATGCAAATCAATGGCAATCCTAGTTTTGTCAGAGACTCTGACAGGGACAGGGAAACTCGCACAGTAATGAGTCTGGCACGTCATTTTTTTTCTGAAACATCAATAAAACAATCCTAAAAAAGGGACTGCATCTTTATTAACCCCTCGCCCATGGTCCAGGGGTTAATAAAGATGCAGTCCCTTTTATTACATTGTTTAATGGATTTGTCAGAAAAAAATTTGACGTGGGCTTCGCCGTATTTCTGGAACCAGCCGGATCCAGCAGGCAGCGACGGGCTGCCCCCAACCTCCAAGTGCCTATTTGTACCTGGCCAGACACAAGAATATATGGGAGCCCTATTTTTTTATTATTTCATGAATTTCATGAAATAATTTAAAAAAAATGCGTGGGGCTCCGTGCAATTTCTATGTCTAGCCAGGTACAGCTAAGCAGCTGGGGGCTGGAATCCGCAGCGCAGGGAGGCCCAAGCTTTCTGGGCACCCCTGCTGCAAATTGCAGCCCGCAGCCGCCCCAGAAGATGGCGTGTTCATTGAAGCGCCATCCTCAGTCTCTGACAAAACTAGGATTGCCATTGATTTGCATTGGACTCGTTACTGTGCGAGTAATCGCTGGGAAACTCGCAGAGTACCGAGTCCTGCGAGTCCCTTACTACTCGCAGAGTAACGAGTCCTAGCGAGTAGATTCGCCCATCCCTAAAGTGCAGTGAAAATACCAAAAAAAACATACATTTTTAATTTTTTATCTTCTTTTTATGACTTTTCTTATCTGGGCAGCATGATTTTCCAGGTTTCGCCAATTATTGCAATATCAAACTTGTCCACTTTATTTCATAATTTTTGTGAAGTAAAACATTTCATAAATAAAAAAAAATGTTTGTTTTCTTAGACTCTTAACTTCTTCACTTTTCAGGCATTAAAGGTGTGGGTTGTCTTGTGTATTGCGCCCCGGGCTGTTGTCCTTATTGATAACATTTTGGGGGGACATGATATTTGATAATTTTATATTGATAAAGTACATTAATCAAAAAATGGTATTCCTGTAGTTCCAAATTTTTTAAGCTTAGCCCATGGTTACATTATTTATATTTTTAATTTTGATATATCTATAAAGAGTGCAAAAGAGATTGATTTAAACTTTTGTTTTACTTTTAAAACTTTTTCATTAATTTCAACTAAATCTTTAAAGGGAACCTGTCAGCTCGTTCTACCCCCCTTTGCTATCACTACCTGCCTGTCTGCTTTAAAAGTGCCCAATAAAGATTGAGAAAAATTAATTATATGTGGGTTCATGTGCCACAGTAACACCACCACAGAGGGTTAACTCCCCACACAACCCACAACACTACACTAGTGCCTCCAGGCCAGAAGGGGGAGCTAAAGCTGCTTCCCTATATATTCTGGTGTGGAGAGGAAGTGGCAGTTAGTTCAGTACGGGGCAGCACTGAGGAAGAAAGACCTGGGTGTAAAAGAGCTGTGTTAGGCTCAACCCACAGTCCACTGTCCAGTTCCAGGCCGGCTAAAGTCTGAGGAAAGGAGAAGGAGCAGAGAGGAACACACCTGGGAGACCGAGTCCCCTGAGACTCACCCAAGAGAAGCACATAGAACAGATACCGGATGCTGTGCCTGACACAAACAGTACAGTGAACACCAGATTTGTGAAGGTCCAACATCTTCACTGTATCACAGAGAAGCAACATGGCGGGGTCAGGAACACGGAATAAGACTCAAGTTGCCTAGCAAGTTGGTACCCATGAGGGAAGACAGGGCCAGCAGCTTAGCTAAAGCGTCAGCAGGCCACACACACAACGAACCGGGAGCCAAAGGACTCGGCCAGGGTGGAAGCAACCCGGCCCCTGTACAGACTCCGTAGACAGTGCTCAGCTGAATTAACATCTGCTTCCGTAAAGACTTGGAAAACTACAAAACCGTGAGTCTGTGTAATCCTTGCAAACCTTTTCTCCCTCACAAACTGTTTTCATCACCACTGTCCCGGGGACCAGGCTCTTCCCGTGGAGAGCCGTCATATCACAGGCTGCCATCCATCATCCCCGGAGGTTCTGCAGCAGCGGTGGTCACCCTGACCACATACACGAGTGGCATCACAACTTTATTCCCTGTAAATACCCCCCTTTACTTGTAGGCTCGGGACACAGTCCGGACCAAGACCACCGTGATAACCCCCGTGATACCCCGGTCCAGTACCAAGTACCCCATTCCAGTGGGCTCCACAACTATGCTTACATACAGTCTCTGTTAGGAGACTGGAAAGGTGGGCTCCAGGGCTCCATTCTCCCTTTCTCGCTTGCTCTCTGCACACCCCACTGGGCATCATCAGTCTTTCTTCTGTTCCACCTCCTGTTTGAAATTTCCTCCTCTGGTCATGTGATGCGCCGGCCGGAACCTCATATCCAGCCCGGTGCACTGTAGGGGCTGATCACGTGGTGCGTCCCGGCTCCGGCGTATGCGCAGTGCGCATTTTGAAGCTGGGTTGTACCTTGTAAGTAGCCCCCAACAATGCACCAGGCCGGATATAACGTTCCGGCCGGCGCATCATAGGAGAAGAGGAGGAGGGAATTTCAAACAGGAGGTGGAACAGAAGGAACAGAAGAAAGACTGATTACACCCAGCGGGGTTTGTGGAGAGCAAGCAAAGAGGGGAAAATGGAGCCCTGGAGCCCTCCTTTCCAGTCCCCTAATGGAGACTTTGTGGAAGTATATTTTTCTCAATCTTTATAGGGCACTTTTAGAGCAGATAGGGATGGTGAGGGATCAGCTAGCAAGGTGCAGGGACAGGTAGTGATAGCAGAGTGGGGTAGAACGACCTGACAGGTTCTCTTTAAGTCCATATAGGCAATTTAAATCTGTAATTGCTTAATTACTTATACCATACACTGCAAAGGCATAATATTACAGTGTACGGCAAAATAGTAGTTCTCTTATGAAGACCAGTCTGTGACTGGAGATCAAAAAGGCATAACATTGCAGTTATGGAGACTTTCAGCAGGCCCATAGTTTCCATGTCAGTCAAATGGTTGATTGTAATCAAGAGAGAGAATATGCATACACAGACAATCACATTTAAATTCTGCTACCACAAATTTACAGCAGCATTTATACTGTTAGGGTACCTTTACACACCACCACTGAAAGGTAGCAACTGCCTGGCATTGGGGATATTTATGCCTGTTGCCATGAAATTGCTACGAAATGGCGGTGTGTAAAAAGGGAAATTCCTTCCTGTGTCAGGACACAGGAAGGAATTTCCCTATTTACACGCCGCCATTTCGTAGCAATTTCATGGCAACAGGCATAAATATCCCCAATGCCAGGCAGTTGCTACCTTTCAGTGGTGTGTGTAAAGGGGCCCTTAGTCTGCAATAACAGAAGCAAATCTGTAACAAAGCAAGCAACAGCCACGTATAAAGCAGGCTCAGCATCTGAGCTGGCTTCATATTTTGTCTAGTGACCAATGAAGAAAATGTACATCAAAAAGTGCTAACCAGTTAAGCTTCTACATGTGTGTACAATTATGCCCTTCACAACATATAACCTACATACAATTTTGTGGACATAGGAGCTGTGCCCACACGATCAATGCCAGGGCTTCAGCTTACATAAAAGCAAAGTCAGGGCTATCACAGCCAGGAACATTCACCGGAAGACCCAGTGGCTGGAAACAACACCTAACCTTAAGGTTAGGAGTGTTCCCAGTCATCGGGTCTACCATTTACTTTCAACTTGTAGAATTTTTTCAAACTTTAAAATAATTTTTTAAGCTTTCTGGAGCTTGCAGGAATTTTGACACCTGCAGGGTGTGAATTTTGAAACCTGTGCCAGATATGGCAGCAGCTGTGAAGTCCAGGCACGATATCACTGCAATGTCACAAGTTTTATGACGTTGCAGCGACCTCACAGCAATGTCGCTGCATGTAACATGCCGCAGCGACCAGCAATGAGCTTGCTGATCGTTGATTGCTACGGAATGGACAGGACCATTTTTCAGTCACTGGTCTGCTGCTGTCACGCATGCATCGACATGTGTAACAGGGGCAATGACCAGCAATCCCCAGTCTGTGCCCACGACTCTGAACGATCAAAGCGACAGAACGTAGGTGACATTATTATATAAAAAAACACTAAATTAAGCAAGGTTTTAAAAAGTTTTTAAAATATTTTTTAAATACTATATTTTATATATATAACAGCAGAACAACTAATCCAGACCACCTGGACACCCACACAGACATACACCAATCAAGTGAATACACATATACACCAACCAAGGTAAATATTGGTTTACCATACCCTTTATATCAACACAAGACAAAACCTAACAACAGTAATTCCAATTACCTAGATGAGAAAAATACCCCACAACAAGGGAAAGAGACATCATACAGTACCATACATACATGTTACAGCACCAAAAAGAGCAAACCTGGACCAGTACTTCACACAGAAGATACTAGGAGGTGTGTATTTACCACTGAAGTAAACTGAATTTACAAACAGCAAAAGAGCGTAGAAAGACAAAAATCTCACAAATATTTCTTGTGAAATTAGGTTCATCCACGAACAATTAGAGGATCGACACCAGTAGAAGATCCAACATTAACAATTAATCCCCCACGCCTGGAAGAAAGTAAGGCGAAAACCAAGCTAAAAAACAATTAAAAAATAATTTAGCATAAAATCACATTAACAGTACTAACGGGGGGGGGGCCCTTTTATCCCTTACTCCCTAGTTAAATTGAACCACACTCCCAACAAAGGGACGAATTGGAGAACGCAGGATCATCCTCAAGGGAAATCACTCTAACTGAGGCCTTATCTCCTAAATATTACATTTTTTATAAAATATTTTATATTACCTCACTTGGCATCAATTTTAAAGTGAGTTTTAAATCATACATTTGAAATAAAAAATTTTTACATCACGTATCAAATGTTTTACTAATGTAGTCAATTGACAATCATAGAGTCACCAGACATATTGATCTGGAAATATCACAATAAGGTAGACCAAACAAGGTGAAGAACAGTGTGTGCTGGATCTAAATTGACTAATCTCTCGATTAAAATTGTGGAAAATCCATGAGGGGCAGAGTCCATTAAGGGCTTTGAGGTGTAGACCAAAGGCTGAAGTACCACTAATCCAGCAGGGGGAAGCACAACCGGCACTAAACTTGGGAAGGGGAAAAATGAAATTTACAAAAAAAACAGGCCTTGCTCTTTGAAGAACTCAAAAACAACTAAAAAAGTCCTTCTCCAGACAAAATGCCAACTAAGAGATGGGCCAGCAACTAACATGCCATTTTGAGGGAAATCCACTTTAATTGAAGGAAAAAATGTCTAGCAGCCTTCTCATCGCTGCCCAGGTTGAAGGTTGCCATTCCTCATGGGTGTGATAGAGGAAGTAGAATCCACTATCAATAAAACACCCCCATAGCTGGCTCCGGTGTACCATCACAATATTTAATCAACAATTTTAATCCAGTCTGCTGATCCCTGTGGAACCTTTATTGTATATACAGTGTATATTTATATATGTTCGCTTGAGACTTATTATAGTCTGTGCAACAGTAAAATTTATTGTACTTTACTCCCTGTGTGCTAGACTGTTTCTGAAAACAGGTACTTTGACACTGCCTCACAGAAACCGATGAACAAGCAGCTGGCCATTGGCCTGATGGTCTAATAAGGAATTGCAACACACTACGTACACTCTTGTAGAAAAGAACTGGCCAAGGGCAGTGCTCAAGGGCCACAAACAGTACATATTTTCATGATCTCCTTAGCATTGCACAAGATGCTGGAATCATCACCTTTGCAGGTGATGAAATTAGCACCTGTGCAATACTAAGGAAATCCTGAAAACTTGATGCAAACCTGAATGCTCGCCTCCATAATCATTACAGTTTGCTCAGGCCATGGATCCTGTTGGCCCCAGAGCTACCCAGCATGCAGGCATGCAGCAAGAACTCCACCAGCAATGGTACACAGAAACCCTTCATAAATCTTTGGATACCTGCTTGTATACTCTGAAAACTGCCACCTTTGCTCAGTTTGCAGAAGCAGCTCTAGTTGTGATTCCCACTCCACATTCTAGGTCTCGTTTGGCTGCTACTTCACAGTTCAATGGCAACCCAAAGCTGGGCGAAGGCTTTCACAACCCTTGCTTATTGCACTTTGAACTATTGCCTCATGAATTTGCCTCTGATTACTCCAAGGTCATCTGCCTTCTGTCACACCTCTTCAATAAGGCTCTGGCCTGGGTTAATCTGTTCTGGGAAAGAAGCAATCCAATAGTCTCTAGCTTTCCAACCTTTCTAAAGGCCTTCCACAAAGTGTATAACAAATCTGTTTCGAGTCACCTCTTCAGCATCATTTCTTCTGAGGCTTTGACAGGCAAATCTCACATTGGGTCAGTATGTTGTCCGTTTTCCGTACCTTGTCCTCAGAACTAGGCTGAAATAATGAAGCGTTAGTATCAGCTTTTTGGGAGGGTCTTTCTGGAACAAACAAGGATGAACTTGTCGACCAAGATGGTTCTTCTACCCTGGATTACCTGGTACTCCTGATTATCAGTAGCAACTGTCATCTTCTATCTTAGTAATGGGAAAGTCGTCTTCATTGAATACAGATTTTATCTCAGAATAGATCATTTATTTTGATAATGGCTGATCAATTCTGGCATAGAAAGAATCTATTTTGTCTGATAAGATGTATGATAATGTTACGTTATTTTTCATATCTACTGTTGACTTGTGAAATAAAAATGTAATCGACTGTTACACTTTAAGTTCTTTCTTACCAGGTTTTTGCCATCTTTTAGTGCCAGAAATTGCTTAACCTTTTTAATAGGTCTTTATTGTGTTTATCTTGATGGATCAAAGCTTATTTGGGTACCTGCAAATCCTTAGGTTTTAATGTTATGGAAAATTAGTGTATTTTAGTAACTTTTCTTTTTTAAGCAAAGCACACTGATAACTTTAAGGTCTTTGTATCAGAATATATATTAGAATTTTGCACAAGTAAATAATTTTCAAATGATAGCTAAAAATAACCATTCTGCTTTTGTTTATCAAGATACCATAGGGAATGTCCTGAAAGCATGAACTCCAGAACTTTCTATTCCTTTGCTGCTAAATAGAAAAGCATATTTTATTACATGCACTTTGAAATATTAGAAAAGCAACCCATCAAAGCCTATAATTTAAATAAACAAGAAATAATGTAACAACCTCTCACTAGGAACTGTCAAATATTCAACTGATATAAAGGGGAAAAGAACTTGACTTGCTCTAATTTTGGATTCATGGCATGAGGATTAATGTGGGTTTCAATATGTAATACAGGTTAGAAACATGACAATATCATGAGAAAGCAATACAGTATAGTTAGGAAAAGTTTGAGAGTCTATTACTGGCATAAATATAATTGTGAGTATATATCATTTACTAAATTAAGCTATATTTATGGCTGTGTGTGCAACTTTTTTATTTTGGAAAAACACACTTTTAACCCATTACTTGCCAAATTAGCAATTTTCAGCGTCGAAAATAGGTGTTTTGAAAGCTCTCTGGATGAAGAATATTCAATTAAAAATGACAATGATATGATTTCCTGTTTTGAAAACATTCATTTTACAAATACAACACAAAAAATTGGACCTAATTATAAAATCTTAGTTGCTAGAAGCAAAGGTTAAGCGTCCCAAAAAAAGGACATTAGTAGATAAAGGGTTAATAACTTCTTTGTTCTGTACAAATTTCAGTTTTTAATATATCTCCATGCTTAAGAGGTGATAGCAAGTAAACTGAAATTAAATCAAAGCCAAAAGGAATTAGAATTTCCAACAAAATACAAAAATAGCATTGCAGAAAAGGCAACAGTATTTATCTTAAGGTGCTTTCACATCAGTGGTATTACAATTTCGCGGTAGATTTGGCAGATGTCACCACACCTGCAGGATCTACTGCGTAACGGCAGACTTGTGGCACCGATCTGGCAAGCCCCATTTATTCTCTATGGAGTTTACGGTCGGTTGTGGCAACTGCGGTATTGCCGAAACCGGCACTTGTGGCGCTGCAAAAAACCGCTGGGAGCAGCATTTATTTTGCGCTGTCGCAAGTGCCGGATCTTCCGGATGCGGCAGTACTGCATTTGCCGCACCCGACCGCAAGCCCCATAGAGAATGAATGGGGCTTGCCGGATTGGTGCCGAAGGTCGGCCATTACGCGGTAGATCCGGCAGGTGTGGCGACATTTGCCGGATCTACCGTGAAATTGCAATAATGCTGATGTGAAAGGAGCCTTAGCAGGTCAAAAAAACTAATGCACTGACAATATGCAGCAGCCCCACCTAGATAAACCTGAAGTCAACACAGGTGAGGAAATCTAAGTACCTTACTGGTAGCAGAATTTTCCAGAGGCCATGACAGCACCACCAGAGAGAGAGTTTCTGGCCATTCAGGAAGGGAAACCCACTAAAATAAAAGGATGGAACCAAACATCAAAGTTCAAGAAGAAGCGGCACTCACCGAAGTAGTACAGATGGTCCTTTATTCCATAACTCTAGAAACGGACAGGGTGCAGGGAGGAAGCCACGGGGGGCCAGCGGACCGGACCCGTAGAAGCGACAGCTGTCGCGAAACGGTGTCGTCATCCGCTGGCCCCCCGTGGCCTCCTCCCTACACCCTATCCGTTTCTAGAATTATGGAATAAAGGACCATCTGTACTACTTCGATGAGTGCCACTTCTTCTTGAACTTTGATGTTTGGTTTATGCTTTGGCTGTGCACCACCGGAGGGGAACCCGCCTCAACAGGAAGGGATCCCGAACCTGATTGTCAGCACCGCTCAGTGCCCTGATTATTCTTCTTTGATTTGAAAAGGATGGAACCTCTCCTCTGCATCAGTTGGTTTACAGAGAAAGAGAAGACATCCAAACACATTATTAGTATGTTCCTTCACTCAAAAAACACAAACTAAATTCTAATCATTATCCCAGAGGGGGCCCACAACCAGTGATAAGGGGGGAAATATAAAGGTGCTGTCATAGGCTCTCCAGTGAATAACTTAGATTATTTCCCCTTACCCATAACAGCACCACCAGAGAGATTTAAATAGACACAGAATAACCAGCACCTAGGGTGGGATCACTGCTTGCAAAACTCTTATACCAAAGGTTAAGTCAGTTGTGGAGAATAAAGCAAACCTGTATTTTTTATAAAAGGTAGAAGGAGAAAACCAAGATGCAGCATTACATATCTGTTCAATAGGTAATACTGCCTTTTCTGTACAGGAAATTGTAAGCACCATGCTGGAGAGAGCCTTGATGCCCTCTGGTAGTGAGACACCTCTAGAAGAATAAGCTATAATGATAACCTCCCTAAGCCACCTTGCTAAGGTGCTTTTTTAGAATGTAAGCCTCTTACTAGCCCCCTGGAAGGACATAAACAATGATTGGGACTTTCTGAACATCCTGAACAGGTTCAAATGGGCTTCTAGTTAGAGCATCCAAAACAAAGTTTAGATCCCAGGAAGAATCTTTGAATAAGGGATTAAAGTAGACCTATCACAGGATTTATTAAATCATATAATGCAACTATTCACTGCTATATTGTAATTGTTCACTAACAAACACCTATTAAACGACATTGCAGCCCAAATGAATTGAAAAGTGATATTTTATTATATTAAATCAGGGGATCACAAAGGAGAGGTGTAGGGACACAAGATATCCAAATACAAAAGGACACATTTAGTCAAAACAATGGGTTGTTAGCATAAAGTTGAGAATATGACATATATTCTATAGAAAATTATAAATGTTTATTTGCAAATGCAAACCCAATTAACAGTATTAATTGCATAGTAAGCAGAATAGAAAAGTGCTATAGTGCTTTAGTGGAATGATACCCACAATCATACAAATGGATTTATATGGTGAACCATTACACTATACCAATAAAGATAATATATCCTGAGTGTGGAAATTGTAGCTATAAATTATATCTGATTTCAAAGCCACATATAAAGCAGTACTCATTAGTATAGATCAGCAACATGGTACATAGCCTGTATGGCTGTATACTACAGTAGAACCAGGGTTAATAGGGTGCTATAGTGCTTACAATACTGGAAATACACCATTAGGTACATACACAAATCCATAGATGAGATAACAGTATACAATTTGATTACAATGTACCCAATATAGAAACAGCACAGCTATTGGAACCTACTTGGCTGCGAACCAAACATAAATCAATCCCAGGAAGAATCTTTGAATAAGGGATTAAAGTAGACCTATCACAGGATTTATTAAATCGTATAATGCAAATATTCACTGCTATATTGTAATTGTACAGTGCTTCCAGGGCCGACACCTGAACCTTAAGAATGCCATCACCAGCTCCAATCCTCTTTGAAGAAACTCCAATATAGATTTAATTGGGGCTTCACCTCCCAGCTTCTCCCACGAACTAGAAACACATTTTTTCCATACCCTACTATATATCCTTGTGGTTACAGGTTTACTACTCTTAAAATGGGTGGAAACTAAAGTCTGGGAGAATCCATGTCCTGTTAGCAACTGCCTCTAAATATCCAAGTTGTCAAATAGAGACATGAAATCTGAGGGTGAAACACTGGACCCTGGATGTACTACTTAAGGTCTTCCTTGGGGTTAAGGGAATAGAATTTCTGTTTATCCTCTTTGTGAACAAGTCTAATTTTAGAACCTCCTTCCCCACCGCACTACAGACAGTTTGAAAATTGGGGGGTTGAAAGGATAATACCCCAAACATGCCACCAACACCCATTTGTCTGATGGTATTCGAACATGATGGCCTCGCAGAATAGGAAAAAACATTTCCAGAGCCTTCTTCACTACTAACAGCTCTCTCAAGAAAGAGGAACTCTCCCTCTTTTGGGAGTTCTACACATCCTAGATAGCATGCTCTTCCCAACCTATCATGCTTGATTTTGCACACGTTCAAATTGAAGATATGCTCAAGGTGAATCTTTATTTATACTGCAAGGTGGTGCGACAGATAATGATGTTTCAGCCTAATTTAGGCCTTGATCACACAGTAACCTGGGTGGTTTGGCATCAGATTAAAGTCGTGTCCCTGTGGGTTTGTGTAGTAAACCAACATGTCATATAAGAAATCCATGTATGGTTAAGTGCCTGTCAGGGGTTTGAAGTTTAACTGATGTTGTAATTGTCACTCATGGGTTAATGTCAGTTCATATCTGGAGCTTTCGCTCTGTAGAGTGAGTACATGGATTCCTTGTATGACATGTTGGTTTATTACACAAACCCATAGGGGCACAACGACTTTAATCTGATGCCAAACCACCCAGGTGACTGTGTGATCAAGATCTAAATTTGGCCGAAACATCATTATCTGTCACACCACCTTGCACTATAAATAAAGATTCACCTTGAGCATATCTTCGACTTGTACGTGTACAGTGATTATATTAACCATTGACTGTGAAACCCTTGGCTCCTTTCACTAGCACCATAAACAACAAAGGGTTGAGTGCTAACCATTGTATTCCATTGTATACCATTAAATTAAGCAGGTTTCCAAACACTTTATAAGTTCACTCACCAGGAAAGACACCTTATTTTACAAGGCCAACATAAATTGACTTGGCTGAAACATGCATAAAATAAGTATAAAGTGCATACAATTATAAATATCAGATATTGGTTGATGTTTTGGCCAAAATATGCAAGCTTGCAACCTATATCAAGGATCCTCATTATCTTTGCGAGTCTATGTAGTAATATTAAAAGCAAAACCAGCTGAAAATAAAATTCTCCCCAAAATAACTGTCACACTTCCGGGGGAAGGCGCCCTAGAGTGGACCCACTGGGCCGTGGTACCGAACTCCCCTGGGTGAGTTGATCCTAGTTTACCCAACCCCTATACAGGGATTGTCAGGGGCAAGCCCAGGGGGTCTAAGTACCACAGCAGCTAGTACCAGGGGGGCGGCTCGTAAGGTTAGCCTATACTAAGGAATAGAGAAGTATTCCAGGTAACAGGGCACAAGGCTAGGAGACCAGGAATGATGCTACCCGGGGAAGAGCACAGCAAGGGTTCCAGGAAACCGAGTACAAGGCTGGAGGACAGGAATGGTGCTATTGCGAAGGAGTACAGCAAGGGTTCCAGGACACAGAGCACAAGGAAGGCCTGACCAACAGTCAGCAAAGCAGAAGCAAACTGACTTAATAATCAGGCACCTCCCATCAGAGGAGGTGGCCTGATATACCAGAGAAAGAGCAGCTATTGGTCAAGGGGAGTGTCAGGTTGGAACTTGCCGGCCCCTAGAGTCACAGGGAAGGAGTGCACCTAGCGCGCCGCTGATTAGGCTCATGAAAACTACCATAGTAATGTGCTCATGTGCGAACCCGGCAGTCAGCTGACAGGAAGGGAACATGGCGACGGCTCCGAGCCACAGCACGCCTGGATGCCGGACGGCCGGTCGGCAGAGGAGCAGGAGATGCCGACCCGGGAGAGGTGAGCAGGGAAGCGGTGCCAGGGGCCTAACAATAACATAGCAGAGAAGGCAACAATTTTTTTTTTTACTTGGCGGGAATTTTAGTTCTTTGTGACTTAGCTTTAAGCATAGTGATTCAGTGTGATGGGTACATTTGGGTGTCCAATTCAGTGACTTTATGCTCAATGATCTGTTTATCTGCTACCTATTGCCTTTTTCAGTGCTGTGTCAATGCTGATGATTTCTATTGTTTTTGTTTCCCTTCTTGATAATGTCCATATTTCTCTGTGGAGGTCCAGCTTGTCAGTTTAAGTTTACCTTTGATTATAGAGCAGTTAAGTGCATGCTGTGTGTTGGCTTTGTTTTCCTTTCCAGCTCTTCTTCCTTGTACCTTATTTCAGATTATCTCACTCTGGGTTTGTGTTTGTTACTACACACCTTCCTCTCTCTTTGTTTGCAGGGTGTGACAAACTTCTCTCAGGTCCTTCAGGAGGTTTTAGAAATCCTTCAACAGCCTTTTAAGGCCCAGTCACACATGACGATATTGTTAGCGAGATTGTTGTAACTGTGACTTTACAACGGTCTCCCCAGCGATGTCATTATGTGTGACACTTAGCAGCGATCAGGCGCCTGCTGTGAGGTCGCTGATTGCTGCAAAGTGCTCTGGGTCATTTTTTGATTATTGGTTTCCCGCTGGTCAGCACGCATCGCTGCGTGTGACAACAAGAAACCAGCGATAAGTGACCTCGCTGGCTGGTAACCATGGTAAACACCAGGTTCCAGGTATGCTGCCTGGATACCTGCTGTTTATCATAGTTACCAGCGTCCTCCCTGCTTACAAGCAGCGCTAAGCAGGGAAGACACTGGTAAGATCGCTTCCAGCGATGTGGGAGGTGGCGCCCATGCCCCTGATAGCTGGACAGCCTGTTTGACAGCTCCCCAGCGACCAGGTAATGACGCTACAGCGATCATGGCAGGTCAATATCGCTGTCGGGATCGCTGGAGTGCTCGTTGTGTGTGACAGGGCCTTTAGAGAGCTAGGTCTAAGGTGGTGCTTTTAGTTGTGTCGCTAGGACCTTTTAGTCTGTACAGAGACCTGTGGAGTGTGATTGCTCCTTTCTTCATTTCCTCTAGCCATGAATGAGTGTGTTACGTTCATAACAGTCATAAAACAATGAAGACCCTGGAAGTAGGTGGCCAACATATAATAGACCAATACTTTATATTTCTCTGCACATTATTTTTATGTAGCGTGAGGTCAAGCCAATTAATGTCAGCCTTGTAAACTATGGTGTCAGTTCTGTTGGGGTGTACTTAGATATTGCTGACAACTCACCTATCTACTAGGTATGGGTGTCTTAAATAACCTGTAATTCAGACATTATGCAATACATGTCACATGTGTGACAAGCAACCATATACAAGCCTAATCTGCGTGCAATTCTAATACTAGACAATCTCCCCCTCTATAAATTAAGGCCCAGTAACACACACAGATAATTATGCAGAGATTGTTCGCAGATCTCTGGTTGCAGAGAAATCATGGACACATTGTTCTATTTTGTGGCCGTGTACAAATGTAACAATGTGTCCATGATTTCACTGCAACCAGAGATCTGCAAACAATCTCTGCATAATTATCCGTGTGTGTAACTGGGCATTTAATAGGATGTGAGGGGTCATCTCATCAGTATCTTGCACCTGTGTTGCTTCCATCATTATCATAGTGGGCTGCTGTGTCCTGCAAGTGCATTAGTTTCTGTGACCTGGGCAACTAAATATAATTTATTGTCAAATATTATCTTTTAACAAACAAGACTATCATTAGTTTTTCATAATTTCTACTCCTTAAAAATGTTGTTCAGTGTTATAGAAAAACCTTATCACCTTAACAAACCATGAAGTACAATGTTCGGTATGGGTTGCCTATCTTGTTTTGATATGTTTCCCTGCACATGTTAACTGATCTGATCAACCAGGATGTGCCTCCAACAGCTGCAGGTGGATCAAATAAATCTGTTAAATCCATCTGACAGTAGAATAAGAGGTAATTAGCGGTTTAGGAGGGGGCTACAAAAGGATGGAGGAGCACAAATGGTTTTTAGTATATCTTACTTTGTTTATTCAAGCATATCACAACATGTTTCAGCAGATACTCCGCCTTCATCAGGTGATGGGAAATCCCCAGCATTATGGGATTTTTAAGGGCCACAGTAATGACATCACACATTCATCTTAAACCCTTAAGGTACCATCACATAGGGAGATATCGCCGGCGATGTTGCCGGCGATCGCGGGAGCGCGCATCCCTGACAACATCGCCGGGGAGATGTCAGACGGAGCAACTTACCGGCGATGTCGCCGGCTAGTTGCCGCAGCTATCGCTCGCTGGGTTCCCCAGCAACCCAGCGAGCAGTAATCCGCAATGTTGGAGATAGGCGGAATCGCCCGCAACATTGCAGGTTGCCGCGTTACACAGGGCGATCAGGCATGATCGCCTGACCAACATCGCCAGGTTTCCCAACATTGTTGGGAAACCTGGCGATGTTACTCAGGCAATTTTTCCCCTGATTAGCGCCCTATCATACGAGGCAACTCTCCGGCGATGTCGCCGCAACCTGGCCACGCCCCTCAGTTGCCGGCAACATCGCCGGCGATATCTCCCTGTGTGACGGTACCTTTACTATCTTAGCCTCCTTACAAAATTGAACTCATTAAGAATAGAGAGCACTTCAATTTAGATAGACGTAAGGGTAAAATTACAAGTTAAGATATACATAAAATTGATCATTAATTTTATTTCATAAAAAGTTACGAAGGCGGAGTATCTGCTGAAACATGTTGTGATATGCTTGAATAAACAAAGTAAAATATGCTAAAAACCATTTGTGCTCCTCCATCCTTTTGTAGCGCCCTCCTAAACCGCTAATTACCTTTTATTCTGTTGTCTACACGCCGGCATGGCGAGCGGTGAGGTGCAGCACTGAAGGATTGGAGATTGTAATTGCCTGTAAGGAAGAGAGAATAAGACCTGGCAAAAACCAAAGAACCTGCGGTGACATCAGCGGCACATGATACCCCATGTGAATAGTCTTCCCGGCAACCAGGAAGCTACAACACAGCACGTGGTGGGCGCAGAGCACCAGAGGTCTGACAACAGGGTTATGCAGTCTGCATAACCCACTCAGGTTAGTTCAAAACCCCCAACTAGCCTATCAAAACTGGCCCCAGATATAATCTTAGGAGCGCCTTCCTCTCTTGTTGTTTTTTTAAATAAATCTCTGACAGTGGGTTTTAACATGCGCCAGTAGGGAACGTTTCATTTCCAGCTCCCATTGGCAGCCCGAATTGATCGCGGGGTTCTGATGGGTTGCTGCTACCCGTCTTTCAGAAAAGATGATAATTTCTTCTGTACAGAACAGTGCTAATGCACTGCTATATACAGCAGGAGTGATGGAATGATAGCAGTTCTAAATCCCCTAAGGGAACTGATAAAAATAAACTAAAAAAAAAGTTTAAAAAAAATACAAAAACATAAAAAAAGTTAAAAGTTCAAATCAACCTCCTTTTGCTTCATTGAAAATAAAACTATATAAAAAATACAGATATTAGGTATCACTGCATTCAGAAATGTCCAAGCTATTAAAATATAAAATAAATTAATCTGATTGGTAAAGAGCATAATGAGAATAAAATTAAAACATCAGAATTGCAATTTTTCAGCTGCCACAACAGTAGAAAACAATGAAACAGGCAATCTAAATATTGTATATACCCCAACATAAATAACAATAAAAACATCAGCTCAGGGCGCAAAAAATAAGCCCTGACACAGCCACAGAGCCCAAAAATGTATAATGTTACACCTATTGGAAAGCTGTTACATAAGCAAGATTTAAAAGAAAAAGTCAGATTTTTTTTTACCACTTAAATAAAACAAAAACAATATGTTCGATATCTACGTAATCATACTGACCTGTAGACTCATATTATTGCAAGGTCAAATTTATGGTAAAATGAATGCTGCAAATAAGAAAAAATTGCATAATTTCACTCTTTTTTTTAAAACAATTTATTGCAATCTGAAAGTCCTCAGTGGTTGATACCTTTTAATGGCTAACTGAAATGATGAAAAGACTTTTTTTCTATTCGGCCACACTGGGAATTTTTTCCTGCTTACCATTACATCATATGATAAAATAAATGGTTTCATTCAAGATACAACTTATCCAGTAAAAAACAAGCCTGCACAACCGCTATATTTATGAAAAGATTAGAAGTTATGGCTTTTGGAATAAGGGGAGGAAATAACAACGGCACAAAAGAAAAATCGCCCATTCCTTAAGAGGTTAAAATTAGAATTACCTTCATATATCAGTTTTTGTCAATTTTCATGTGGCTAATGTCAGTGTTTATTTGTCAATTTTATGTACCAACTGGATGTCTTGTAAGTGGCCAGTATCTGTTGCAGAGGCAGTGACCTGCTGAAGTTTAAATCTAGGAAGTTTCGCTGGGACTTGTAGTACCAGTAATCTTATTCATGGTATAAGGGCTGATTTTACAGGTTAGTCAGAGACCTGGGAGGGTCTGACCAACCATATACATCCCATGGGTGTGTCTCAGCAGATATCAGGTGACTGGCAAGTGTGCTGGACAGGCTGTGAAGTATCTATATGTTTAGAGCATGCCAGAGCTCCTGTAGAGTAAAGGATCTGAGAATAATAATGGACTTTATATAGACTATGTGATCATGTTGTGCAATAGCCGATGAGAGTCTCAAAGGTCTGATGTTGGTTTATGGTCCATAATAAACTGTATTAACTTTTAAACTGGATGAATGTTTCCTTCTACTACCTCATTGACGAGAAACCTGAGTGAGTACCCTTATTATAGTGAATGACATTGAAAGTGTTTATCATTAATATATACAGGGGTTGGACAAAATAATGGAAACACCTAACGTTTTGGCATCATAATCTTCGAACATGTTATAAACATGCAAACCGTGACATATGTTAATGTTTTGTAGTTGATTATTTGTGTTAAGTGATTTGTGTATGTAAATTAACTGTTTGTTTTGCTGAATTTTAAGAACATTGATGAAAACCTGATACCAATGGCAGACCTATCGGATTGTCAAAAAGGCCAAATTGCTGGTGCTCGTATGGCATGCGCTAGTGTAACAGAAAGTGCCTGAATGCTTGGCGTGTCAAGAGGTACTGTCTCCAAAGTAATGGCTGTGTTTGAAAGAGAAGGAAAAACGTCCGCAGCAAAGCACAGATCCGGCCGAAAGTCGAAGTTGACTGAGAGAGACCGTCGGACTCTAAAGCGAATTGTGAGAGAGGATCGCTAGACCACGGCTCCGAAAATCACTGCTGAGCTCAATGAACACCTACAGAACCCAGTTTCCACGAAAACTGTTCGTTGGGAGCTGCACAAATCTGGATTCCACGGAAGAGCTGCAATTAGAAAACCGCTGCTCTCAATGACAAATGTTTCCAAGCGTTTAGAGTGGTGTAGAAACCTCCAGAATTGGTCCCTCAAGCAGTGGAAACATGTGATATTCTCAGACGAATCATCGTTTACCCCATTTTCCGACCTCCTGCCGAGAAAACGTTTGGAGACAACTGAAAGAAGCATTCCATCCAGACTGCCTTCTCCCAACCGTAAAACATGGCGGAGGTTCTGTGATGATCTGGTGCGCCAGGCCAATAATATTGCCTTGTATGAATCCATAACTCAGAGAATTCAGGCTGTAATCGGTGGACCTACACCATATTAAACACATTTTTGTTGATTTTTGCAGGTGTTTCCATTATTTTGTCCAACCCCTGTATATATAAGTATACACATACACAAATATATATATCTAATATATAAAGCTGAATGTGTGTATGTGTGTATGTGTGTATATCCGGGATTGGCATCTACACCGTCGCAACTATAGCCGCAAAATTTTGCACAGTCACACGTCTCGACCCCGGAGCGTCATAGGCTATGTTGTGAGGCGAAATTTTAACCCTGCGCGTTCCAGTTCACCAAACAATTTTGGCCCTATCTACATAATGGGGAAAAAGTGAATGGAAAAATATTGGAGGAAAATCGACAGCTGTCAGCTATAGAGACAAATATTTGCACAGTCACACTCTGGACCCTGAGAGCGTCATAGGCTATGTTGTGAGGTGAAATTTTAACCCCGCGCGTTCCAGTTCACCAAACAATTTTGGCCCTACATAATGGGGAAAAAGGGAAAGGAAACGTGTGGGAGGAAAATCGACAGCTGCCAGCTACAGCTGCAAAATTTTGCACAGTCGCACGTCTTGACCACGGGAGCATCTTACTCTATGTTGTGAGGCGAAATTTTAACCCTGCGCGTTCCAGTTCACCAAAAAATTTTGCCCCTATATCAACATAATGGGGAAAAAGTGAATGGAAAAGAGTTGGAGGAAAATCGGCAGATGTCAGCTATAGAGACAAAATTTTGCACAGTCCTACGTCTGGACCCCGGGAGCGTCACAGGCTATGTTGTGAGGCGACATTTTAACCCCGCGCATTCCAATTCACCAAACAATTTTGCCCCTATCTACATAATGGGGAAAAAGTGACAGTTACCAGTTGACAGTTGTGAATGAGAGGGGCTTAATGATAGCGCTAAAGACTAACAGCACATACCAGCATATAGTCACTAAGGTGGGGCCCCAACATGAGATATTCACCACGCACGGGGACATGTATACACAACACACGCACACAAAGAGTAACAGCAAGTGTATAGTCGCTAAGGTGCAGCCCCAACATTGGATACTCACCACGCACCCGAACAAATACACACAACCAAGCACACACAACATAGAGACACACACAACATCCAAGAGACACACACACATCATAGCACACATGCACTCCCAAGGGACACACACACACACACCTAATGAGCTAACACAGCACACACCCCACAGGACCACACACACACACAGCCACCTATAGGGACACAGCACTCACCCACAGGACACACACACCACAAAGAACCACCCCACACAACAACCCCCACAACACACACCAATAGCCACCCTATAGGGACACATGCACTCACCCCACAGGGACACACACACCACAAAGAGACACACACACACACCCACACAGACCCCCCCACAGGGACAAACACACATACACACCCTATAGGGACACATGCACTCACCCCACAGGGACACACACACACCACAAAGAGACACACACCACACAGAGACACACACAACACAGAGACACACACACCCCACACAGACACCCTCCCCCACAGGGACACACACACATGCACACCCTATAGGGACACATGCACTCACCCCACAGGGACACACACCACAAAGAGACACACACAACACAGATACACACACACCACTCAGACCCCCCACAGGGACACACACACATACACACCCTATAGGGACACATGCACTCACCCCACAGGGACACACACACACACACACACACCACAAAGAGACACACACAACAGAGCCACACACCACCCATACCCCCCCCCACAGGGACACACACATACAACCCCAGGGACACACACACCACACAGACAGACACAGATGTGCACAAATCACCTCACACAACTCGCCTCATACGTGTGCTATCTTTATTTTACAAACATAAACATCTGATTAAAAACAGCCATTGTGCAACACATGTGCCATATAGGGAATTAAGGCAGATGTCAGTCACATGAGCTGTCTATTATGTGTATGTGTGAGGTAACATATACTGCCTGGCCAGGGGGTGGGTTTACTGTTGGCTGGAGATTTATTAGGCTGCCTATAGCAATCAATCACAGCTCAGCTTCTATTTTCCTACAGGTCATTAATATGACATATTCAAATTCTATTTTGTTATAGCTAACAGCAGTTATTTATTAACCCGGGGTAGCCGGGTACTACAGCTAGTATATGTATATATATATATATAATATATAAAGCTAAGTGTATGTGTGTATGTGGCTTAAGCCCCTTCCACTCCACAACCCACACCTAATCCACAAGCCATGCCCACCCCACAAAGCCGTGCCCACCTTTCAAAGCTCCTTTTCGGTTTTCCCCTCTGCTCTCCCGCTTCTCAGTCCATCTTAGTTGCAGCGTCTCCTGAAATGAAGAACTCCTTGAACTGTGCGTCGTGGCTAGCGGCCGCACACTGATTTTTCAACTGTCAGCTGACTGTGACGTCGCTGTCTGCGTTGCGGTCATGTGACGGGGTGGACAGGGTTAGTCTTGGAGCAGAGCAGGACACAAAGACCTCTTGATGTACAGCTGATGTAAATCCTCTCCAAGATTTAAAATTTTAAACTCAGAACCACAGGCGTAACTACAACATGTGCAGGGGGGCAGTCGCACCTGAGCCCTGGATCCTAGGAGGCCCCAGAAGTCCCTTTGGCCTATAGAAAAACACTATTGCTATTGAAGATTTGCAATAATTGGGGGCCCCATTGGAGCTTTCGCATTGGGGCCCATGAACTTCAAGTTACGCTACTGACCACAGGTAACTAGAAGGAATACAAAACAAAAGGTTTTATAGAGAAAAATAAGAAATATTAAAAGCAATCCTTTAACCATTACAGGTACAACTACAAGAGAAACGACATCCCTGGCTATACCAGAACAACAGTAATGAGACCACTACAATCTCATAGTTGGTAAGAGGCAATAAGCTAATTATATACACCTTACATCAAAAGCCCTGATAGAGTGATAATTCTAATTCTAAGTATACTTACAGGCTACACCTAAACCAAAAAGTACCACACCAACCCATAAAGGCTATCCTGGAAGGAGTCAACTAAACCAGGAAGTGACGATACTATTTACTAAACACATTAAAGTGATCCTAAACCCAGAAACTAACCCCCCGCATCTTTAGACCTGTCCCTGCACCCCTCTTATCATTTCTAGCCATCCCTTTTGCAGAAAAAATCGCTTTTGTAAAGTAAGAGAAAAAGTTACCGATATATTACTTTGTCCTGTGTGAGTTCTCTGTTTCTGAGCAAGCCGCAATGGGCGGGGCCTGTGTGCTGCTGCCTTGTAATTATGCACGCCCCTCTCTGCTTCTAAGAGCCTGGCCGCGTCATGAAAGGGGCGGGGCTAGATCGCGTCATGCCGGAGGTTCAGTTTGCCGAATTAGCATATGTCCGGACCCACATCGTTTTAACATCTTTTAATTGAGCTGGCAGCTCATTCATTCAATGTTTGGAGACTGTGGTGACAGGAAACTGTGTTCTTCACCACAGCCTTCAATCAAGAAGATGTCACAGAGGATTGAGTGAGCAATAAAGATGGAGTCCAGATACGTGTTTGCAGTTTTATGTCTAATAAAATGTTTTCTCTCTGTGTCTTCTTTACTATTTACTAGAATTTCTTAATGGCCGGGTCTAACATTGGCCTGACATTTAGAATCTTGGTCTTAATACAAGCTGGCAATACAAAGCTGGCATTAACCCCTTATTACCCAGTTTGCCACTGCTACATGGCAACTGGATGAGCCATGTAAAGCACCAGGAATTGGCGCTTCTTATGAATGCACCAACTTCTGAGTTTACTGCTGGCTGCTATTTTATAGCTTAGCGGTGCTCAATATTGATGGACACTCACCCCACTGAATATACCAGCCTCAGCTCCCTAGTTATACCATGGCTGCGACTTAAAAACAGGGCAAAACCCTATGCATTTTTTCCATTATTTATTCGTCCTGCATTCTTCTCACTCCCTGCTTGTTCACTTCATGGACTCTTAATTAATAAAGCTGCAACTGCGCTTCATCCATCCGAGTGCTGCTCTCTCTATAAATTCAAGACAATTACTCCTCAAAGTAAGTAAATTAACCAACCAGGGGAAATTATTTGCTGGATTTGATCCTTCAAATAGACCAGATACAATTTCAGATATACTGGTCCGAGAGCATTTGAGCAGCAGTGACCATAATATGGTATGTTTCAATGTAATATTCAATAGAACATTTCACAGAGAGAGTACAAAAACTTGAAACTTTAGGAAAGCTCTTGAAATGGCTCTTGGAATGTGGAGACTAGTGATGAGCGAACTTTGCGCCAACATGTTAGCCAATTTCTAATTCGGCAAGAATCCGTCCTACTTGATTCGACATCTGCAATTCAAATGCTTTGCTTAAGTTGCGAAATTCAGTGAACATATGATAATGCTTGGATATGTGTGTAGCATAACGTACAACAGAAGTATTTGTGCAAATGCACCAATGCTACTGTCCTATGTTGTCCTACACACACAAACAGATACACACAGATCATCTTACCATGCCTCAGCTGCTTGCCTGAGCTGGTCCATCTTCCTGCATCCCTCTAACTTCCACATCTGCGTTGGTGGTGAGTGATGTATGCGGTCAGCTGATCTGATCACCATAGACACTGTGTCACGTGACCAGATAGTGTCAATTAATCTGGTCACTTGACCTGATTGCTATTGTGACCAGCTTCGTGCCAGGTGTGTGGTGACTCAATGAAATCACGTGAGGTGTTACCATTCAGGTAACAATGGTAGCTGCTATTCATAGCGGGTACCAGGATACTATTGTTACCTTAACAGTGACCTCAGGTGACCTCAGTAAGTCACTGCTAGTGGATTGAGATCGCGGCTCATTTATTCAGTGGCTTTAAGCTATGGTTACAAAATGCTGTATTCTTCATCATAGCCTCCAATGAAGAAGACGCTGCAGAGGATCGTGAAGGGGTATGAAGGAGTAATAAAGATGGAGTTACTAACTGTCTCTGTGTTTTTGTTTTGAAAGAAATGATTTTGCTCTGTGTTGTGCATTTTTTAACCATGTATTTGAGATTCTTAATGGCCGGGTATAACTTGGCCTGACATTAAGAATCTCAGGGTTTAATACCAACTGAAGATGCAAAGCTGGTATTAACTCCTTATTACCCAGTGTGCCACTCCCCACCAGGGCATTAGTTATTTAACACACTATGATGGCAGGTTGGTTGCCATATACTACGTGAGCATTTATGATTTGCTGTTGCAATCAAACTGCATTTCCTCAATCTGGAAAGTGATTATGCTTTGTTGCCCTACACATTAGTGTATGCCACCCAACCTGTGGTCATAGTGTGTTAAATAAATAAATAATTTAATACATTTCACACAGGGCTTCGCAGTGTTTTTTAGTCTAGCCCAGTGAAACCAGATGGCTGCGATCTGCCACACTTGCTGTCTAATTTTATCTTGGCTGGTGAAAAAATGAGTGGGCTTTGACCTATTTTTAATTGCCAGTCAAGGTAAAACTATGCAGCTGAGGGCTAGCATTCTCAGCGTGGCAGGGGCCTTCATTATTGGGCCCCACATGCAATAGAATAGCAGCCTACAGGTGCCCCTGATAATGGTACATTCATAAGAAGTGCCATTTCCAGGTGATTTATCAGGCTCTCCCAGCGGCCCTGGTGGGGAGTGGCATGCTGTGTAATAAGAAGTTAATACCAGCTTTGTATTTTCATCTGGTATTAAGCCCTGAGATTCTTAATGTCAGGCCAAGTTAGACCCAGCAATTAAGAATCTCAAATAAATAATTAAAAAATACACAACACAGAGAAAAATAATTTTATTTAAAAAAAAACACAGAGACACTTAGCGACTCCATCTTTCTTACTCTGTCATACCCCTCCACAATCCTCTGTGACATCTTTTCATTGGAGGCTATGATGAAGAATACAGCATTCTGTCACAATAGCCTCCAGTCACTGAATGAATGAGCTGCAAGCTCAGTCTGTTAGCGGTGACTCACTGAAGTCACTTGAGGACACTATTGATGTAACAATGGTACCCGCTATGACTAGAGACCACTGTTGTTACCTGAATGGTGACCCAGGTGACACCAGCGAGTCACCTCACACCTGGAGGAGATCTGGCAGTGATTGACATGTACTGCAGCTGATCATAGTAATGACCATAGTAATCAAGTCAGGCTACCAAATCAGCTGATACTATCTGGTCATGTGATTACTATTGTGATGAGATTAGCTGATCCTGCATGTCACTCACCTCCAGCGCATATGCGGAAGTGAGAGGGACGCGGGAACATGGACCAGTGTAAGCAAGCAGCGGAGACATCGTAAGATGATCTGTGTGTGTCTGTCTGTGTTTGGCAGCTTTATGACACCTTTGAATGGGTTTTCTATGCCTTGAAAGTTACCTGCCATTGATTTCAAACGAACACTCCACATTCAGCGAACATATCCGAATTCGAACATTGTGGTGTTCGCTCATCTCTAGATAACCATTTTTTAATGCATAGCGTTGTATCTGTGCAAAATTATAAAAAATGTAAATAGGTTAAAGTATACTATTACCCCAAGATGGTAGAATTAAAAGACAAGCCCACATAGGTTCTATTAAAAAAAACGCAAAACAATTTTTGCTCTCGCAATGCAGAGGAGAGAGAAGAAAAACTATCAAGAGTGGTAAAATGAGTCATATCTTTTAACTGTAAAATATAAATTAAATCATTTTAAAAGAGAGCAATATTTGCTTGTGTATGTCTATGAATGCTGGTAATATGATTTTTGTGATTGAGGTCCCAAATCATTGTCAAAACCAGATACTGTAACCCATTGTAATAAACTAAACTGTTTCATAGTTAAAATTTCAACTTAGAAATGTACAGTATATGAGAAAATGTAATGAAACATTTTAAAAATTCATTTAGAATCCAACATTATTATCTACATTTAGAAATAAAAAAGCAAACAGCTCTTAACACTTATATAAAGCAGTTTTCAGGATGTTATGAGCATTCAACAGATGTTATAAAACTGTTCCCATCTGCAGTCCATCTAAGCATTTGACTTAAAGTACAGTAGCATAAGCTTTTTTCTTTACATAACAAAAACATAAATTTGATCGATATTGAACATTGTAAAAGTTAATACATTTTAACACTTGTAATGTAATGTTTGCACTAAGTCAAAACACAATATTGATTAAAAATTGAAGACTTTAAAATCTACTGAAGAGTCTTGCACTTTTCATGGCTTTGTAAATGTATTCAATGAAGTCCAATAATAGAAATATAACTCAAAGTTCCTTGGCCCTAATGTAAAATCTGAGGACTCAACCAACGACAAGTCGGCTGATCGTTGATCGGAGAGTTATGAACCGGACCATAACTCAGTCGTTCAACCTGCAGCATCAGTGTGTGTGACACTTTGATAACGATGTCATTGATGACTTCGCCTATTCAGAGCTGAAGGACGTAGGCAAACAAAGGACTGCAAGCATCGTTCCCTTGTCGCGGAATCGTTGCTGTGTTGTTAATACTATCAGTACGTGTGACACCTCACCAATAATCATTGAACATCGTTCCAGCGATCTAGGTCAAGTCTGATCGTTAGTTAGATCGTTGGGACATTGAAGCATGTAATGGGCCCTTAACATCCATCTTAAATTTTTCCAGTGGCATACGGCTAATCCCACCAGACCACATGACCGCTACGGCTATGAGTTGTGCCCCCTTTCCTCTATTCTTGTTGTCCCAAATTCAACTGTATTTGCATCCTTGATTGTCTGCTCAATCATTGATCCATAAGTTTCATAAGTGGTGGCATTGAATTTTGCTTTCTGTGCCGGGCCTCAGACCACGCAGTGAACAGTCAATGTAACAGTACATCTGGAAAATGGAGCTGGAAGAGTAGTTTTCATCTTTAATTTAACAGTTAGACCCTGTTAGGAGCTGTGGGGGCATTATACTGTTGGAGTGAGAGGGTGAGGGCACCTCCATAATGGTGTTAGTGGATGAGGGCACCATAATACTGTGGCACCCTAGGGGTTAATGTGCCACAGTAACACCACAAAGGGTTAACTCCCCACACAATCCACAACATTACACTAGCGCCTCCAAGCCAGAGTTAAAGCTGCTTCCCTATATATTCTGGTGTGGAGAGGAAGTGGGGAAGAGCAGAGTGATGGGAGGAACTAATGTTGTTTACCTCAGAGTGTCAGTGACAGTTAGTCAGTTGGAGTTAGTTCAGTTCCTGGGAGGACTGAGGAAGAAAGACTGGTGGTGTAAAGGGGCTGCATTAGGCCTCTCCACAGCCTGCTACCCACTTCCAGGCCTAGCCAGGGTCGGAGGGAAGGAGTAAGAGAAACAGGAGAACACATCTGGGAGACTGAGTTACCTCATAACTCGCCCCAGAGGAGCGCAAAGACCGAATACCGGATCCGAAACTGTGACTGATAAACGCAGCACAGTAAATTCCGGACTAGTGGAGGTTATATATCTACACTGTACCTCAGCAAAGCAACACGGTGGGGTCAGAAATACAGAGGAAAGAGTCAAGTTGCCTAGCAAAAGGGGTACCTGTGAGGAGAAACACGGCCAGCAGCCTAGCTAAAGCGGCAGCAGGGCCACACACACAGCACAGCAGTGGGAAGCTGAGGACCTGGACAGGGTGGGAACAACCTGGCCCCTGTACAGACTCTGTGGACAGTACTCTGCTACCAAAATCTGCAGTAAAGCCTTGGAAAACTTAAAAACCGTGAGTGTGTGTGATCTTTGTGCTCAAACCCTGCGTGCCCTCACAAACTACCATCATCTCTACTACTACCCCATCCTACAACATCCATAGCCTCAATCATAGACTATAACTATCACTGCCTCGGGGAACCAAGCTCTACCCATGGAGAGCCATTACATCTCCAGCTGCCAAACATCATCCCCGTAGCTTCCGCAGCAGCGGTGGTCACAATGACCACAACCCGTGGGTGGCATCACGACAAACTCCCCTGTAAATATTTCCCCCTCTTACTTGCGGAACCCAGGAATGGTCCGGACCAAGACCGCTGTGATATCCCCAGCAGTACCCCGGTCCGGTACCGAGTACCCTGTCACAGTGGGCTCCACAATATTACTGTATGTGAAGCAAAGTATTTAAACATGAATATTATGCAATAAGATTTACAGTTCACAATTAAAACAAAATGCTTAGTACCATTTCACATTTACTACAGTTGCTGAGTTGGCTTGCAGTGTTGCTCATTGCATGTGGGCTTCCTTACAATAGTGTGCTGCAATTTCATCACATGATTTAGCACAACCAATCATGGGGCCTTTCGCAGGCGTCAAAAAAAAACACAGGGGATGGCTAAAGAATGCTCTTATATGCCAATACTATGTAGGGAGGCGAATGCTCAGAGCACACAGGATAGGCAAATGATAAAGACCTAATGCAATTGTGGTGTACAACTTCGGTGCTGATGTACCATAATTTAAAGAGGGGGTGATATTCTTATTCTGTTTTAGAAATCCATGTGATCTAGAGTGAATTATTGTTGCAGTGTCATCATCACTACTCAGATTGTGACTGTCAATTAATACATCAGTGATTTACAGCAGTAGCCGCACCTTAATAGCTGTTTTTTTGTTTCTTTTCACACAGTGACAGCAAGAGTATTATTAAGCCAGTCATTGAAGGATTTGGAAGTAAACCTGAATTCAAATGTTTCTTTTGTATGTAAATGAAAAAGCAATCTTTCTGTTTTGAAATTCATCATTTTTTTAATAGAAACCTTCCAAATTCTGAAATTTAAAGCGTTTTCCAAGATTAAATTACAATGGAGTCCCTAATATATTTCAAACTGTTGCCCATTATAGTCACAACTCAGGATGGGCTACAGAAAATGTCTTCCAGTTTCCAGACCTTTGTCTCACAGGACAAAAGCTGGATCACACACACCTCAGTCACTTGCCAGGAGCAGGACTATGATGTGTGGAGCAATATGTCTTATCCAGTAGAGTTGAGCAAACCTTTTGAAGTTGAGGTTTGGCTCAGATCGCTGAACCAAATAGATCTGCGAACAGTTCGCCGAACTTCGGAACACTTTTCAAATCAAATGGAGGTAAAATCAAGGGACTAGAAAACACCTTCAAAGGGGTGTAAAAGCTACCAAACACAGCTCAAAATATTTTACAGTGGAACCCTGCTGTTTTGGCACATAGATTATCTTCCTACTATATTACTTAGCAAGCTTCAGCACTGCTACCACCATGATTCTGGGCCTGCTCGTGAACCTCTGACATCCTCCTTTGACTTCCATGAGGTTGTCTCAGGTTACAGAGCGGGTATTACAAAGCAGGAAATCCCACAGTGTGACCTGAGATAACGTGAGTAACATCAGTGCTTGTAACACTAGCTATCTCATGAGAGCCATGATATCGGGTGATATATATCGAATATCTCTTGCTGATACCGTGAGACAGGGAGTGTGAGTAACGGTAATGTCAAGGATAGCCTCTGTGTGACCCCATTGAGCCTGAAGTGCAGTAATGTTTGTGATGGAACAGCTTGTCACACTCTCACCAGTGCCTGCTCTCACAGCATATTGTTGTATGTCCCCATGCTCATGGTACGTTGTTTGATGCTTCTTTTGAAGCAGATGTTGAGAATCTATATCAAAATCTGCATGTCTATCCTGAAGCCAACAGTCTATATGGGGTCAGAAGTGCTTTGCCAACATGTTGTTGCAGGTTTGGTGCAGATTTTGGGACACAAAAAAGAAATCTGATCCATAGGGGCAAGAATAACCTCAAGATAGACATGCAGATTTTGATGCAGTTTCTTAAAATCTGCATGAAAAGCATCAAATATCTCACAGTGGGCACGTAACCTAAGACGGTCCAGGGAGAGCTGCAGTTGTTGTGAAAGGACTGGAGTATTCCTTCTGCACCCTGGCTACTTCCACAGAGACTACTATGACAGGGATGGCCAATTACAATCCTCAAGGTCTGAAAACAGTGCACGTTTTTAAGATTTCTTTAGCGTTGCATAGGTGCTAATTTAATCACCTGCATAGGTGATGATTCCAGCACCTTGTGAAAAGCTAACGAGATTCTGAGAACATGCACTGTTTGCAGCCCTTGAGGACTGCACTTTGCCAGCCCTGTTCTACATGAGTGTTTGTAGTGTATTGCATTTCCATACCTCAGACTATCAGGCTAGAGGCATGAGGCTTGTTTGCTAGTCTCTGTAGGGCAGTATCAAAGCACCTCTTTTCACTAGCCCGATGTAGGCCAACCACGAATTACCACTTGCTGCCAATTACCTTCATGAAGTTGATCTTCCCCCCAACATGGATTGTGCAGAGTCTTTTGGGAAGATAGTCATGCAGCAGGGTGTACTGGTTAATGTAGCACCAATGACCAGTACCTTTTTTGGCTATGAAGCCAAACACCCTATTCTGGATGAATGCCACCACCTTGCCTTGGATAAATTAGTCATCAAAGTTATTGGCCTTGGACTCTTGCAACCACTCTTGGGTGATGGCATCCGCAAGCTGAATCTCTTAAAAAAATTAGACTGGATAGGGTTGTGGAGACACGAGAATCAGTGGGTGCTCTTGTCCGCTGGCCAGGCCACCTTTAGAAAGACAGCATGGACCAGGGCTCATCCCAACTGAACGCCCAAACTCCTTAACCATGGGCGGTACACTACTCAGACAACATAGGATGAGGGAACCACAATATTAATACTTTATTGGATCACCAAACAGTTATTGGGATATAACACATAACTAAGCAAAGCATAAATTGTATCAGGCAACAGAGTCTCGCCCTTCACTGGCTACCCAGGGATTAGAATTTTTGTGCCTTCTGGCTTCCAGTGCCACTTAGGCTAAGGTCACACTGAACAGTGCACCCACGTTAACCGGATGCTGTTATAGCAGAGCCCAGCCTGCTGTAATGCACACCATTAACGTAGGGTGCTTCCTGTGAATGCTTCTCCATAGTAACCTGATGTTTACTATGGATACAGCTTCACAGGAAGCCCAAGGAAGGGCACTTTAGCAGAGCGCACAGGAAAAGGTTGTCAGCAATGTTTTCCTGGGCGCCCCGCAAAGGTGCACTGCCTGGGGCTTCCTGTGAAGCTGTATCCATAATAAACATCGGGTTACTATGGAGCAGCGTTCACAGGAAGCACCCGACGTTAATGGTGTGCATTACAGCAGTCTGGGCTCTGCTGTAAAGGCATCCAGTTAACGTGGGTGCACTGTTCAGTGTGGCCCTAGCCTTACTCCAATCCAGCATCACCCTGCTTTTCCGAGAAAGGAATAGCACCAAGCATAGAAGCTGACCAAGCACAGCAATGTCTGTAGCCAGGTGACTGACTTGTCCCAACCTGGGTCTCTTTAAATTGTAACCGTCGTTTAAATTCTTATTAAATAGTAATGTAGAGCAAGTGAATATAATCAACTTTCAAAAAAATTAATAAGCAAATCGGCAAAGAAAGCATTGGAAAAAACCTTCCACGAAATTCCCTCACCAGGCTGCGTGTATAGCTAATTCTCCTCACCTCCATCTTCAGGGGACATGGCCTAGCTGCCTTTACAAAACAGATAAGATACTGTCAAATTACCTCATGCTTGAGCTCACACAGCTGCTGGGAGATCTTATCTGATTTCTCCATTCATATGGCCTCTGTTCTGTGCTCTGTGATACCACCCAGTCAAACTATTAAATAAAAATTTTAATGACGGTTACGCTTTAAGTAGTCTCTGGTGCACCTCTAGTCGGTATCTTAGAACAAACCTCCTTATATACCCCTGAGCACACATTGCAGGATATTGGAGACTTCACGATTTTTGGAATAAGACTGCGCTCTCATTGGCTAGATTTCAAGCCACATACATAATATCCCTATGAGTATCTGACAGAGGAGGTGAGAGGGTCGTGTACGTTCCATTAAAATAGCAATATGCAACCTTGGAGAATGGGGCTCCAAACCGACTGGCAAGAACAATGGATTACCAAACATGAGAAAGGAAGCACAAGGTCACTACGTCTTGTAATTTCAAAAAGCTTATCCCATGCCATACATGGACAAAGTTCATGATGTCATGGGGGTAATTCATGCCATATTGGATAGGTGCTTGAAGGGCAGTATGGGTCCCCACATGACATTCTCCCAATCAAAGTCCTCCTGCTGGACTGCTACACAAGGCTGAGAAACAGGGCTTTCTGCCTCTACTACCTCCTCTTCCTCATCCTCTTTGGCCTCCTCATCATGCCCCTGGGCCTGGATTTGCCATTACAGCAAGCGGGCACCAGCTCAGGTGTAATAACGCCAGTCACGCTGCAAGATCCTCCTGAGTGTGACATTTGCTGCTCCCAGCTGGCATGGGGAATTGCTTACCTCCTGACTGTGATCTCCTCAGGTCATTCTCTGGCATTCACGCCCAGTGCTGGGTCCTGACCTTGCTGCATATGAGGCCCAATGAGGGTAGCATAATGGAGATCCAGATGATATAATCATGTTGCTCACACCTGTTACAATTTTGGAAAGGTGGCAAAAATATTGTCCTACCCATTTTTGTGGTTTTATGGGAAATTATGTCCAATTTGCCTTTTTTTCTTTGTTTTTTTTTTGTTCTCATACACACAAAGGAAATAAACATGTGTATGACAAAACATGGGTAATTCCACTCATTTCCTGGAGCAATTTCAATGGTCCCAACACTTTTGGTCATGACTGTATATACTAAAAAGAAAAACTTTCCAATGCCAAATATTATAATTTATACATGTAAAGCTTGAGCATATGTTTCAATATGATCAAATGATATGTAACGGAATGTGATGCTTGCAGAATATACATGATCACAAATTCAAGCAGACATAGTTGTAATTTATGACCAGGGTCTGTTGATTGTGAGATAATTAAATTTCACTGTACATTTAGCCCATCTATGTCTATTTGCTTTAATAGTCTCTGTCAAGAGATCTCATTATTCCCTGTTTGCATGCTGAGACCAACCAGTAGGATGTCAGAAAGAAAAAAAAAGATACTCTAAAGAAATGTATGAGTGGAACAGCTGAGGAAATTCTTAGATAACAATACAGGATGCTCCCCTTACAATGCAATTTTAAATTGAATTTAGCAATAAGAAATACTCATTCAAATCATAATTATTACAATATGCTCTACATTATGGACAAGATATAGTAAACAAAGATCATTTTCTTTAATTAATACAGTTTTATAAAAACATAATATACACTGGCGATCAACATTAGCGAACAATGTATGATCACTTGATTTTTCAGACAGAGTGTAATCTATGTTGCTGAACATTTGAAGGTTTTTGTGTACAGTACTCCATGCCACTAGAACAGTGATTTCCAAAATAACCAAAGTTTATCAATTTATAACCTTTATTTTTACACAAAATGTGATGATCATAATTAGAGAACAGCCATAACTGTAGCACAGAGAAAGATTAAAACTAAATGTTGTAAAGGTTACAACAGTCACTAATCAGTAGGAAGTGTAAAGCCCTTGGCTTTGAAAGACTTCAGCACATCTGCAGCCACAGGACATCACTAGTCCCTCACATGGCTCTGGTGTGATTTTACTCCACTTTTCTTCCAGTCTCTTCACAGTTCTTTGACGGTTGTGGGTTTCTTGGCCAGAACTTTGTCATCAATAATTTTCCAGAGATTTTCTATTGCATTTAGATCAGGACTCTGGGCTGGCCATTTCATAGTTTCAATATTTTCTGTTTCAAGTAACTGCTTTACCAATTTTATTGTGTGACAGGGGGTAATGTCATGCATGACAATTGCTGGCTGATTGAGCTCTGAATGCAAGTAAGGAACCACATGTTGTTCAAGAAGGTTCTGATACACACTTGCATTCACTCTGCCATGATAAACCATGACACTTCCTACATTACCTTTCACTGACGTATTTACACACATTGGAATCTTTCCCCAGTTTGTCCATGAACATAATAACCCATATAAATTAAACTTACTTTTATCACTAAAATGACCACTTCTCCTCTGTCCATACAACATGTTCCTCAATAAAGGTGAGTCTAGCCTTTTGATTCTTTCCGCTAATGAGAGATTTGGTTACTGCAGAGTGGGCTTTCAGTCCTAATGCTCTGTATGACGAGACAGATCCTTACACTAATCAGGGCTGAACTGGCAAGCTGTTCCATCTGCAGTGTTGAAATGATTACACATGGAGATTCTCCACATTATCCTTTCTTCTTTTGCACTTGTCTTTTTCTTGGAGGACTTGAAAGAGTTTGTGGTGTTGTAAAGATGCAATAGTCTAGAAATCACAGACTTGGAAAGACCAACGTTGATGCTATAGCGGATAGCGTGATCCCTTTGGCCTTCATCTGGACAGCCTTTTTCCGTAGGGTTTCAGTCACTTTGGAACGACACACCATTTTTGTAAAGTGAGTGCAAACTGCAAAGTTAGGCTGTCAGCATAATAATAATAATAATAATTTTTATTTATATAGCGCCAACATATTCCGCAGCACTTTACAATTCAGAGGGTATACGATACAATAATATATAATAGAATACACTATGTAATCACTGTGCCCAGGCTGTCAGATTGCTTCTCTGCAGCCTGATCCCTCTGCATGGGGATAAGGCTGCAGTGAAGCAATCTGACAGACCGGGCACAGTGATCCACTATGGTCCCTTCTCTGTAGCTCAGGCACAGTGGTCCACTATGTGAATTCCATACTATTCATAGGAGTAGCAAATAGTAACAAGTATACTCACTCATCACTACTGACATGATTTCATAATACTGACATAGCCTCTGGACCAGCGTCCTGCGAATTGTTATGCTAAACTCTAGTTAGCATACGTTCAGCAAGTATTCAAACTCCTTCACAACTTGAACATTTTTTATTATTAAGCCTTCTTCCCAAATATAATGAAGATTTCCTTTTCTAATCAATCTTAAAATATATTTTTAAAAGTCTTTTTATTGTGTTACATAGTTTTAAGAGTGAAATTGGCCTTAAGTGGCTCTTTCTCAGGTGAGACTAATTTCAATTTTATTAATGTTGCTAAAAATGTAGTGTTTTTTATGACCTGTATACTGTTTCAAATATATCAAGTGTTTTCTTTTGTATCATTCTAAATCTCTTCTTGGCATTTTATCAAGCAAGGTTTTCTAACATTTAGTAAGCATGATTTATAGTGTGTTTGATTTAATCACCTGACCTCATTACTTCTGTGTTATCTGTAGTTTTCGAACTGCTTGTATTAACAAGATGGCTTGGAACCTACATGTTTTGACACCTAATTATAAGCTAACCTTTTATCTACATAATGAACTTTTACAATAATTAATTATTAATTTATATGTAATATACTATATTAGCATAGATGTGAGCAGGAGCACAATGTCATTATAATAATAAATAATAATGCTCAGGCAGTAGATACGATTGATAAGAAATTGTATAAAGCTGTATGATATTGGAATAAATAATTCAGAGCATTCTATATTTCAACTGACTATGCTGTCAGGACTGGATTGTTGTAAATAACAAGGTGGTCAGCCCACTATTCTAATAATGGCTGCAATAGAAACATTTTTTATTTATAACATTGTCAATTTTTTTAAATTCTATTGAATCATCTGCAATATCCAGTTCAGTTTTTGGCACCACCAGTTGAGAATGAAAGAAGGACATCTAGGAAATTAAATTAGCACATGCCTTTTTAGTGCAAGCTGCACACTACAAAAGCTTGTTCATCCAATTTCTTAACATCCCCACCAATCCGACAGAGTGCTGAAGCGATGGGTTTCTTTCCAGGCACCGAGTAACATGACCTGTGAGAAGTCAAAAGGACCTTACCATGTGACTCAGTCAGCTGATATGTTACCTCATGATACCCGGAAGTAACACATTGCTGAATATGCGAACCTTCGGGAAGGCAACAAATTGTATGTGTGGTTCCCCTATGGAATAGTACTGCATTTTTGCTTGGAAAAAGGAAAAGTGCAGTAAAAAAAAATTCAGCTAAAGAGCAAAACAAATGGATGATGCGTTTTTTGCAAAAAATAGGATCCGTTTTGGCTGCAGAAAATGCACCAAAAACCGTTCAACAAAACCAGAGCACAAATGCACAGTGTGAATATAGCCTTACCATAAGAGCAATTTATACATAGTACTTTGGTTTGAATTATTAAAGGGAACCTGTCACCCCCTTTGGGCACTTTAAACTGTGCCCACCAGCTTACACATAATGTAAATAAGGTTCTAGTAACCCCTTTATGAACCCAGACATGCCCCTCATACCTGTGAAAATGACTTTTATTCCATGCAGCGCTGGTCTTCTATTGAATCCGGGAGGCTGCTATTCAGTCCAAGTGGATTATGTCACTCACCGCCCCCCCCCGGCTGCAAAACCCGCCTTGACTTTTAAAAAATTGCTGCCCCATCTGTGACTGGCGCTTGAGTGACAAACGCACTCCTGCCTGCTCAATGGAACATGTGTCCGTGCTCCATTGAACATAGTGGCGATGTCTCACGAGACTTCGCAAATCTCGTGAGACTTGACAAATCTCACAAGACATCGGCAGTATCTTCAATGGAGCATGGACATCCGGCTCCACTGCACAGGCGTGAGTGCGGCTGTCACTGAAGCGCCGGTCACAGATGGGGACGGCAAATTTAATAAAAGCTGGGTGGGTTTTGCAGCCTGTGGGGTGGCAAGGACCTAATGCACCAGGACCCCATACCAGCCTCCCGGACTCAATAGGAGGCCAGCGCTGGACAGGTAAAAGTTATTTTCTCAGGTATGAGGGGCACGTTTGGGCACAGAGGGGTTATTAGAACCCCATTTACATTATGAATAAGCTGGTGGTCACAGTTTAAAATGCCCACAGGGGGTGACAGGTTCCCTTTAGTAGCTGTAGGAATTGATAGGTATGGCATTATTTTTCTTGAGAAACAGAGTAGATTGATTGACTAATAATAATATAAAATGTCTTTTTCCAAGTTTTAGTGTATCTGATTGCATTTGTGCATAGGAAAAGGTAAATTTGATGGCACGGTGGCTCAAGTGGTTAGCACTGCATCCTTTGCAGTGCTGGGGTCCTGAGGTCCTGGGTTCAATTCCTGCCAAGGACACTAAGGACAACATCTGCAAGGAGTTTGTATGTTCTCCCTGTCTTTGTGTGGGTTTCCTCTGGGCACTCTGGTTTCCTCCCACATTGTAAAGACATACTGATAGGATGTTTAGGTTGTGAGCTCCAAGAGAGACAGCATTACTGATGTATATAAAGTGCTATTGAATTAATACCGCTATATAAATAAATAAATATTATTAGATTATGTTATTATAAAATGTAATTTCTTAGCTCAATAGCTAGGTGAAGTCTAATGTAAAAATGTGTATTTGGTCTTGGAAGCTACTGTTTCTTACATTGTAAAGAAAGAAGAATCTATGTTGAGAGAAAAGAAATAGAACATAATACATTTTTTAAAAATATATATAAGAAGTGCACCAAAATTTGGATAAACATGGAAAATCTGTAAAAAGTAGTATGACTCCTGCCCTAATTATCTCAAGCTATTATTATCATGTAGGGATCTTTGATTTTATTGGAAGCTGGAGCCATGTATTTGTAGATTTTGTGTTGTGGTCAATCATTTTATTCGCCTCCTTACTGTATAGATTTGTGATTCCTTTTTATTTTTAAAGCAAAGCTTTTTACGTAAAGGTAAATGTGCTCTTTACTATAAAGGCAACCTAAAAGCTTACCAAGCCCCCAAATATGCTACCATGCATTTTTTTTCACAATTCGTCATATATTGAATATGAAACAAAAGCTTGAACTCCACCATCTACCCCTGTTCAACTAGGACCCTACTTACTGTTTATGCAAACAGGTACATTTGATGGAAAACAGACACAAGGTTTAGGGTCTGTATTTATCAGAGCTTGAGAAGCAACAATTCTGTCACTTCAATTGATAACTCTTCATGTCCTCAAAGGACTGACTGCAGAAACGCATATATCCTACTATCATGGGATATATATTTTCAGCATCATGATCCCAAGTGTAAAAACATGCATGTTTTTACATAACTGTGTGATCAGCACATCACCCCCAAATTAAAATCAGGAAGATGAATGATAATATATATATACTAGATGGTGGCCCGATTCTAAAGAATCGGGTATTCTAGCCTATGGTTAGCAGGGTATACGGGGGCTCAGTGGTTAGCAGACTATACAGCAGCTCAGTGGTTAGCAGAGTATACGGAGGCTCAGTGGCTCATAGTCTGCCTCAGGGCAGAGTGCAGTGGTCAGGGGCAGAGTGCAGTGGTCAGGGGCAGAGTGCAGTGGTCGGGGTAGAGTGCAGTGGTCAGGGGCCCGATGCAATAGCATCGGGAGTGCGGTGAAATTAATTGTGTGTATACAGGTGGGTCAGTGGGTAGCAGAGTATACAGGGGGCTCTGTGGGTAGCAGAGTATACAGGCGGCTCTGTGGGTAGCAGATTATACAGGTGGCTCTGTTGGTAGCAGATTATACAGGCGGCTCTGTGGGTAGCAGAGTATACAGGTGGCTCTGTGGGTAGCAGATTATACAGGTGGCTCTGTGGGTAGCAGAGTATAGAGGCGGCTTTCTGGGTAGCAGAGTATAGAGGCGGGTCTGTGGGTAGCAGAGTATACAGGCGGGTCTGTGGGTAGCAGAGTATACAGGCGGCTCTGTGGGTAGCAGAGTATAGAGGCGACTGTGTGGATAGCAGAGTATGATGTGGCGGGAGGCTGGAGGGGTGAGGAGAGGTGGCGCTGGAGGGGTGAGGAGAGGTGCGGCTGGAGGGGTGAGGAGAGGTGGCGCTGGAGGGGTGAGGAGAGGTGCGGATGGAGGGGTGAGGAGAGGTGGCGCTGGAGGGGTGAGGAGAGGTGGCGCTGGAGGGGTGAGGAGAGGTGGCGCTGGAGGGGTGAGGAGAGGTGGCGCTGGAGGGGAGAGGAGAGGTGGCGTAGGAGTGAGGAGAGGTCCGGCTGGAGGAGTGAGGAGAGGTCCGGCTGGAGGAGTGAAGACAGAGGAGGCTGGAGCGGTGACATCACCGCTCTGTACACCTGTCCTTGTCTAGGCTGCACACCTCCCTCCCTTCTTTTACGCTGCACACCAGCTGGCTCCGTATTCTCAGGGCCACTTGGCCTACTGCTGGCGGTCCGGCACAGGGCTGAACCCTGGAACCTCGGGCCAGTCCAGGAGCGGAGGGCGGTCCATGCAGCCGCCATTCCGCTGAGAGCCATCAACAGCCCCGGGCACCGGAAGTGAGGGGGAGGAGCCTGCACGTGTGAAACCGGCCGGAGCGAGCTTGAGGCACTCGGGAGATGACCGGCATCAGCCGGTCATCTCCCGAAGTGGTGTGTGGCAGAGGGGAGACGACCGGCTAACGCAGGTCATTTCCTGGCCATGATGTGTGTGTGTTTTGGACAGTGTAGGGGCGGGCGTAAGTGTGGCGGAGCTGCCTGAGTCCCGCTCCGCTTAGGGGCGCCATGTTGGTCCACCCTGGACGTGTGTAGCACTGTGGTGACGTCACTTTGGCCATGACAAAGTAACGGAAGTCGTGGGCAAAGTGACGGAAGTGAGCTTTCGGGTTTTATATATATTAGATATTAGATATACATATAGCAGCGCTATAGTATATGGTGGTACATTAAATGACATGGTTAATTAGTTAACCAACTTCATTAAGGAATAGTTTATATTCTTGCCACAATTGTCCAAACAAACTATTCCCCTCATGGACACGACTAATCGCACCTTAGGTACACGATATAGATACAGAAAATCAGGATCAAACGTCATGTAATGGGCCTTCATAATTATTTTGCTGGACAAAACATAGTATTTCATTTCCATAGCCCAATATTATAGAATTCTGTGAAGCACTATATGGTTTAAGATGTTAATCACACCTATAGAAACAATCCTATAGAGGTTGTTTTCTATAATGGGATAATTTAAAGGGGATTTGCAATGTTTAGGCACATCAGGGGCTTGGTAAAGAAAACATTACACCAGCTATCTATTACAGCCAATGTTGTACTCTAATAGTCAAATGGTTCTCCTTCCTTTCTAACCCCTGCCATTGGCACACTGACCACCCCTGAAGAAGTCCTGCATACGAAACGCACGTAGTGGCCTGTGGAGTAAGGGAGCATAACCCTAATACTTCCAACTTGTGTGGTATGTTTACTCAACCCCTTCCCAGCCTATGATGTTTTGGGACATCATGGAAGTTGGTGACTTCCCAACCTGTGATGTCCCACAATGTCATGACAGTTACCGCAGCCCGTTGCCGCTGTAGCCGCCATTGGACCGCGGTGTTCTTAACACAGAGCAACATGGCTTCATGTCAGGGGGGGTGAATTCCCCAACCTGCCCCCACGATCACTGTGATTGGCTGTTTGAACAGTCAATCACAGTGATCTTCACTCCAGCTAAGAAAGGGGATGTCATAGCCCCTTTCATAGGCTGGAGCGCTGGAGGGGGTGGGTATTGCCCCCTCCACGCTGATGGGGACTGAACTAATGATCACTTCCACTCAGCTGAAGCATTATGGCCGCCTGCCGCCTGCTTCTGCCCGCACTTCTGTGTAGCCCGATCTTCCTGCACGGAGACCAGGCTGCACTGGAGTGATCTCACAGCTGGGCACAGCGATCACATAGTGGATCACTGTGAATGGCCTATGAGATTGCTCCTGTGCAGCCTGTTCTCCATGCATGGAGATCGGGCTGCAGAGAAGTCTGGGCAGAAGCAGTTGGCGGGCGGGCACACGTGCCCTGCACTGCTGCCATGCCTCCGGGGCACTCTCACCCTGTAAGTGCTGTGATCTTATGATTAAAGCACTTAGGGTCCAGGAAGAGGGAGTGCACAGTCACTCATCTCTTCCAACTGGTGATCGATTCATTGTAATTACATTATGATGAGCTGATCACCATGGCAACCTAACATTGCCATGGCAACATCGGGTCAGCTGACCCAAGCCTCAGAGATCATGTAATCTCTGAAACTTGAGTTTGCCACAGGGATGGTGCTCTGTATGGCAATGATCTGCCATACAGTGCGCCATTACTATGACAACAGACTTCAACAAGGGATCAAGTGTCCTCTTGTTGTAGTCTGTTGTCATAGTGATGATGCACTCTATGGCAGATCTTTGCCATACAGTGCACCATCACTATGACACCAGAGAATACAACAAAGGAACAAGCGTCCTCTTGTTGTAGTCTCTGGCGTCACGGTAATTGTGCACTGTATGGCAATGATCTTTCATACAGTGCATCATCACTATGCACCATCACTATGCATAATCACTATGACCCCAGAGACTACAACAAGGGATAAAGTGTCCTCTTGTTGTAGTCTCTGGGTCTCGGTGATTGTGTACTGTATGGCAGTGATCTGCCATACAGTGCATCATCACTATGACATCAGAGACTGCAACAAGAGGACACTTGATCCTTTGTTGTAGTCTCTGGGGTCATAGTGATGATGCACTGTATGGCAGATCATTGCAATACAGTGCCCAATCATCGTTACCCCAGAGACAACAACAAGATTAAGCCTGTGGGACCATCGTTTTGGACTACGACGGAGGCTATGTAGGAATAATAAAAATGGAGCCTGAATTTTGTTTGTGTTTCTTTTCCTAATAAAAAGATTTTTCTCTGTGTGGTGTATTTTTCGACTATTTTCTAGAGATTCCTAAAGGCCGGGTCTAACATTGGCCTGACATTATGCATCTCAGGCTTAGTGCCAGCTGCCAATAAAAAAGCTGGCATTAACCCCTTTATTACCCAGTTTGTCACCAGCACCAGGACAACTGGAAGAGTCTGGGTATAGTGCCAGAAAGTGGCTCTTCAATGAATGCGGATCAATTTTATCCTGTTGCATATGTGAAAATGAAAAAAATTGAGGCTAAAAGAACATTTTTGTTGAAAAAAAGTGCTTTTTCATTTTTACGGATCAATTTGTGAAGCACCTGGGGATTCAAAGTGCTTACTATTCATCTAGATAAGTTCCTTGAGGGTTTACAAAACAGATAGATTGCAGCACTCACCGGTCTCCAGGATCAATCCTTTATTTTAGATAAATACCATTAAAACAGCATAAATGCATGTTCAGGGGTGCAGGGGGGAGGATGGATATTCCCCTAAAGAAAAAAAAAAAAAAAAAGCAACAGGCCGTTTCACGCTGCACTCGGGCGCTTCTCCAGGCTGTGACACATCCTCTGTAATGACACTCTGTAACCTGGAAGTGCACCACAGGAGACTAGAACGCTGGCAGGAGTCAGAAGTAAATTATCAGCAGCAGTGTGAGCTCCAGCTGGAGCAAGGCCTGCAGAGAGGAGACTGAGGACAGCGAGTAGTGCCCGGCATCTACATAAAGTAAGTGAGGCCTTGAGGGTCTAGTTTCCAAAATGGGGTCACTTGTGGGTGAACTCTAATGTGTAGGCACACAAGGGCTCTCCATATGAGACATGGTGTCCGCTAATGATTGGAGCTAATTTTCCATTCAAAAAGTCAAATGGCGCTCCTTCCCTTCCGGCCCTGCCGTGCACACAAACAGTGGTTTTCAACTACATATGGGTCATTCCATGTCAAGTGAACCAATGATTATTACCTCTATATTTTTAATTCTTTTGAGATTTTGTTATTTGATAATAGCATGTCAGACAATGCAAAATGTGAAGAGAAAATTTTTTTAAAAAATTTATTTTTTTTTTAAATGATTTTCAAAGTTCGGAAAAAGTGTGAATTTCGCTGTTGCCTGCCTTTACGTTTCTCCTCATAACTCAGGCTAGGAATAAGATAGAGAGACAAAATAAACACCAATCTACTCAGAACTATACAGGCTTTCATCAGATATGTCACAAGAGGATCTCTGTTAATATTTTACCCATGTGATCGCAAGCACAAAACTTTAAAACGTATTTCTGAAAAATCGGCGCGCTTTAAATATTTCAAAAACTGCCCATGTGTCTTCTTTGCTCTTAGCCACATCTGTACCAAATTTCAAGTTGGGATCGCAATGGGATCATATTTTAACATATTTTACTATTAATAGCGTCAATGGGTCATTCCATATCAAGTGATCTAAATATGAATATTTTTTTTTACCTGACGTCTTTAGATTTTTTTTTTTTTTTTTTCCTTTATGAAGTACTACTTTAGTTAATTACAAATTAAAAGTTTGGAATTTTTTTCTTCATCAGTTAATTTTTTACAGATTTTTAAAGTTTAAAAAAAGGGTGAATTTTGGCCTGGTATGACTTTACATTTTTTTATCTCGGGCTAGAAATAAGATAGAGAAACAAAATAAACACCATTCTACTCAGAACTGTCCAGGCTTTTACCAGATATGTCACAAGAGTATATTTGTTAATTTTAATTTTTTACCCATGCGAATGCAAACGCAACATTTTGAAACGCATTTCCGAAAAAACGTTTTAATAAAAATTTTCCAAAACTGCCCATGTGTCTTTTATGCTCTTAGCCACATCTGTACCAAATTTCAAGTTGGGATCATGATGGGATCATATTTTAAAATATTTAACCACTAGCTGGGTGCCCGATGCACATGCATCGGGATTCTAGAAGGGCGAGTCTCTGACTCGCAATGGCCGCTTCGCGGCCAATGCTTCGCGCTGCTAAGGCGACTCGCCATGCCCGCTGCGCGGGCATAGCGAGTCGCCTTAGAACTGCTCGCAATGGCCGCTGCGCGGCCAATGCTTCGGGCGTATCCACATGACCACGCTGACTCGCATTGCGAGTCGACTCAGAAGGGGCAAAAAACCCATTCGCAATTATATAATAGATGGTTAATCTCATTTTTATTAAATTTTGAAAAAACATATGAAAGACATACATTCAATCTTTTAACAAAATCTTGAGACATATAAAATATACAAAAAGAGAATTCACAAAGTTATTAGTAACTTTAAGATAAGCTGCAAATGTACTTTTGCGCTTATCTCTGGTGCAATATATACTACAATCTAAATATAATTCCAAACACTCAAGTATACAACCTTTCTCAGGGTTTTGAGATGTTCTGATGTCAAGGGGACAAGCAGCCCCAGCAGAATGATTTTTATCACTTGGCCCCTTCTAACAGGTTGACCACGTAAGTGGGTCATTACCCGTTGAGGCCTAGTTGGAATAGTCTATCGACTGGTGTACCGGAAAGGAAGGCCAAAATATTAATGATCTACTCACAGCTCAGAGTTTCCGATACCTGTCTAATGTTCACTAGAATTCTGAAGGTATAGGTGTAGAAAGGAAATACCTAGACTGAATGTATCAGATGGGAAGAAAAGAGAGATAGAAAAGGAGAGAGAAGAGAAACAAAAACCATTAGAAAAAGTTATACTGGGAAAGAAAAGCCACGTAAGAAAAAAAGAAAAAAAGGAGGGGGGGGACGGGTGAGGTATGGGAAGGAGAAAGGGTACTCATCCCACTGGCTCCCCATCAGCCAGAGGTCGAGCCATATTATCTGTGCTGGAAAAGATACTCCTACATTCTGCAGAGTCGTGAAAAAGAATCCATTCAACCCAAATCCCTAAGAATTTGTTCCGAGATCCCGATGCATCAGCTGTGAGCTCCTCCATTCGATATATGTCCATCAATTCTTTGAACCAATCAAGTAGAGATGGAGCCCGGCTTGATTTCCAGAACCTCGGGATCACAGCACGAGCAGCCGAAATGCAAAAGCGGAGAATATCCCTCTTCTGTAGCCCAATAGGACCTGGAAAAATGGATAACATTGCCGATTCTGGGCAGCATTCGGCTTGTTTACCTGTTATCCGGGCGTATGCATTGAAAACCTCAGACCAGAACCGCCGGATTTCCCCACAACTCCACCAAATGTGTATCATTGTACCCTTCTCTTCCCCACAGCGCCAGCAGGTATCAGGGGTTCCAGGGAACATGTTCCGGAGTGTCGTCGGGCACAAGTACCATCTAGTGAGCAGCTTATAGCTTCTTTCTTGTGCAGAACAAGCGCTAGTTAGTGAGTGAGTAAATATAAAGCATTTCTGCCAATTAGCTTCTGAAATGCTACACCCCAATTCCCTCTCCCAAGCACATTGGAAGTAAAGGGTGCCCTGCTCTCTCATGGACCCTAAGGCCTGGTATAGAACTGATATTTTGCGCCTCGGTGGAGCCTCCAGTTGGAATAACCTCTCCAATACGTTGGGCGTCAATCTTACCCTGCAAGAGTGGTCAGCTGAATATAAGTATGGTCTGTATTGGAGAAATTCGAATCACTTAAGAGGTCTCGTAGGTTCTTTGAGTTGTAGCTCTGCCATCGGGGGCAAACCACCACTGGAGAGAGTCTGTCCTACTCGGGTATCATCCACAATCCGCCAACATAAAAATCTCTGCCTGTCAAATCTGGGTGGGAAAGATGGGTTGGAAAAAAGGGGAGTCAAAGGGCTAAGTCTGTCGTTTAAGCGGAGGGTTTTCGTCACTAGGTGCCATACCTTCAAGGTGTTTCTGGTCATGTCTGTCAAAGGTACTAGGTCTGTGGAGTCTTTAGGGGAAATCCAAAGCAGGTGTTTCAGCGGAATCCCCAAACCCTCTTGCTCCACCCCTACCCATTTCTTGGAGGACGCATGATAATGCCAATCTAGAGCTCTAACAAGAGAGGAAGCCACAAAGTACGCTCGTATGTTGGGTAGTCCAACCCCTCCTCTGGTCTTGGGCAAGGATAGGATATTCATTCGCAATCTGGACCTCTTGCCCCCCAGACAAATCTAAGGATCATAGATTGCATTTTGGAGAGGAAGCCTCTATCCAATAGAACAGGAACTGTCTGAAAAGTATATAAGAGTGGGGGCAAGACATCCATCTTGACTACGTTTATTCTCCCGAACCAGGATAGCTTTAATTGTCTATAGGAGGTAAATGCCGATTCCGCGTTAGTCAAAAGGGGTTGATAATTTAAATTGAATATTTGTTTAAGATCTTTTGGTATAAGGACTCCCAAGTACTTAATGGCTTCTACTTTCCATTTAAATGGGAACTGTTTAGATAGATGAGAAACCAATTCTCCAGGCAAAGAAATATTGAGTGCCTCGGTTTTGGAGCAATTCACTTTAAAGTTGCTCAATTGTCCGAACCGTTCAAACTCCATTAAGACCGAAGGGATGGAGACCAGGGGCTGGGAGTTGTAAAGTAGCAGGTCATCTGCAAATAAGGCTAATTTGTGATGACTCTGTCCCAGCTTGACCCCATGGACGCATTCATTGGACCTAAGTGCAAAATATTTAACTATTATAGTGTCAATTCAAAAATCACCAAGAACACAATCAGTCATTTTTTCACAATTGCCCGTCAATAGTTTGAATTTGATATAAAGAAACATAGTCTTGTAACATCTCAAATGAAAGCTGTTACCGTTCTGAGTAAAATGATGCCTCTCCCACTTCATTATCTTATTTCTAGCCTGAGATAAAAAAAATGTAAAGTCATACCAGGCCAAAATTCACCCTTTTTTTAAACTTTAAAAATCTGTAAAAAATTAACTGATGAAGAAAAAAATTCTAAACTTTTAATTTGTAATTAACTAAAGTAGTACTTCATAAAGGAAAAAAAAATAAAAAATCTAAAGACGTCAGGTAAAAAAAAATATTCATATTTAGATCACTTGATATGGAATGACCCATTGACGCTATTACTAGTAAAATATGTTAAAATATGATCCCATTGCGATCTCAACTTGAAATTTGGTACAGATGTGGCTAAGAGCAAAGCAGACACATGGGCAGTTTTTGAAATATTTAAAGCGCGCCGATTTTTCGGAAATGCGTTTTAAAGATTTGCGCTTGCGATCACATGGGTAAAATATTAACAAAGATCCTCTTGTGACATATCTGATGAAAGCCTGGACAGTTCTGAGTAGATTGGTGTTTATTTTGTTTCTCTATCTTATTTCTAGCCCGAGATATGATAGAAAATGTAAAGCCATACCAGGCCAAAATTCGCACTTTTTTAAAACTTTAAAAATCTGTAAAAAATTAACTGATAAAGAAAAAAATTCAAAACTTTTTTTTTGTAATTAGATAAAGTTGTTCTTCATATAGAAAAAAAATTAAAAAAATCTGAGGACGTCAGGGAAAAAAAAATATTCATTTTTGGATCACTTGACATGGAATGACCCATATGGGGTATAATCGTATTCAGCAGAAATTGTATATTAAATTTTAGGGTCCATTTTGTGCTTTTACCTTTGTGAAAATGCAATAATTGGAAAATCTACCGTTACAAGAATAATTCGCACACACAATGAAACTGGATCGCTTTCTCCAAAACGAAAGGGGAAATGTGGAAGAAAAAGGAAAACGACACCAAGAACTTATAAAACACTTATCAAAAATAGTAAATTTAATGCTAGAAAAGCAAGTAAAGATTTGCTTCGTCCCAATAAATTTGCACAGCACTCTAGGTGTCACGATGTAGGTTGGGTGCATAACCCAGTCATTTAGCTCACGTGTCATATTGTTCAAATTTAGGCAGAAATCCTTAGGTACCATCTGTCATAGACACTTGGTTTGTTGTTTATCTTATGTATCTGAACATAAGGTGGAGTTTATGATTACTGGACCCAATTTGTTGGGATTTTCCTCCCCACTATTTAAGACCCTTCTGGTCAACATTCCTTTAAAGGAATATCCACGGATTATTTTGAGTGGGAATTATCTATTCTAATATACCATTATTATTGAGATTGGTGGTATAGGAACTGAACTGCCTAACCCTTCCCCCGGACCAGAATTTATAGGAGGGGACCTCCCCTTGGACTCGGGTTCCTTCTGGCCTGGAATTGGGAAGGTGTTGTGTGTGGTGGGCTTACCTGGTGTGGATACCATTCCCTTGATTCCAAGCACGGCATTGTTCCCCCGGGGAGGCAATGCCATCGTGGCAACCCGACTCTAAGGTGCCACACATACATATTTTATGGGGAATTTTTTAATGGTAAAAATAAAAAATTTAAGGTTAAAACACTTTTGGGAAAAAACATGATTATTTTATTTTCTCGTCTAATTGTTATAAAATTCTGTGAAGTATCCTGGGGTTCAGGATAAATTTCTTTGGGGTTTAGTTTCCAAAATGGGGTCACTTTGTAAGGGTTTCTACTGTTTAGGCACATCAGGGGATTTGCAAACAGAACATGGCGTCTGCAATTGATTTCAGCCAATTTTGCATTCCATAATTCAAATGGTGCTCCTTCCCTTCGAGCCATGTTATCTGCCCAAACAGTAGTTTTCTATCATATATGAAGTATCAGCTACCTCAGAAGTTTCTCAACAAATGATATGATATATTTTCTCCTGCCACCCTTATGAAAATCCAAAATTTGAGGCTAAAGTAACATTTTTGTGGAAAAAAAGTTACATTTTAACTTTTTCCTTCCACATTGCTCTAATTCCTGTAAAGCACCTGGAGGGTTAATAATTGTCTTGTATGCGGTTTTGAGAAATTGTGTAAGTTTTAGAATGGTGTCACTTTTGAGTATGTTCTGTCACCTAGGTCTCTCAAAGTTACTTCAAATGTGATCCTTAAAAAAAACAGGTTTTTAAATTTTATTGGAAGAATGAGAAATTATTGAAAAACTTTTAACACTTCTAATTTCCTAACAAAAAATGATGTTTCAAAAATGGTACTGATGTAAATTAGACCTTTGGCAAATGTTATTTATGAACACTTTTGTGTGGTGTAAGTATCTGGTTTAAGGGCATAAAAATTCAAAATGTGAAACTTTTACATATAAATGCAAATATTATCTACCAAAATTTACCACTAACATGAAGTACAGTACGTTGTGAAAAAACAGTCTCATAACCCTGGGAAATGTTGAAACATTCCAGAGTTATCACTTCATAAATTGATGCTGAACAACATATTTAAGAAATGAGGCTTGGTTATTAACGTACATAGTGGCTTGGTACTTGAGGGATTAAAGGGATCCTGTCACCTCCAGAACGCCTCCTAAGCTAGCAAAACATATCTCTGCTGCGTCCCATCACTAATCTCACACTTCTATTTGTCTCCTAAAAGCATCCTGTGAAAGTGCATAAAAACGTTTTAGTACTTACTCATTAGTGATTATAATTAGCAGGGGCCATATTCTTTAGTCACCAGGGCGGGCTGTTTTGAAGACTCGAGGATCCACCCTCTCTCTGTCTGTGTGCTCTGCTTGTGCAGGCATTACCCTCTCTATCACTCACAGAATGCAAATCATTAGTCCTGCCTTCAGCTGCACATCACAGCAGCACAGACAGAGAGAGGGTGGATCCTCGAGGCTGCAAAACAACATGCCCTGGTGAATAAAGAATATAGCCCCTGCTAATTATATTCACTATTGAGTAAGTATTAAAATGTTTTTATGCACTTTCACAGGATGCTTTTAGGAGACAAAAGAAGTGTGAGATTAGTGATGGGATGCTGCAGGGACATGTTTTGCTAGCTTATGAGGCGTTTTGGAGGTGACAAGATCCCTTTAAGGGTGTAAGCAAGAAACAATCTTCCAATACTCACAAGAATATGGATGCTGTCTGGAATCACTTCCTGTACATGCCTGGCAAGTAGCATCATCCACAGAAAGTAATGATATATCCTGTTCACAAAACATGCAGCAGCTTATCTGTGCACAAGAGAAATGATCAGAGTGTGCAGTGCTGAGACCCCGTAGGGGGCAGTGTAAAATAAAGAAAACATTTTAAAAAAGATTTTAAAAATATGAAAAAAAGCATAAAGATTCAAATCACTACCTTTTACCCCATTGAAAGTAAATCTATTAAAAAAAATGAAAAAACACATATTTGGTATTGCCGAGTTCAGCAATACCTGATCTATCAAAATATAACATCAATTAATCAGATCAAATAATTGTGTAAAAAAAGTCCAAACCCCAAAATAGTTTTTTGATTGCCACAACATTGCAAAAACATGCTTTCAAAACAGCATATCTGCCCAAAACTGATATCAGAAACATCAGCTGTAATAAAAAAACCCTGAAAAATGTGAATGGCACAGGTAGTGGAAAATGGCGCCAAAAGTGCAATTCTTGTTCTTTAAAAACTTCCAAATGTTTTTGACCACTTAGATAAACATAAAAGCATACATGATTGGTATCTACGAACTCATACTGACCCAAGGCATCATTTCGACACGCTAGTTATATATAGTAAGGAGGTGAACAAAAAAAATTGTACTTTTTTTGCAATTTTCGCTGCACTTGGAATTTTTTACCCATTTTCCTGTACACTATATGGTAAAATAAATAATTTTATTCAAAAGTACCTGCAAAAAACAAGCCCTTATATGTCTATATTGACAAAAGATAAGAAAGTTATGGCTCTTGGAAAAAGGGGAGAGAAAAAAAAAGAATGCCCGGGGGTGAAGGGGTTAAAGACTTACTTGCAGATACAGTTTTATGATACAGGTATATCAGGCATGACAGTTAGCTTCTTAAATACACCATATTACCAACTCCCAAACTAAGCTGTAGCATATTGAGAAATTAAGACTTGCTACCTACTCCGTTGTATTTGTAGCCTACTTGTTATGTTTTGTAGCCCTTAAATGATTTCCTTATTTCAAATCCCTGCAACTGTAAAGAGTATAATCCTCACATGTAATATGAAGGATGTGACAATTCTCTAATTAAAGTAAACAATTCACTGTCCACCAGGTTCTTCAAGAACCCATTTCCCATCTGGAAATCATCTTCTACAGCAAATCATTTCTTACAATATTATGTTAAAAAGAGTTTGTAATGCGAAAGAAATGTGTTTAATTATCTTTTGTAACATAAGCCAAATTGTAATGGTGTTTGATTACATATAGCCTCAAAAATGTCAACTACATTTCCATTTAGAGTGCTTGGTTAAAGAGCCGTGCAAATGGGGAATATCCAGATATCTGCAGACATCATGATGGATCTAGGCCTCCTTATGGCACGTGCTGGTTTCAATCCCCTGTCTTCTTCTCATGATCCTTAATGTAATGTAACATAATGCATTTTTTCAGCACATCATTTCCCTAAATGAGTATGGGAATGCTGCAAGTTTTCTCATGAGGACGATTAATAAAGTGAGTCAATCTTCACACAGTTCGTTCATTCAGAAGGTGGCATCCTGCAGCCAGCATAGTAAGTAATGAGAACACTGCATCTCTCCATTCACTGGGACACAGACACTATTCCGTATTGTAACAGGCTCCCAATACATGAATACAGTATTTGAGAATAAATGATAGCATACTTTTCTCTAGAACAAAACACTATTCATTTCAGGCAAAATGGCTGGTTACATTTAACGTATTTCCTTCCAGTAGATTACACCTCTTATAATCTTGCCAAAGCAGCTATGCATTATGTTAATGTTACATAGCAACCATCGGCTGCTCTCCCATCCATCTGTATATTTTCAGATGCATTACTTTATGATGTGCACTGGCATGGCAAGAAGGAGATGAATAAAAGTCTCTTGGGTTTACAGAAAAATATTAATGCTTGTAAATAAGCTGAAAATCTGAACTTATTCACTGGATTTTGTATCCTTTCTGAGCTGAGATCTGAATGGGTGTTATAGGAAAGTGTTTCTGCAATGAATAAAAAATATTCTACAGAATATGTACTTCACAGGCAATCATAATAGTTCCATGCTAAGTATTAACGGAACGAATAGCCGCATGCCTACAAGTGTGTGCATTAATAAGCTATGATGAGATGGAAGAAATAATTTGCGGCTCAGGATGAACTGGTGGCTGTGAATATCTTGTGCTTTCGAGTTAAATAGGTTACAAAAAGACACTGGTCCATCAAATTCAACCTTTCTTAATTCATTCTATGTGATTTAGCACTCACTAGTTTATTCCTAACTTTCAGTTCTTTTTCTTTGGAGAAAAAGATCCAACAATAATAATAATAATAATAATAATAATAATAACTCATGTTAAATGCAGATATTTGCTATTGTAGACTTTTTTGTTAGGGTATTTTAAAGTCTAAATTAATAAAAATGTGTTCTACTAATGAAGTACTGTAAGTCAACAAAACAATGAGCTGGGAAACATTAGTATACATGCAATTTGAAGGTACACATTCACTCTGTGGCCATTATTAAGCATAAACTAGAATAAAGAAAGAGAGAGCAAATAACCTGCAGCAAGTAAATAGTAACAGTACATGCAAACATCGTATTTGACACTTATTAGACCAAAAAAGCATAAAAGCCATCCCACCACCACAAGGTGTACCCGATAAGGACACTCCTATCTCTAGCATTAAAACTCTCTAAAAGCCACTTCACACGCTAGGATATCATTAACGATATCCTTAAAACGATCACGTGACAGTGATCATTCCGACATCGTAACTGCGCTGTCACACACAAGGATATCGTTAATGATATCCCATTCGGCAGCGCACAAGTTAAATAGAAGCGAAGAACTGAACGATCTTTTAAAGCCGCAGGAATAGGAGATTTTTGAATGACATCGTTCATAAAGCTGTCACACTGAACTATGTAGCTTCTTCCAGCAGCGTTAATTGGACGATGAACGATAGATTTGAGGTCAGGATCTCAAATCTTGGATGAAGGTTCCAAGGATTTTTTTCTTTCTATATCGTTCGTTTAAACGCAACGATGCCCGAACGATAGATATCTTTTGAACGATCAGAAATTTGTGACGTTTCAAGGATATCGTTCAGTGTCAACAGGTCTCAATAGATGGGGCAGGGCAACACCCAGGCTGGAATGGAAAACACCTTTAAACAAATTTAAACACCTGTCCATTCAAAGCTATAAAGGCAAAATGCACAAAAAGGGGTAGTCATGCTCCCAGGCTATATCCTAGATTAATACAGTGAATTTTGTTTATATTCTTTTGAACCAGACCAATCTTCATCTCAAGAAGGTTTAAATTAAATTGAGAGCATTTATCCTAATATTTATTTAAAATAAAACCAATTCCCAACATATTTTGAGTTGACCCTTTATTGGACCCTTTAGGCTTGAAAAAAGTGTGGGAAAAGGTAATAGCTTCAGTCATATGAACAATCTAATAATGCCATGAAAAAGCCTTTACAAAAGGCCGTTTTATTTCATTTGCATTTAGCAACGACATTTTATGTTCAAATAAGACTATTAGTAGTGATGACCGAGTGTATTTGTTAATATTCATTAGTCACATGGATAGTATGGTATTCGCATTACTAGTTATTCTGCGAGTACTTGTGTACTTGCCTCACTATATTCGGATGTCCCGCTCTGCAGTTTTTGTGCCTCCTTTGCAGCCACTAAATATGCTGAGCTTTTTCACCAATCACAGCAATGCCGCTGACATCTTGAATGTGGAATTACTGTGATTGACTGGCCGCCCAGCATCATAAAATCTATTTAAGCACTGCCAACGCCATTTTGCACACATTGCATCCGGAGCCAGTGTTAGAGAAGCATAGGGAGAGAACACTGAACTGCTAGGGAGAGTGTTTAGGCCTCTTCATAACACAAAAGCCCTTTTGAGGGCTACTTCTAGTGAATACTACATCAGTCTAGAGTAGGGAAGGAGGGATACTCCAGCAGGGACAGTTGAAAGGAGCCGATCAGTAGCTCCATAATATCACAAACAAATAGCTCTTTAGAGAGTTGAAGACACAGAACAGAGTCAGAGCACAGGGAGAGAGATACTGCAGCAGAGACAGTGTAAAGGAGCTGCTCAGTATCTCAATACTACCCCCCAAAAAAATAGCTCTTTAAAGAGCTGGGGATACACAAGAAAGTCAGTTTTCCTTTCTGTTTTTGGGGTGACAGCCTGCCTTCTGCTGTCTACATTACAAAAAGATGGCTAATGCACTCCACAAAGCCATGGTCCTAACATTTCCTACTCCGTCCTGCTAAGTACACACCAGCCCATTTTCCCAGTTGTTCTTGTGGTAACAGCCTGGCTTCTGCTGTCCACAATACTACATTTAAAAGACGGTTATTGCCCATGCAAAGCAGTAGTCCAAACATTTCCTACTGCCTGCTACCACGCATGCACCAGCCCATTTTCCCAGATGTGCTTGTGGTAACAGCCTAGTTTCTGATGTCCACATTACTACACTTAAAAAGGTGGTTATTAGCCCAACGCAAAGCAGTAGTCTAAACATTTCCTACTGCCTGCTACCAAGCAAGTACCAGGCCATTTTACCCACTGTTTTTGTGCTGACATTTAGGTAGGATTATGCCACCAAAAGCTCATGAATTAATACAATCCTATAGAGCTTGTAAAATCCTAAGCAGTACTACTACCATATAATGGTGTTTGGCAAAAAGCATGCACTATTCAATGTTACCTCTGTCAGTTTTCAGGGTCATATTTTGCCTGACACCAGAAGTATATATGATATACATCCACTGTCCAATGCTAAATGTTTTTTGTGTATCTGCAGCTGCAGGTTGTGTGCAGTTGGCATTAGGACCTGCTTTCTGGACAACATATTGGGAAGCAGGTAACACGTGGGAAATGACAGTGGTTTGCAGTCATGCACAGTTTAGTTTGTACGTGTCCCAGCAACTGAGTGGGGTGCTGTGTATGTCAGCAGTATTTTCAGAATGCTAGCAGGTATTTTGTTGAATTACACTTTTTATTCTGGGTAAATTGATGCCACTTTGGTGCAATCTGGGCATGATTTTTTCAAATGGGAAGACATTTCTTGTGGTGTGTATGTTGTGTGTTTTGAGATTTTACCTAGGCTCTCTGAGCACCATACCTACACCTGTTACTCATCTCTGTATTCCTGAATAACGTTGAAGCTCTGATTCGATGATACCAGTATCGTGACAACATTGATTTGAATATGGTTCAGAATTTCATTGACCTTTTTCTGTAGTTACATCATTTTTAAAAGTTAAGTTTTTTGTGGAATTTAAGTTGTGCTGCTTTCATTTGGAGGGATTCGATTACAAACTGGGTATAAATCTAGCCCTTCTTGAATTTAATCAGAGTAAGTATGCCTGGATTCTCCGTTGAGAGTCATGTGCTCCTATGAGTGATGATTGATTGCCCCATTACAGAAAACACGCTCTCACATGACGCTAGCAGGAGGACAGGTAAAATCCTCCAAGGAGTATAAGGAGAGGTCAAACCAAGTGTTCAGATTGGACACACAACACTTATAGGAAATTGAATCATCATGAATGATGCAGGTATGGTCACTTAAATATCCCTTCAGCATCCTGTTCCACTTCTATCTCCTTGGCATTGTTACAGGCACAGAAAGCCCTTGCTGATATGCTGGTTTATTAAAAATAGCCCAGTTTTTGCACATTTCCTCCCCACCTCTGTTGTAACAGGTGTGCATGTCTCTCCCCATTAATCCTTGCTATTGAAAAGAACCAGTATCTCTATTGCTAGCGTTGTCAGAGGGTGATGTTGTCAGGAACTAATGTACAACAGCACCTCTTGTAAGATACCATTGTGCAACCATTTTGTGACTCCAAAAGAAGAGAAGAAATTTTCTCCTTGTAGCGTTGGTAGAGAAAGGTGGCTAACTAGTAGAGGTTGTTGGCGAAAATGTGTGTGTAACACGCGAGGGTCTTAAAACAGACACTTACGTATGAACTGTGCCATGTGGGCCAACCTTCAAACAGACAAAGGATCTGTGTCACCAACATGAGGAACAATATCCATCCGCTCCTCATGCTGCCTCGCCTCCTCCTTCTCTCCTGCCCATCCAAGCTGGGGTTGGGAGTAACGTCTGTAGCAATGGGAGTCCCCTTGGTAGCAAAGAAAATCAAGTCCTCTCCCTCCTCATCCTCCTTATCATCACCCAGTGTTGCCTCAGAATATTGGCTGGGCTGGGTAGTATCACCTATTTGGAAATCTTGATCCATAGCCACATGTTGGTCATTCAAATCTTCCTCTTTGAAATTGTGCAGTGATTATTTCAACACACAGAGCAGCCTGATGGGTACACTGATAACAGCCTGACTGATAACCACTCACAAGCTTGGAGAGAAACTCAAAGTTCTCATAAACATATGTAATCCATCCACAACCAATTGGCAGTTGTTATGTGTGGTGTGTGAGTCTCAATGTAACAGCCATGTTCAAACTGGTATTCAGCTACAGCCCTCTACTGCTCACTATATCTCGACAACATATGATATGTTATGTTCAAACGCATGTGCAGGTCACAAATGCATTGTTGACTGGCCAAATTAAAGCAGCTTTGCAGCACTGCAAGACCAGCAAAAGCGGTAGAGTAATGGCTTAAATGGACCATAATACGGCGCACCTTTTGATTTATGTACAGCAAGTCAGGGTATGTTTTTTTTATCATTTTTGGACAACTAGGTTGAATTTGTGAGCCATGCATAGCATGCGTAGCAACGTACTGACTTTTAAAGCGGCCACCAGCTTACTGTCATTATCATATACACGAGTAGGCCCATATATAAGGGCCCTCCCAAATGTATAGAGGAGGACCCTCACAAATGAATAGAGGAGGGCCCAACAAAATGTATAGAGGGCCCTCCCAAATTAATAGTGGAGGGCCTTCCCTAAAGTATAGAGGAGGGTCCTCACAAATGTGTAAAAGAGGGCCCTCCTTAATGTACAGATGAGATGACCTTCACTGTCAGCAACAATGGCTTTGCTTATGCTGTGTTATTCTTAAGGCAGTGGTTTCAGCACCAAATGAATAGAGAAGGCTCCTTCCAAACATTTTCAGCATTTCAGATTACATACTACTGATGTCTTCATATATCAGCATTTAAAGCCATAAATACGCACAGTCATGGCCAAAATTGTTTGCACCCTTGAAATTGTTCCAGAAAATGAAGTGCTTCTTCCAGAATGTTTTTGCAATTACACATCTTTATTTCCTTTGTGAGTATTGGAACAACACAAAAAAATAAGAAAAAAATTCAAATTGGACATAACATCATATACAACACTAAAACTATGCCGAACAACATTGTTGCCACCCTTCCAAAATTAATGGGTAAACAATGGGTCTTCCAGCAGGACAATAAATCCAAACATACTTCAAGAAGCACCCAGAAATGGATGGAAACAAAGTGCTGTAAAGTTTTGAAGTGACAGCAATGACTCCGAATCTAAAGGCAAAACAATGTCGGCAACGATCTCAGGGGCGCAGTTGTTTTTTACATCATTTCAACATCGCTGGTGAGATGTCACATGTCTAGATATTGTGTACAACTCACCAACGATGTTGTGAGGAGGTATCGCTCGCAAACCCCGCGAACGATCCCTGCTCATTGCTGTGAATGGGCGAAGTCGTCCACGACATCGTTATCGCAGTGTCACACAGAATGATGTAGCAGGTTGCTGGAGTTCAGATCGTCAGGTTTACCAACTTGTTGGTAGACTAGTCAACACTGATCCAACGATATATCATTGCAACTTGCCAGAGTTACATGCAACGAGGTCATAACGACGTCGCTGAATGCCTTCAAACCCGTGACGTATCAGCGATGTAGTTGACGATGTCGTGCCGTGTAATGGGGCCTTAAATTCTATTGAACACATGTAGAGACATCTTAACATTGATGTTGGTAGAAGGTATCATTCACATATGAGAGACCTGGAGACAAAATTCTGGTTGAAAGGGGTAATAAGCTTGTTGATAGCTATAGGAAACTATTGATTGCAGTTATTTATTCCAAAGTATGTGTAACCAATACTAAATTAAAAGGGTTGTCCGGGCTTTTGCTATAATTCATATGTGTATCTAGGCTGCAAAATGTTGACAATTTACAATATACATGCTGTCAACATTTTGCAGGGTTTCCTAGATATCACATATTTGCGTCTGGCAGGGAACGTTTAGGGGGCGTGTTTGTGCATGTAAATGGAAACTGGTCATTTCCACCTACTACAAACATGCCCTCTCCCTTATTCACAGTATGGCCAGCCACCCCCAGGGCTCCTACAGCCCGCCCCCCCCTCCCTCTTTCACTATGGTTGGCCACCCCCAGGATCCAATAGCCCACCCCAGCCCCTAATTTCACCACCCACCTTATTGTACACAGTGGTCCCCACTGCACTGACACACTGTACTGAATCGGCAGCTGTGAAGGTGATTCGGTACAGTGTGTCAGTGCAGTGAGGACCGCTGCATGTGTGTGCTGCTCACCATGTGGGCTCTGTGCCATGGAGCTGAGGTCCTCTGCACAGGTCCTTGTGTTGTGAAGCTGAGGTCCGCACTCCGTCTCTGTGCTGCAACCCGCCCTGTGTGCTGCAGCCCTGGAGCCCGATGCTGGGAGAAAAGTAATGTTTATTCTTTCAGGAGCTGCCACCTTTCATAAACATGTGCCTGAAGCGGCTATATTCATCACTCACAGCATTGTAAGCATAGGCTGTGAGTACACACCGGCATTTTGATTGACAGGTGGCTCTGCATACATCTAAGCAAAGTGAGCTGTCAAATGAAGAGCTGCTCACAATTCTGTGATGGATGACTCTAGCTACTCTGGGCTTACCCCTATGACTTAAAAATAACAGGTCCCAGGAGGAATAAAGCTAATTATTTTTCTGCAGTTATGTATTCAGTAACGTGGCCAGACAACATTGTATCGCTATTAACCTGCAGATTACCCTACATAGGAAGGGTAATAATTTTGTTAACATAGCAGTTTCTTTTAGTTGAAATGTATTAACTGGTTTTCCTTTTTTTCACTATTGCTGAAAAAGGTTCATCACTCAAATATGCAGTAATCTGAGGTGCAAAAGCAGCATACCCCCTTCTTTTTGCTGTATAACTATCTATTTTTGCAAAGATATGACAGGTAGGCATAGTTTGTATTTATTATAACAGAGCACATTCGGAT
>JARQOC010000003.1:266532144-266581781 GCA_033576535.1 Allobates femoralis
CCTGGGAAAACCTATTGACTCGTGTATAAGCCAAGGGTGGCCCCCAGCACAGGTATACAGCCCCCAGCAGTGTGGTATACAGCAGCCTCCCCAGTGGTATATACAGGCCCCAGCAGTGTTACAACAGCAGCCCCAGTGGTATATACAGCAGCAGCCCCAGAGGTATATACAGCAGCAGCCCCAGAGGTATATACAGCAGCAGCCCCAGTGGTATATACAGCAGCCCCAGTGGTAGTATGCAGCAGCCCCAGAGGTATATACAGCAGCAGCCCCAGAGGTATATACAGCAGCAGCCCCAGAGGTATATACAGCAGCCCCAGTGGTATATACAGCAGCAGCCCCAGAGGTATATACAGCAGCAGCCCCAGAGGTATACAGGCTGCCCGCCTGCCACCCCCATCAGTATACAGGCTCCCCCCATCAGTATACAGGGCCCCCACTTGCTGCTGCAAACCTGTAAAATAATAGATAATTATACTTATCCCTGTGGCCGTCCCCGCCGCTCCTCCGGGTCTTCATGCCTCTTGCGGCTTCTTCCGGCTCCTCTGGCGCACAGACAATGACGTCATTGCCTGCGCCCACCGGAGGAGGAAGCTGGAAGAAGCCGGATGAAGCCGGAGGAGCGCGATGCAGAGCAGCGGCGAGGACGGCCACAGGGATAAGTATAATGATCTATTATTTTACAGGTTTGCGGCAGCAAGGGGGGGCCCTGTATACTGATGGGGGGACCTGTATACTGATGGGGGGGCCTGTATACTGATGGGGGGGCCTGTATACTGATGGGGGGGCGCTTGTATACTGATGGGGGTGGCGGGCGGGCGGCCTGTGCCGTATGACTCGCGTATAAGCCGAGGAGGGGACTTTTCAGCCCAATTTTTGGGCTGAAAAACTCGGCTTATACGCGAGTATATACGGTATTTTGTTTTTCAAAAAGAGAATGGTTTAACCTGACAGTTGTTTGACCTTTAAGATGCTGACAAGATAAGAAGTTATGAGACCAGAAGTCACATTCTTTTGATCATGGACCCGGTCTTGAGTAGATATTAGCTTGTAGGACAAAGTACCGTGGGTCCGCGCTGCCACTTCAATTAATGGAGATAAAAAACCAGCCACACGGGAATGTCTGGATCAAACAGGATTCTTCTTTATTTGTCCAACATGTTTCGGAGTTATCTCCCAACTCCTTCCTCAGGGAATGTCAGGCTTACAATGAATTTCCACATATTTATAGTGAAAAAGTGCAAAGTCATTCAATTAGTGACATCACATAGTGGGAAGGTATTTCCTGTGATGTCACTATGTTGTGATAACAAAGAAACTACGTAGTAGTATTATGAATGAACAAATAAATCTTCAGATAATTATACAAAACCGAACAAATAGTCTCCCAGACCTTACTATGAAGGGATTGTTCCAAAAAGTGCTCTATTATTAGAGAAAAGAAAGATTTTGTAGACAAGAGAAAAAAAGGAAAAAAAAAAGAAAAGAAAAGAAAAAAGTTGAGCCAGGAATTAAACTCAAAAATTTGTGACAGGGAGGTGTTCAAACACCTATGTTATTATCCTAGTGTGCTATATAGATTGGTGAGAATTATGCCTTCATTGCCTACAACAGGAGGCACTCACACTTCCAGTACTATGAAGAGAAGGTTAGTTTCCAAGTTGCAAACGTTTTGCTGCAGAACTTTAAGGCCAGGTTACACATACCGATGTTCCAGCGACCCAATCAACGATCGCATCACTGAAACATTGCTATGTCATCGCAGGTGAGATGCCACACAGGCATACTTATCAGCGATCACCCAGCGATGCGCCGACTCCAAACGGTCGCTTGGATCGTTCAGGGTCTTGGGTGCAGACTGGGGATCGCTGGTCGTTGCCCCTGTCACACATGCAGATGTATGCATGACAGCGGGAGACCAGCGACTGAAAAGTGGTCCTGGCCATTCCGCATCGATCAGTGATCAGCGAGCTCATCGCTGGTCGCTGCAGTATGTCACACGCAGCGACATTGCTGCAAGGTCGCTGCAACATCACAAAACCTGTGACGCTGCAATGATATCGTTAGCGATATCACTACGTGTAATGGGGCCTTTAGCAAAGTGACTCCAAAATGTATTGAAATGCAAATATTTCATTGAAAAAATTATAATTGAAATGCACCATTGTCAAACATATTATAGACAAGAAACGGAAATTGTTTCCTATTGGATGAAATACATCAATTCCCTCTATTTTCTGCTCTTTAACCCTTTAACGATCAATGATCGACATGACACATAACAACCAGAGAAGGATTACCAGAGGAGTGCAATTTCCAAATTCGGGGGTCACTTGAGGGAGGTTGCTGCTCATATGGCACTTAGAGGCCCTGTATATGGAATCTACAAACTATTCTATGAAACTCTGTACTCTAAAATTGAAATAACACTCCTACCCTCAATGTGTGGCCAAATGCCTCTGTACACTCACATATGTGGTATTATCACTTTCAGAAGAAGATGTGTAAAAATTAAGTACTTATGTTGTACTCATTTTCCTAATAAAAAACTAAATCTGTAGATAAATATATTTTATTGTTAAAAATGTAATACTTTTTTTTCCTCCACCCTATGGCAACACATTTTATGAATCATATGTGGGGTTAATATGGTCACTGAACCGCAAGATGATTTCATTAGATGTAGTTTGTAAAATGGGATCTCTTATGGGGGGTTCTGCTGTTCTGACACCACAGAGTCTCTGCCAATGTGACATGGCACTCGCAATCCATGCCAGCCACATCTGCACTCCGATATTGCACTCCTTTCTTATTGAGCTTTAAAAGTAGTTTCTGACCAGATATGAGTTATAGCCATACTAGAGAAATTGCCTTACACATTTTGTGGCTCCTTTTCTCCTTTAACCTTTGTGAAAATTAAAAATTTGGGCCTTCATAATTATTTTGCTTGACAAAACATAATATTTCATTTCCATAGCCCAATATTATAGAATTCTGTTAAGCACTATATGGTTTAAGATGTTAATCACACCTCTAGATACAATCCTATAGAGGTTGTTTTCTATAATGGGATAATTTAAAGGGGATTTGCAATGTTTAGTCACATCAGGGGCTTGGTAAAGGAAACATTGCACCAGCTATCTCTTACAGCCAATGTTGTACTCTAATAGTCAAATAGTTCCCCTTCCCTTCTAACCCCTGCCATTGGCACATTGACCACCCCTGAAGAAGTCCTGAATATGAAACGCACGTAGGGGCCTGCGGATTAAGGGAGCATAACCCTAATGTTTCCATCTTGTGTGGTATGTTTGCTTATCCCCTTCCCAACCTATGATGTTTTGGGACATCATGGAAGTTGGTGACTTTCCGACCTGTGATGTCCCATAATGTCATGACGGTTACCGCAGCCCGTTGCCGCTGTAACCGCCATTGGACCTCAGTGTTCTTTACACAAAGCAACAGGGCTTTATGTCAGGGGGGGTGAGTTCCCCAACCTGCCCCCACAATCACTATGATTGGTTGTTTAAACAGTCAATCACAGTGATCTTCACTCCAGCTAAGAAAGGGGCTGTCATAGCCCCTTTCATAGGCTGGAGCGCTGGAGGGGGTGGGTATTGCCCCCTCCACACTACTGGGGACTGATCTAATGATCACTTCCACTCAGCTGAAGTATTATGGCGGCAGTGCAGGGCACTGTGCCTGCCTGCTGCCTGCTTCTGCCCGCACTTCTGTGCAGCCCGATCTCCCTGCACGGAGACCAGGCTGCACAGGAGTGATCTCACAGCTGGGCACAGCGATCACATGGTGGATCACTGTGAATAGCCTATGAGATTGCTCCTGTGCAGCCTGCTCTCCATGCATGGAGATCGGGCTGCAGAGAAGTCTGGGCAGAAGCAGGAGGCAGGCGGGCACACGTGCCCTGCACTGCTGCCATGCCTCCGGGGCACTGTCACCCTGTAAGTGCTGTGATCTTATGATCAAAGCACTTAGGGTCCAGGAAGGGGGAGCGCACAGTCACTCATCTCTTCCCAGTGGTGATCGATTCATTGTAATTACATTATGATGAGCCGATCACCATGGTAACCTAACATTGCCATGGCAACATCGGGTCAGCTGACCCGAGCCTCAGAGATCATGTAATCTCTGAGACTTGGGTTTGCCACAGTGATGGTGCACTGTATGCAAATGATCTGCCATACAGTGCGCCATTACTATGACAACAGACTTCAACAAGGGATCAAGTGTCCTCTTGTTGAAGTCTGTTGTCATAGTGATGATGCACTGTATGGCAATGATCTGCCATACAGTGCACCATCACTATGACAACAGACTACAACAAGGGATCAAGTGACTTCTTGTTGTGGTCTGTTGTCATAGTGATGATGCACTGTATGGCAGATCATTGCCATACAGTGCACCATCACTATGACACCAGAGAATACAACAAGGGAACAAGCGTCCTCTTGTTGTAGTCTCTGGCGTCACGGTGATTGTGCACTGTATGGCAATGATCTGCCATACAGTGCATCATCAACATAACCCCAGAGAATACAACAAGGGATAAAGTGTCCTCTTGTTGTAGTCTCTGGGTCTCGGTGATTGTGTGCTGTATGGCAGTGATCTGCAATGCAGTGCATCATCACTATGACACCAGAGACTGCAACAAGAGGACACTTGATCGCTTGTTGCAGTCTCTGGGGTCATAGTGATGGCAATGATCTGCCATACAGTGCACAATCACCATTACCCCAGAGACGACAACAAGATCAAACCTCGTGGGACCATCGTTTTGGACTACGACGGAGGCTATGTGGGATTAATAAAAATGGAGGCTGATTTTTGTTTGTGTTTCTTTTCCTAATAAAAAGATTTTTCTCTGTGTGGTGTATTTTTCGACTATTTTCTAGAGATTCCTAAAGGCCGGGTCTAACATTGGCCTGACATTATGAATCTCGGGCTTAGTGCCAGCTGCCAATAAAAAAGCTGGCATTAACCCCTTTATTACCCAGTTTGTCACCAGCACCAGTGCAACTGGAAGAGTCTGGGTACAGTGCCAGAAAGTGGCTCTTCAATGAATGCAGATCAATTTTATCCTGTTGCATATGTGAAAATGAAAAAATTGAGGCTAAAAGAGCATTTTCGTTGAAAAAAAAGTGCTTTTTCATTTTTATGGATCAATTTGTGAAGCACCTGGGGATTCAAAGTGCTTACTATACATCTAGATAAGTTCCTTGAGGGTCTAGTTTCCAAAATGGGGTCACTTATGGGTGAGCTCAATGTTTAGGCACACAGGGCTCTCCATATGAGACATGGTGTCCGCTAACGATTGGAGCTAATTTTCCATTCAAAAAGTCAAATGGCGCTTCTTCCCTTCCGGCCCTGCCATGCACCCAAACAGTGGTTTTCAACCACATATGGGGTATCAGCGTATACAGCAGAAACTGTATATTAAATTTTAGGGTCCATTTTGTGCTTTGTCCTTTGTGAAAATGCAATAATTGGAAAATCTACCGTTTCAAGAAAAATTTGCACAAACAATGAAACTGGATTGCTTTCTCCAAAACGAAAAGGGAAATGTGGAAGAAAAAGAAAAACGACACCAAGAACTGATAAAACACTAATCAGAAATAGTAAAATTAATGCTAGAAAAACAAGTAAAGATTTGCTTCGTCCTGATAAATTTGCACAGCACTCTAGGTGTCACGATGTAGGTTGGGTGCATAACACAGTCATTTAGCTCACATGTCATATTGTGCAAATTTAGGCAGAAATCCTTAGGTACCATCTGTCCTAGACTCTTGGTTTGTTGTTTATCTTATGTATCTGAACATAAGGTGGGGTTTATGATTACTGGACCCAATTTGTTGGGATTTTCCTCCCCACTATTTAAAACCCTTCTGGTCAATATTCCTTTAAAGAAATATCCACAGATTATTTTGACTGGGGATTATCTATTCTAATATCCCATTGTTATTGAGATTGGTGGTATAGGAAAGGTGAAGAAAGACCGAGAAGGAGAGGAAAAACAGGTAATAATTCTCTATCTTTGTTCTGATTTTTTCTTACCTCCTTTCTATACCTGTTTATCCTCTCCTTCTTTTTGTCTCCCCCATTTTTTTCTTCTCTGTCTTTCTTCATCTGTTTCTTCTTTGAATCAGTAGTGACCAGTCTATGTACACTGATGTGTAGAGGAACTGAGAGCTTTATTGGGCTTCTTCCAAATCATAACTTGCTCAGAGTAAGGCTGGGGTCACATATGCCAATCCGTTTTTTCCTTCTTTCTAATAACGGATACGATATTTTTAGGGTGATTTTGAGCCCCCAGCACTGCCTTTGTTTTTTCCAAAATAGGGAAAAAACGCATTCAAAACGTATCCGTTAACGGATGGTACCTATATGTACCATGCGTTAATGTATGCGTTTCCCATAGAGCCCCATGTTAAAAAAAGCCATGCTTATTTTTGCTGCACCCAAAAACACTGCTAGTAGCATTTTTGGTGCCCGTTACAAAATCGTGTAGTGTTTTTTTAGTGCACTTCATACAATGCGTTTTTTGCATTGGAGTCTATGGATCCGTTGACGGATCCGTTTTTCACAAAATTCTAAGTTGATAAATGGATGGTTTTAGCCGATCCAGGGCTCCTGTGTGACTCCAGCCTTAAAGAGACAATTTACTATGTGCAATATTGTGGGGGTAGTTATTTACCTCTGAAATTTTATGTTGTGTGTTCCGTCTCCCTAGTGAGTCGTGAGGCACCAATCTCTATTTAATCCTTGAAAATTCCCATTAGGCCAAAGCACTTTTACTGTGTGTTTCTTCTGATATTTGTATCTATTGCTATGTTGATTGTTGATATGCTTGTATTAAGTACTTCAATAAAGATTATGCATTTTTTTTATTTACCCAATTATCTCTGGTGGGACTTTTTGATAGTTGTTATTTAAAGGGTGATCATGACCTATGAGAGTTATGACTAAACAAAGAGTAGTTTTCCACTACATATGGGGTATTGGTGTGCTTAGAAGAATTTGCACAACAAATTGCACCATGCCTTATCTCCTGTTTCCCTTGTGATAACTCAGAATTTGTGCTAAATCAACATTTTTAGGGGAAAAATGACATGTATCATTTTCTCAGGTCAACAATATAAAATTCAGTGAAGCATGTGATGGTTCAAGATGCTCACCATTTATGTAGATAAATTTCTTGAGGGGTCTTGATTCCACCATTGATTCTTGCTAATTTTGTGTTTTATAAGTCAAATGGTGCTCATTCCCTTACAAGTACTGTTGTGCATCCAAAAAGTAGGTATTGGTGTACTAAGGAGAAATTGCACATGATGCACCCCGGGGCTATCGGATTTACTTAATGCTGGGCCCACTGCTGCTTGCTGCTGGAGGGGGGAAGTCACGGGGGCAGAGGCCCAGTCTTGTGGCCCTGGGGGGTCAGGTTTGAAGGAGGTTTCTGGCGTAGCGGTTTAGGGAAGGTTGTCATGATGTCACCCATAGTATGCAGCTATTAGTGGCCACGGCTGCGGTGTGGGACCTCTGGGGATGATGGGCTGGCAGCAGTGATGGTGTCACTCCCCATGGGTGGAGCGGGCCCCCAGGGCAGGCGGTATAGTCTATGGTGTTGGTAGACCATTGGGGGTGCAGGACTGAGGGCGTGGAATGACCAACAGACATAAGGGTTGAAGTCTCCATTAACTTTACTGGTAAAAGTAGCAGGTTCGTCCAGGGTACCGTCAACAAGAGTTGTGGGGGTCCGGGTGGCCTGGAAGCAAGGTGGGATTCTCCTCAACCGTGAGTTCTGAGGCCTTCCTGTTGTGCTACTCTTGGCGAGTCCTGGCTGCCTGTAGCTAAGCTGGGACCCTCTCCTCCTGCGTGCAGTATCTTGCCCGTATGACAGGCAGCTCAAGTCCTCTCTGGGTTACACTCCTCTGGCTGCTCTCCTTGAGCTCTCTAGTGCTTCCTAGGCTTCATTGTGGAGGAGAGACTTGGTATCTCCCTCCGGTGTTGGCTGCTGGGCCTAGAGCCCCTCACAGCCTCGGGACTCTGGTGTGCGCTCCTGGCGCTCTGCACTGGGGTGAGCCTGGCAACCAGCTCCACTCCCCAGACCTGCTTCTCCACTTCCTCAGACCCTCTTCTATGGGTCCCTCATGCTGGCTAGTCTCTGTCCCGGGACAAGCCTTACCTGGCTCCAGTCTATGGGACCTCTTCACAGTCCTCCTAGGAACTGAACTGCCTAACCCTTCCCCCGGACCAGAATTTATAGGAGGGGATCTCCCCTTGGACTCGGGTTTCAGAGCTCCCCCTTCTGGCCTGGAATTGGGGAAGGTGTTGTGTGTGGTGGGCTTACCTGGTGTGGATACCATTCCCTTGCTTCCAAGCACGGCATTGTTTCCCCGGGAAAGCGATGCCATCATGGCAACCCGACTCTAAGGTGCCACACATACATATTTTATGGTGAATTTTTTTATGGTATTCTTGTAAAAATAAAAAATTTAAGGTTAAAACATTTTTGTGGAAAAAACATGATTATTTTATTTTCTCGGCTAATTGTTATAAAATTCTGTGAAGCATCCTGGGGTTCAGGATAACTTTCTTTGGGTTTAGTTTCAAAAATGGGGTCACTTTGTAAGGGTTTCCACTGTTTAGGCACATCAAGGGATTCGCAAACAGAACATGGCATCTGCAATAGTGATGGGCGAATCCTAAATTACTCGGAATCGCTTGACTCTAGCGAGTCCGAGCCCAGGACTCGCTACTCGTTGCTAGTCTAGCGAGTCCAATGTTAATGAATGGGGAAGCGAGTAATAGCGAGTAGTGTGAGATTTACAAATCGCAGATGTGTCTCGGAAGCTTCAGCCTGAAGCAATCCTAGTTTTGTCATTTATTTGCATTGGACTCGTTTACTTTGTAAGTAATCGCTGGGAAACTCGCACAGATAAGAGTCCTGTCTCCTCTGTGCTGGCTGCCAGCTCCAGGGTCCTAGAGCCTGCCTGCTGCCTGATGTAGCAGTGCTGAGATTGTTCTCAGTCTGCTCATTCCCTGTGTACAGACATGAATGTCTGTGCACAGAGATGATGTAGCAGAGCTGAGATTGTTCTCAGTCTGCTCATTCCCTGTGCATAGACATCTATATTTATGCACAGGGGATGTAGCAGAGAGGACATCGCGTTTTGGACTGCGTCGGACGGAAGAGGATTTTTTTAATTAAAGATGGAGTCCCTAATGGCTTTTTTTTTTATTTCTAATAAAAAATTTTCTTTGTGTTGTGTTTTTTTTAAAACAATTTAATAGAAATTCATGGCGGTCATGTCTAATATTGGCGTGACCGCCATAAATTTCGGGCTTAGGGCCAGCTGATAATACAAAGCTGGCCCTAACCTCTTTATTACCCAGCGTGCCACCGCTACCAGGGTCGCTGGAAGAGCGGGGTTCAGCGCCAGAGGATGGCGCTTCAATGAACGCACCATCTTCTGGGGCGGCTGCGGGCTGCAATTTGCAGCGGGGGGTGCCCAGAAAGCTTGGGCATCCCTGCAATGCGGTTTCCAGCCCCCAGCTGCTTAGCTGTACCTGGCTAGACATAGAAATTGCGCGGAGCCCCACGCATTTTTTTTAAATTATTTAATGAAATTCTGAGATTCTGACTCTGACTCTGACTCTGAGACTCTGACTCTGAAATTCATGAAATAATAAAAAAAAAATGCGTGGGGCTCCGCGCAATTTCTATGTCTAGCCAGGTACAGCTAAGCAGCTGGGGGCTGGAATCCGCAGCGCAGGGATGCCCAAGCTTTCTGGGCACCCCCCGCTGCAAATTGCAGCCCGCAGCCGCCCCAGAAGATGGCGCGTTCATTGAAGCGCCATCCTCTGGCGCTGAACCCCGCTCTTCCAGCGGCCCTGGTGGCGGTAGCACGCTGGGTAATAAAGGGGTTAATACCAGCTTTGTTATACAAGCTGGTATTAAGCCCGAGATTCTTAATGTCAGGCCACGTTTGACCCAGCCACTAAGAATCTCCAATAAAGGGTTAAAAAAACACAGAGAAACTTTTTTATTTGAAATAAAAAAAAAAGCAATTAGGGACTCCATCTTTAATTAAAAAAATCCTCTTCCGTCCGACGTAGTCCAAAACGCGATGTCCTCTCTGCTACATCCCCTGTGCATAGATAGATGTCTATGCACAGGGAATGAACAGACTGAGAACAATCTCAGCACTGCTACATCATCTCTGTGAGCAGGCGGGCTCTAGGACCCTGGAGCTGGCAGCCTGCACACAGAGAAGACAGCTGGACTCGGCTCGCAATGTAACAGCAGTTATCTGCGAGTTTCCCTGCTATCACTGGCACAGTAGCCGAGTCTAATGCAAACAATGGCAATCCTAGTTTTGTCAGCGTTTCTGACAAAACTAGGATTGATATTGATTTGCATTGGACTCGTGCGAGTAATCACTGGGAAACTCGCAGAGTACCGAGTCCTGCGAGTCCCTTACTACTCGCCGAGTAACGAGTCCTAGCGAGTAGATTCGCCCATCCCTAATCTGCAATTGATTCCAGCCAATTTTGCATTCCATAATTCAAATGGTGCTCCTTCCCTTCAAGCCATGCTATCTGCCCAAACAGTAGTTTTATATCATATATGAAGTATCAGCTACCTCAGAGGTTTCTGAACAAATTATATGGTATATTTTCTTCTGTCACACTTATGAAAATCCAAAATTTGAGGCTAAAGTAACATTTTTGTGGAAAAAAAATTTACATTTTAACTTTTTCCTTCCATATTGCTCTAATTCCTGTAAAGCACCTGAAGGGTTAATAATTGTCTTGTATGTGGTTTTGAGAAATTTCAGGGGTGTAAGTTTTAGAATGGTGTCACTTTTGAGTATGTTCTGTAACGTAGGTCTCTCAAAGTTACTTCAAATGTGATCCTTAAAAAAAACATTTTTTAAATATTATTGGAAGAATGAGAAATTATTGAAATACTTTTAACACTTCAAATTTCCAAACAAAAAAATGATGTTTCAAAAATGGTACTGATGTAAGTTAGACTTTTGGCAAATGTTTTTTATGAAAGCTTTTGTCTGGTATAACTATCTGGTTTAAGGGCATAAAAATTCAAAATGTGAAACTTTTATATATAAATGCAAATATTATCTACCAAAATTTACCACTAACATGAAGTACAGTACGTTGTGAAAAAACAGTCTCATAACCCTGGGAAATGTTGAAACATTCCAGAGTTATTACTTCATAAATTGATGCTGAACAATATATTTAAGAAATGAGGCTTGGTTATTAATGTACATAGTGGCTTGGTCCTTAAGGGCTTAAAGGGATCGTGTCACCTCCAGAACGCCTCCTAAACTAGCAAAACATGTCCTTGCTGCATCCCATCACTAATCTCACATTTCTTTTCTCTCCTAAAAGCATCCTGTGAAAGTGCATAAAAACGTTTTATAACTTATGGTACCTTTACACGCCGCGACGGAAGGCTGGATACATCGCGCTACAGGCTACAAATGTAGCTTGTAGCGTCAATGTAGCCCGTCGTAGCGGCGTCTGAAGACGCGACGCTACAGCCGGCGACAGATACATCTGTTTATGGGCTCTGCTCGAAAACAGATGGCTATATCGCCGATGGTAGCGAGCTGTATCGGCGTGTAAAGAAGCAACGGAAGGGAACTCTGGACATCCTGCGCTGTAGCTGCAATGTAGCTAAGGCGTCACCTCGGCTCCGTCTTACCGCGCCCCATGTGCGATCATTGGTGGAAGCCTCTGCGTGCCGATTGGCCCTTGGCGCACAGGCCTCCATCTTGGATGAGCTGTCCCTTCAGCACTACACATACGCGCCGTATGCACGATCATACCTTAGTACAATTACGCGGCCCACAACTTACGGGAAACCAAACCAAATGGCCCCTGATTCTCATATACAGTGTGCACATCCTGTGAACACATAATGAATAATGCTGGACACAGCGGTGAACAATGTTTTACGGACCGGGCTGCCTTTTTATTGAACTGCAGATGCCGCATAAAAGTGGTCCTTAAAAGTGTCTGGGCGCAAATGAAACACTGATGCACGTATACAGACACCGCATTGAAGTCGAGTAGTCAGTACACAGCGCACAGGCTTGCTGTACGCATCGCTCTGTGGGTGTTGTACAGTAGGTGCCGCAGAAGTGCTTCGCCCGTGTCACTGCGCGTAGGACTAGTTCAAAGGGTGCGTGACCCGGAACGTGGCCGTAATGACGTAATCACGACAGTTTCGTTTTCACTCTGCCTGCAAGGTGCCAGCCCCTCCTCTGCACACACCATTGCAGTCATGGCGGCCGTTCACCGCGCGGCTACGTGGGGGATGGCTGAACTGCTCATCCTCATAGACTACTGTGACCGGTATGACTATTGGGGTCACCGGCACCACCGTCATCCCAGGCTGCGTAATCGCGCCACTATTCGGCGGATTCAGCGGGCTCTGCTCAACCAACTGGGGTGCAGAGGACCGCTAAAGCCGTCCAGAAGAAGATAGCGGACCTGAAGCACAAATGCCCAGGCCGCATACTGGATATCCGTGGCAGGATTGCCAGGCTGCGTGGTGAGTACTTCAGAGGGCCACACATGATTTGTATTGTATGTAAGCAGAACAAAAACATAAAAATTGGTTGACAACACATCCTAGCTATAGTGAGAGGGACACCGGCAGACATGCAATGGGGGACAATATAGGCCGCACATTATAGATAGACTGACTACACATCTGCCTACAAATAATGTTCATGTGCCACCCAAGATTACTCTACAGTGTTACATGCCCTCCAACCAATTAACACACTCATGCCACATACCTACGCCATGCAGAATACATGAGATCAGCCCATATATGAAAAACCACAAACACATATCACAAATATTGAACTGTCAATACATCTCAGAGCCTAAACAGTATGCTGACACATCAATTATTGTTTCATAATCTGCAGATGCGGAAGTGTCAGCCGATGAGGCTCCCCCACAACTGGCAGCAGGTGGGCCACCAACCCCACCGCCGCAAGAGGCAGCTGGCCACACACACACCACCGCCACAAGAGGCAGCTGGAGGCCACACACCACCGGGGCAACAGCCAGCTGGCCCACCATCCCCACCAGGGAATAGCCCCTCACCAGGGCATGAGGAGGAGGAGGACCCTGCGTTGGTGGAGGCAGAGGTGGGCTCGCCTGGTCGGCAACCTGATGCTGTGGCGCAAACCCCAAATCCAGCTGCATTGGATGTTTATGGCGGTAAGTGATTTCAGTTTGATTAGAGGGGCCAAACACTGTAAGCATTGTTGTTGTGACGTGGGAAATGGAAAAGCTAGGCATTTCTTACATAATGTCCTTCACACACTCTTGCAGATGGAGAACGTGCTGGAGCTGCCGGCTGGAGTGTCAGTGCCTCCCCATCACCCCCTGATAGTCAGGATGATGATGCGCCCGAGGGTAAGGACAATATTGCTTGTGTGAACCTGACACAAACACCAGAGGTAGGATTCTGAAGTAATGATGTTTTTTCCACACACACAATACAGGTGTACCCACCATGGAGGACTTCGTGAGGGCTCACCAGCAGTTTGCCCACCGACTGCAACGGGCCCTACACCGGGGAATACAGGACCTTACCCGCCTGTCTACCATGGTGGATACCGTCCTGAAGCATCAAGATGGCCAACATTAAGCTGGAACCCCCCGTACACAAAATCGCACCCCTGACCCCCAAATTTGTTGTCCTAGTTGGACCTTGAACTTACAGACGTTGCCTGTTAGGCTTTTCATGTGGTTATTGTTTTAATTTTTTTTTTGCCCACGTTGGGCTCTTTTCTTATAGTGTTCCACTATCACAAAAGGGGGATTGTGGTATGGCCAGGGCTTTGGCCGTTGCACCTATCCTGTCCCACATTGGGACCATCAGGAGTGTGGATTAACCAGCCCTTTACCTCATGGACCTATCCTGTCCCACATTGGGACCATCAGGAGTGTGGATTAACCAGCCCTTTACCTCATGGACCTATCCTGTCCCACATTGGGACCATCAGGAGTGTGGGATGGCTACACCTATCAGAAAGCTGCATTCTGTGTTTAGTGGCAAATGACTTCCACACATGTATGTAGCCAATAAAAAGTCTTTGTAATTTTTACTTTGCCTCACTCATGTCACAACAATACTATGGGGGGGCAAATGTTCAACAGGTTAATATCTCACACACATTACTACAGCTCTTTGTCAATGTCCTACCACAGTACAAAGGAACCTATGGTCGTCCTACACTGAGGCCATTGGCCCATATTGTGTGGCTTGCCCCAAACTATATTGTGAACAACACCATTCACCCAGGCTGCCCCCCGCAAGCCATAAGCCAAAAGAAAAACACAATTGAGTTTGTTCTAATATTTAATATAATCATATTTAGTAAATCATAAACAAATCATAAGAAGCAAATCTGCTTAAAAGTGTAACACAAACATAAGGCAAAAAGAAAAAGGTGCCTCCACATGAAAAAGTCCAGAGTGCCAATTGGGTGCATTGGCTACTAGTGTCCAACTTCATCATCCTCTGTGGGCTCTGACAATGCCGCATCCCCCTCCTCTGACGGCAGCCCCGACCTGCCTGAGAACGTGTTGTTCGACGACCACGTGTTGAGGGGGGATGGGGTGACTGTGGCGGGGCCGGTCTTCTCACGGGCCGAGATGGGGCAGCTGGTGAAAGGGGCCACAAGGTGTGTTGCATGGGGGGGGGGACGTGGCAGCCCCATTGAAGGGCCCCATCATCGGCAGCATCAGCGGCATTGTGGAAGACCCTCAGAAGGATCTTTTTCTGGAGCGGCTCCATCCCTCGCATTCTGTCGCTCATGTAGAGGGCGTCGCTGTCAATGTGGGTCCGCTGTTCATGCAACAGAACGCGTCGGGCCCAGGTGCCCAGCTCCGTCTCTGGTGGTGCAGGACGTCGGCGACGACGGATCCGTGAGCTGGGCCCTGGGCCCGGACCCACATCACTAGCCCCGCCCTCCTGCTCAGCCCCAGATGTCATGGGCTGAGCATCATCAGCGACAGAATGCTCCGCAATGGAGCCGTCCTCTTCTGGGGCCTGTGGGGGGGAGAGGAAACAAAACCAAACATTAGTGACGGCAAGGACCACACCATACCATGGACACAGGACACAATACACCACTCCCACTAAAGTAAAGGCACTAACAAGATATATGGAAGGAATCTACAAACAGCAACCCACCAAACTTTTACAACACCAAAACCTGTATTGCGGCTGGACACTCACCTCTACGATTCCCGGGACTCAGCACAATACAGATTGAGGTGTCAGTCACAGAGAGCCGTAACCCAATTAGTACATGTCACCACAACACCTTGATACTGGGGGCTGGGCTGGCCAAACACAGAAGTTGGCCACCTTCCCATTTGTATTACAAATCTGATGTAAAACCATCAAACCTTCAAAAAACAAAAACCCACTTGCACCAGAGCCAACACACATGTGTGGCAGCAGAATTGTAGTAGATGGCACTATGTGCCTCTTTCATGTTAATGCAATAATAATTTAAACTTCGTTACACATGTCATTTTTCCGGTGTACCGATATGTGGTGGAAATGCTATTTTGGAAAGCGGCTCTCTGCGTTAAATTCATATAAGCCAAAATCATGTCAGGAGGCAAGATTCCCTGACACAAAAAGGTTTCCCACACCAAGGCCGAAAATTTGTGAAAACTGTGCTAGTTCTGGTTTGGCCAAAACACACATGTGAAGGCAACATTGTGGGACAACACTGTAACACGATTACCCACCTCCTGTGGCGCAGATGGTGACTCATCCGGGCCTACATGGGACGCAGCTACGGGGCAGTTGGTAGTCGTTCGACGCGAGCTCACCTCGCCCAGGATAAAGGTGAAGAGGGGATAGTACCATAGGGTAGGTGATGGTACCTCCTCAGCTCCAGCTCCTGAGCGACGGCGCAGGTATTCATTGTGAGCCCGCATGAACGACTGCCGCATGTTTTTGATTTTCAAGGCCACCGCATTCTGGTCCCAACTCCTGCCTACCCTTGACTCCAAGCGATTGGCTAGAGCCACAAGAGTAGTGTAGGCCTTGGACCTCGCTGCCTGGTTTTTATATTGAGGCAGCGAGCTGCGCCACAAACATTCGTGCCGCTGATACTCCGTGAGAAGCTGGGTTTCAAATTCCACAGTACACCTCGGCATCTGGTGAAGACAAAACACAGCCAATCCAGACCGTCACGACACAAGCCATATCGATCTGTGAAAACCTTGTGAACATAATTTACATGCTCATAAGGTTCTCATATGTACATTATAGGCAGCAATAACTGGTATGACAACTTGGCCTATGTGTGCCATTTGCACAATGTCACACCGGTCCAAAGTAAAAGACATATGTGACACAATTACACATGTCAGGTACTCTGTGGCCCCCTAAACATGTGTGAAGCCTGATTTAAGAGCCCACTGTTCATATTAAAACAACACCTGTAGACGGTGTGTGCGTACCAACCTGTAGGCCAACATGTGAGCAAAGACATTGTGTGGTAGCTACTACCTTTGTACTGAGCAAAATGGTTAACATTAAGCAGATGAGAAAGGAGGGCGTGGTTGGTGGCAAGACTGCACATACTACATGTAATGTGCAAACACATCATCATGTAGTTGTGTGGCCATCCATGGGAATACAATTGTTACTGAGGTAACAAGAATCCCTGCAATGAAGGGACCAATAATTGCAGCCATCAAATGCAGATGTGCATGACAGTTGTAAATCTCAACTTTATATGTTTGACGCACGAATTACATCAGAGACCAAATGTATACACTCACAATACCAGTAGTGGCTATACCTGGCTATTACCATACACTTGAAAAACTGACCCATCTGTATAATTAGAGGGCCAAAATTAAAGGCCGTATCAAAGACGCCCATACACACATTGCCTAAGCGGCCGCCAATACAAGCATCAGCGTCCCGTGCACTTTCATAGAAACCGCTAAAGAGACTTACCGTCAGAGCAGCAGAAGATACGCAGGACACTAGTAGCTCAATGCACATGGACCTCTGGACAAGGTGTAGTGGCCATTGGCCTGCCTTTATACTCCGCTAAACCAATCACAGCAGACACAATGACGCACAGCGTAATGTGACACCTGGGGGCGCAATTAAAGTCCGCTAATTGGTGGAGATCGCTGTATCGTGATAGGTTGCTGGCCCTTTAAAAGGTCCGCATGCCGGCAAACATTACGCTTGCTGGCCAGACCCATTAAGTAAGTATCTGTGGACACACATGGAAATGGCGTGGTGTGGGTGCATATGTCGTTTTAATTTGCGACCGCAGGACACTGTTTTAGCGTAGTGTATAGGGGTCTGTATTGCTGGGGAAGATATAGTGTACTGTGTGGACTTTGAGTAGGCATTAGGTTTGGTGCTTATGAATATTTGAACATATACATTGCTGTGTTTGTTTCCAGACACCATACAGGAGATTGGCTGCAGGACTGTAGACAGAAATGTGTTACTCCTGTCACCTGGATCAATGTCTGCATACTGGTTGTGGCCAATGGAGACTGGGTCGAACGGGGATAGGATGAGACATGGCTTGGAGGTGTGGCACTGAAGACATAACTTAGATGGTTTCGACAAATGGCACCAGCAAAAACATATGTAACCATGGTTACCCAACCTCACTCATGTGCAAAGTTGTTGGCTTCTTGTAAGCTTACTTGACCAGCCTATAGGGGTACGTATTGTGTGTTTTACCTCCCAGAATAGGAAATGGCCACATTTTCATTATGGTCTGTGTAATGGCATGTGCTAAATTGTTATCATACATTATTGGTGACACATGTCCCTTTCTAACTCACCTAGGTGCAGATGTTTTACTTTGACAAACTCCCATAGAAGTTGATGTAGAGGAGGCCATTATCATTGGGCATCTTCCATTTTGATTGGGGTGACTACTGGGTGTTTGCCTTTCCTGTCTTCAGGGATGTGTTTCGGGGCCTGACGCAAGTTCCCCTCCAGTTGGCTATAGTGTGTCATCAACAATAGGTGTGGCTTGCTTAACCTGCTGACATTGGCACATATTGTTCTATGTACTCATGTTGTGTATTCTCATCTACAGGTGCTGATATTGAGGATGCAGAATATCCATGACCGCAATGTTATCGTGGCTCTTGCGTTGGTGGAAGAGCAAATGTGGTATCAGGATCGGTATGAAAGGTTGATGAGGCGCAGACAGCGGCGGTTGTGGACCCGTGATTGGCTTCTCAGGCGGCAAACCCGGGGCCACATGCAGCTGTTGCGGGAGCTGGAGATTAACTGTCCTGATGATTACCGAAACTATCTCCGTATGCCCGAGGACTGTTTCACCTTCCTATTGGAGCGTGTAGGGCCAATGATAGCGCGTCAGGACACTATAATGCGCCCATCAGTATCACCTGCTGAGCGGTTGGCGATCACTTTGCGGTTCCTGGCTACAGGGCAGTCCATGACATCACTCACATACATGTCACGTGTCTCCCTGCCCCTGCTGAGCCGCCTGATCCCTGAAACGTGTTGGGCCATCTGGAGAGCTCTGCAGCCAGCCTACATGAAAATGCCTCTAACCGCCGCAGAATGGCTGGAAGTGGCCCGAGGGTTTGAAACCCGGTGGAACTTCCCCAACTCTGGCGGGGCATTGGATGGTAAGCACGTGAGGATTACCAAACCTGCCCACTCTGGCTCTTTGTTTTTCAATTACAAAGGGTATTGTAGTATAATCCTCATGGCTGTAGTAGATGCCAACTATGAGTTCCTCTACGTGGATGTTGGAATGAACGGTCGCAACTCAGATGGGGGTGTGTTTGCCCGAAGCTCCTTGGCAACACTACTAGGGAATGGTGGGCTAAACTTACCCTCAAATGACCAGACGACCGAACATCTCAACTTTGCGTTTGTGGCGGATGAAGCATTCCCACTTCAGGAACACCTACTGCGGCCATATCCCCAGAGGGCCCTTACTTCTGAGAGACGCATTTTCAACTACCGGCTATCCCGGGCCCGCCGTGTAGTTGAAAATGCGTTTGGGATAATGGCCAATAGATTCCGGATTTTTCATACGGCTATGCATATGAAACCGGAGTCTATTGACGCGGTAGTGGTGGCCTGCTGTGTGCTGCATAACTTCCTGCGTCGTAGGGATAGGCCATCATACACGCCAGGAGCTTATGTAGATCATGCAGACGCTACAACAGGGGAGCTCCGTCCAGGGTCTTGGCGTGATGAGGGCCATGTGATTGTGCCACTCCAGCCCCAGAGCCATGGCCGCACTCGGCGGGAGGCCAGGGACAGTAGAGACGCTTACTGCTCCTACTTCAATGGGTCTGGTGCAGTGAGCTGGCAGGACCAGGCCATGTAGTTTGCCTGGTTCTGGGAGGTTGATTTAAATTTCCAATGGAGGTGACAGCAGGGTAGCTGCACCCCTTTTATTTTGTGTTTACCATTTTTTGTATTTTTTGGTTTCCTAATGTGCATGATGTTTAGTTAGTTAGTTAGTTAGTTTATGATGTTTGATTATTTTTTTCATGCTCCACAGGTTCCAATGTGGGTTCCATTTGCTCTCTCTGCAATGTGTTGGCAGATTGTGACATGCACTTTATTTGTTGCTTTTATTTGGATGTATTTTTGGTTACAATTTGTAATCCAAGGTCACGATGAATGATTTTGATTTATTAAATACTTTTTTGGATCCAAACAAATGTGTGAGCCTGTTTACTTGGTGGAGGAGGGAAATGTGATGGAGTTTATGGTGGGGGGCCTGGGATGTCATAGCCACCTATTGGCTGGGATTGTGCAGACAATATGTGTGGGTAGCCATGTTTTTTTCCCAGACTTTTGCCTAACAGTGTGGCCATTGTACATACATGAGCCTTTATTTTGTTGTAGGCAGAGGCTCACCTGCAGACAGCACATTGATGCCGGACATATTATTCTCAGGTGTTTTGTAATACACTGTCACACAGATCTTTCCCAGGTTTGCTACGGAGCAGTTCCACTACATTCACATCTGTTGCCAGAGATAGATACATACAATGTACACAGAGAACGCACATACTGTGTGTTGTAAGCCGCTCATGTGTGTCGCAGAAACGCACCCCGCCGCTATCTACACACGCCGCTGTCACAAGCGCTGATCGTGCGTGACAGGGCAAACACTTGTACTACGTACACATAGCCCCGGCACCGCTACTTTATGCACACTGGGTAGATGACTTGCCACCGCTCCTGGGTGACGCTTTACCATCGGTTTAGATGCATTCGCCACACTCCGCCATGTCACAACCGCTTATTCCGTGCTTCACTCCCCTCACTGGTACGTCACGTCTCGGCCATCCGCCCTTTCCGTCGTGCCCAATCACAACTCCGTAGTGTTGGCCAATGGTTGTGGTTTGGGCGCGGCATACAGGACTGTGGCACGCCTATGTGTTTTACGTCCTGCCTTTGTTGCTCCCACTCACCCTGTGGTGGCGGCGTGTGAAGCGGGTACGCTAAGCTACAGCTGGCTACTTGAGACACCCGGCGATGTAGCTAGCTATAGTTGTAGCGTGGCGTAGCGCACCTAGTCGCGGCGTGTAAAGAGGGTGCGTTGACCGTTTGTAGCCGTTTGAGCGTGCTCGTGCACGTGAAGTAGCGCGATGTATCCAGCCTGCCGTCGCGGCGTGTAAAGGTACCATTACTCATTAGTGATTATAATTAGCAGGGGCTATATTCTTTAGTCACAAGGGTGGGCTGTTTTGCAGGCTCCAGGATCCACCCTCTCTCTGTCTGTGTTCTTCTGCTTGGCTTTACCCTCCCCCCTCTCTATCACTCACAGAATGCAAATCATTAGTCCTGCCTTCAGCTCCACATCACAGCTGCACAGACAGACAGAGGGTAGATCCTCGAGGCTGCAAAACAAGATGCCCTGGTGACTAAAGTATATAGCCCCTGTTAATTATAATCACTAATGAGTGAGTATTAAAACGTTTTTATCAACTTTCACAGGATGCTTTTAGGAGACAAAAGAAATGTGAGATTAGTGATGGGATGTTTTGCTAGCTTAGGAGGTGTTTTGGAGGTGACAGGATCCCTTTAAGGGTGTAAGCAAGAAACAATCTTCCAATACTCACAAGAATATGGATGCTGTCTGGAATCACTTCCTGTACATGCCTGGCAAGCAGCGGCATCCACAGAAAGTAATGATTAGTGATGAGCGAGTATGCTCGGCGCTACTCGGTACTCGCACGAGTATCTCGGTACTCGGGGTGCTCGGCGAGCACCGAGTACTGCCGAGATGCCCGGACCGCTCGGTAATAAATAGCGATCTGATACATGTACACAGCGCCCTTCAGTGCACACAGTGAGCTGGCACCATACAGGGAGCAGATTCATTGTTAGGATCCCTCTGAGGGCCACAGCAAGGTGTTATATGCTGCGGCGATTTGAAAAAGCCCACCCTCCCGCCCTTTTCCGGAATTACTCGTTTTATAACCGGAAGTCTGTGGGCGGAGCCTGTCACTCATTGACTTACATTGGGCTCGGTGCTCTGGCCGAGTACACTAGTATCTTGAGATGCTCGGCCAGAGCACCGAGCACCCAAGCATTTTAGTGCTCGCTCATCACTAGTAATGATATATCCTGTGCACAAAACGTGCATCAGCTCATCTGTGCACAAGAGAAGTGATCAGAGTGTGCAGTGCTGAGACCCCGTAGGGGGCAGTGTAAAATAAAGAAAAAATAATCACCCCCTTTTGCCCCATTGAAAGTAAATCTATAAAAAAAATGAAAAAAACACATATTTGGTATTGCCGAGTTCAGCAATACCTGATCTATCAAAATATAAAATCAATTTATCAGATCAAATAATTGTGTATCGGTAAAAAAAAGTCCAAACCCCAAAATTGTTTTTTGATTGCCACAACATTGCAATAACGTGCTTTCAAAACAGCATATCTGCCCAAAAGTGATATCAGAAACATCAGCTATAGCCACAAAAAATAAGCCATCACCCAGTCCTATACCCTGAAAAATGTGAATGGCACGGATAGTGGAAAATGGCGCCAAAAGTGCAATTCTTGTTCTTTAAAAACATCCAAATTTTTTTGACCACTTAGATAAAACTAAAAGCATACATGATTGGTATCTACAAACTCATACTGACCCAATATATAACATTAGTTATATATAGTAAACAGGGTGAACAAAAAAAATTGTACTTTTTTTGCAATTTTCGCTGCACTTGGAATTTTTTACCCATTTTCCTGTACACTATATGGTAAAATAAATCATTTTATTCAAAAGTACCTGCAAAAAACAAGCCCTTATATGTCTATATTGACAAAAGATAAGAAAGTTATGGCTCTTGGAAAAAGGGGAGAGAAATAAAAAGAATGCCCGGGGGTGAAGGGGTTAAAGACTTACTTGCAGATACAGTTTTATGATACAGGTATATCAGGCATGACAGTTAGCTTCTTAAATACACCATATTACCAACTCCCAAACTAAGCTGTAGCATATTGAGAAATTAAGACTTGCTACCTACTCCGTTGTATTTGTAGCCTACTTGTTATGTTTTGTAGCCCTTAAATGATTTCCTTATTTCAAATCCCTGCAACTGTAAAGAGTAGAATAATCCTCACATGTAATATGAAGGATGTGACAATTCTCTAATTAAAGTAAACAATTCACTGTCCACCAGGTTCTTCAAGAACCCATTTCCCATCTGGAAATCATCTTCTACAGCAAATAATTTCTTACAATATTATGTTAAAAAGAGTTTGTAATGCGAAAGAAATGTGTTTAATTATCTTTTGTAACATAAGCCAAATTGTAATGGTGTTTGATTACATATAGCCTCAAAAATGTCAACTACATTTCCATTTAGAGTGCTTGGTTAAAGAGCCGTGCAAATGGGGAATATCCAGATATCTGCAGACATCATGATGGATCTAGGCCTCCTTATGGCACGTGCTGGTTTCAATCCCCTGTCTTCTTCTCATGATCCTTAATGTAATGTAACATAATGCATTTTTTCAGCACATCATTTCCCTAAATGAGTATGGGAATGCTGCAAATTTTCTCATGAGGACGATTAATAAAGTGAGTCAATCTTCACACAGTTCGTTCATTCAGAAGGTGGCATCCTGCAGCCAACATAGTAAGTAATGAGAACACTGCATCTCTCCATTCACTGGGACACAGACACTATTCCGTATTGTAACAGGCTCCCAATACATGAATACAGTATTTGAGAATAAATGATAGCATACTTTTCTCTAGAACAAAACACTATTCATTTCAGGCAAAATGGCTGGTTACATTTAACGTATTTCCTTCCAGTAGATTACACCTCTTATAATCTTGCCAAAGCAGCTATGCATTATGTTAATGTTACATAGCAACCATCGGCTGCTCTCCCATCCATCTGTATATTTTCAGATGCATTACTTTATGATGTGCACTGGCATGGCAAGAAGGAGATGAATAAAAGTCTCTTGGGTTTACAGAAAAATATTAATGCTTGTAAATAAGCTGAAAATCTGAACTTATTCACTGGATTTTGTATCCTTTCTGAGCTGAGATCTGAATGGGTGTTATAGGAAAGTGTTTCTGCAATGAATAAAAAATATTCTGCAGAATATGTACTTCACAGGCAATCATAATAGTTCCATGCTAAGTATTAACGGACCGAATAGCCGCATGCCTACAAGTGTGTGCATTAATAAGCTATGATGAGATGGAAGAAATAATTTGCGGCTCAGGATGAACTGGTGGCTATGAATATCTTGTGCTTTCGAGTTAAATAGGTTACAAAAAGACACTGGTCCATCAAATTCAACCTTTCTTAATTCATTCTATGTTATTTAGCACTCACTAGTTTATTCCTAACCTTCAGTTCTATTTCTTCGGAGAAAAGGTTCCAACTCATTTTAAATGCAGATATTTGCTATTGTAGACTTTTTTGTTAGGGTATTTTAAAGTCTAAATTAATAAAAATGTGTTCTACTAATGAAGTACTGTAAGTCAACAAAAAAATGAGCTGGGAAACATTGGTATACATGCAATTTGAAGGTACACATTCACTCTGTGGCCATTATTAAGCATAAACTAGAATAAAGAAAGAGAGAGCAAATAACCTGCAGCAAGTAAATAGTAACGGTACATGTAAACATCATCGGGTATGTAGTTGACATTTATTAGACCAAAAAAGCATAAAAGCCATCCCACCGCCACAAGGTGTACCCAATCAGGACACTCTCTAGTATTAAAACTCTCTAAAGGCCACTTCACATGCTAGGATATTGTTAATGATATCCTTAAAACGATCACGTGACAGTGATCGTTCCGACATCATTACACACAAGGATATCGTTAATGATATCCCATTCGGCAACGCACCCGTTAAATAGGAGAGCAAGGACTGAATGATGTTTTAAAGCGTCAGGAATAGGAGATTTTTGAACGACATCGTTCAAAAAGGTGTCACACTGAACAATGTAGCCACTTCCAGCAGCGTTAATTGGACGACAAACAATAGATTTGAGGTCAGGATCTCAAATCTTGGATGAAGGTTCCAAGGATTTTTTCTTTCTATATCGTTCGTTTACACGCAACGATGCCCGAACGATAGATATCTTTTGAACGATCACAAATTTGTGACGTTTCAAGGATATCGTTCAGTGTCAACAGGTCTCAATAGATGGGGCAGGGCAACACCCAGGCTGGAATGTAAAACACCTTTAAACAAAATTTAAACACCTGTCCATTCAAAGCTATAAAGGCAAAATGCACAAAAAGGGGTAGTCATGCTCCCAGGCTATATCCTAGATTAATACATTGAATTTTGTTTATATTCTTTTGAACCAGACCAATCTTCATCTCAAGAAGGTTTAAATTAAATTGAGAGCATTTATCCTAATATTTATTTAAAATAAAACCAATTCCCAACATATTTTGAGTTGACCCTTTATTGGACCCTTTAGGCTTGAAAAAAGTGTGGGAAAAGGTAATAGCTTCAGTCATATGAACAATCTAATAATGCCATGAAAAAGCCTTTACAAAAGGCCGTTTTATTTCATTTGCATTTAGCAACGACATTTTATGTTCAAATAAGACTATTAGTAGTGATGACCGAGTGTATTTGTTAATATTCATTAGTCACATGGATAGTATGGTATTCGCATTACTAGTTATTCTGCGAGTATTTGTGTACTTGCCTCACTATATTCGGATGTCCCGCTCTGCAGTTTTTGTGCCTCCTTTGCAGCCACTAAATATGCTGGGCTTTTTCACCAATCACAGCAATGCAGCTGACATCTTGAATGTGGAATTACTGTGATTGACTGGCCGCCCAGCATCATAAGATCTATTTAAGCCCTGCCAACGCCATTTTGCACACACTGCATCCGGAGCCAGTGTTAGAGAACATAGGGAGAGAACACTGAACTGCTAGGGAGAGTGTTTAGGCCTCTTCATAACACAAAAGCCCTTTTGAGGGCTACTTCTAGTGAATACTACATCAGTCTAGAGTAGGGAGGGAGAGATACTCCAGCAGGGACAATTGAAAGGAGCCGATCAGTAGCTCCATAATATCACAAACAAATAGCTCTTTAGAGAGTTGAAGACACAGAACAGAGTCAGAGCACAGGGAGAGAGATACTGCAGCAGAGACAGTGTAAAGGAGCTTCTCAGTTTCTCAATACTACCCCCCAAAAAATAGCTCTTTTAAGAGCTGGGGATACACAAGAAAGTCAGTTTTCTTTTTTGTTTTTGGGGTGACAGCCTACTTTCTGCTGTCCACATTACAAAAAGATGGCTAATGCACTCCACAAAGCCGTGGTCCTAACATTTCCTACTGCCTCCTGCTAAGTACACACCAGCCCATTTTCCCAGTTGTTCTTGTGGTAACAGCCTGGCTTCTGCTGTCCTCAATACTACATTTAAAAAGACGGGTATTGCCCATGCAAAGCAGTAGTTCAAACATTTCCTACTGCCTGCTACCAAGCAAGTACCAGCCCATTTTCCCAGTTGTGCTTGTGGTAACAGCCTGGCTTCTGCTGTCCACATTACTACACTTAAAAAGGTGGTTATTAGCCCAACGCAAAGCAGTAGTCCAACCATTTCCTACTGCCTGCTACCAAGCAAGTACCAGGCCATTTTACCCACTATTTTTGTGCAGACATTTAGGTAGGATTGTGCCACCAAAAGCTCATGAATTAATACAATCCTATAGTGCTTGTAAAATCCTAAGCAGTACTACTACCATGTAATGGTGTTTGGCAAAAAGCATGCACTATTCAATGTTACCTCTGTCAGTTTTCAGGGTCACATTTTGCATGACACCAGAAGTATATATGACATACATCCACTGTCCAATGCTAAATGTTTTTATGTATCTGCAGCTGCAGGTTGTGTGCAGTTGGCATTAGGACCTGCTTTCTGGACAACATATTGGGAAGCAGGTAACACGTGGGAAACTACAGTGGTTTGCAGCCATACACAGTTTAGTTTGTACGTGTCCCAGCAACTGAGTAGGGTGCTGTGTATGTCAGCAGTATTTTCAGAATACTAACAGGTATTTTGTTGAATTACACTTTTTATTCTGGGTGAATTGATGCCACTTTGGTGCAATCTGGGCATGATTTTTTCAAATGCGAAGACATTTCTTGTGGTGTGTATGTTGTGTGTTTTGAGATTTTACCTAGGCTCTCTGAGCACCATACCTATACCTGTTACTCATCTCTGTATTCCTGAATAACGTTGAAGCTCTGATTTGGCGATACCAGTATCGTGACAACATTGATTTGAAGATGGTTCAGAATTTCATTGACCTTTTTCTGTAGTTAACATCATTTTTAAAAGTTTTAAAAATAGCCCAGTTTTTGCACATTTCCTCCCCACCTCTGTTGTAACAGGTGTGCATGTCTCTCCCCATTAATCCTTGCTATTGAAAAGAACCAGTATCTCTATTGCTAGCATTGTCAGAGGGTGATGTTTTCAGCAACTAATGTACAACAGCACCGCTTGTAAGATTCCATTGTGCAACCATTTTGTGACTCCAAAAGAACAGAAGAAATTTTCTCCTTCTAGAGTCGGTAGAGAAAGGTGGCTAACTAGTAGTGGTTGTTGGCGAAAATGTGTAACACGCGAGGGTCTTAAAACAGACACTTACACATGAACTGTGCCATGTGGGCCAACCTTCCAACAGACAAAGGTTCTGTGTCACCAACATGAGGAACAATATCCATCCTCTCCTCACGCTGCCTCGCTTCCACCTCCTCCTTCTCTCCTGCCCATCCAAGCTGGAGTTGGGCGTCTCGTCTGTAGCAATGGGAGTCCCCTTGGTAGCAAAGAAAATCAATTCCTCTCCCTCCTCATCCTCCTCATCATCACCCAGTGTTGCCTCAGAATATTGGCTGGGCTGGGTAGTATCACCCATTTGGAAATCTTGATCCATAGCCACATGTTGGTCATTCAAATCTTCCTCTTTGAAATTGTGCAGTGATTATTTCAACACACAGAGCAGCCTGATGGGTACACAGATAACAGCCTGACTCATAACCACTCACAAGCTTGGAGCGATGCTCTAAGTTCTCATAAACATATGTAATCCATCTACCACCAATTGGCAGTTGTTATGTGTGGTGTGTGAGTCTCAGTGTAACAGCCATGTTCAAACTGGTATTCAGCTACAGCCCTCTACTGCTCACTATATCTCGACAACATATGATATGTTATGTTCAAACGCATGTGCAGGTCACAAATGCATTGTTGACTGGCCAAATTAAAGCAGCTTTGCAGCACTGCAAGACCAGCAAAAGTGGTAGAGTAATGGCTTAAATGGGCCATTTTGATTTATGTACAGCAAGTCAGGGTATGTTTTTTTTATCATTTCTGAACAACTAGGTTGAATTTGTGAGCCATACATAGCATGTGTAGCAACGTATTGACTTTTAAAGCGGCCACCAGCTTACTGTCATCATATACACGAGTAGGCCCATATATAAGGGCCCTCCCAAATGTATAGAGGAGGACCCTCACAAATGAATAGAGGAGGGTTCAACAAAATGTATAGAGGGCCCTCCCAAATTAATAGTGGAGGGCCTTCCCCAAAGTATAGAGGAGGGTCCTCACAAATGTGTAAAAGAGGGCCCTCCTTAATGTACAGATGAGATGACCTTCACTGTCAGCAACAATGGCTTTGCTTATGCTGAGTTATTCTTAAGGCAGTGGTTTCAGCACCTAATGAATAGAGAAGTCTCCTTCCAAACATTTTCAGCATTTCAGATTACATACTACTGATGTCTTCATATATCAGCATTTAAAGCCATAAATTCACACAGTCATGGCCAAAATTGTTTGCACCCTTGAAATTATTCCAGAAAATAAAGTGTTTCTTCCAGAACATTTTTGCAATAACACATCTTTATTTGTGAGTATTGGAACAACACAAAAAAATAAAAAAAAAATTCAAATTGGACATAACATCATATACAACACTAAAACTATGCCGAACAACATTGTTGCCACCCTTCCAAAATTAATGGGTAAACAATGGGTCTTCCAGCAGGACAATTAATCCAAACATACTTCAAGAAGCACCCAGAAATGGATGGAAACAAAGTCGATGTCAGCAACGATCTCAGGGGCGCGTAGTTGTTTTTTACATCATTTCAACATCGCTGGTGAGATGTCACATGTCTAGATATCATGTACAACTCACCAACGATGTTTTGAGGAGGTATCGCTCGCAAACCCCGCGAACGATCCCTGCTCATTGCTGTGAATGTGCCAAGTCGTCCATGACATCATTATCGCGGTGTCACACAGAACGATGTAGCAGGTTGCTGGAGTTCAGATCGTCAGGTTTACCAACTAGTTGGTAAACCAGTCAACACCGATCCAACGATGTATCATTGCAACTTGCCAGAGTTACATGCAACGAGGTCGTAACGGCGTCGCTGAACGCCTCCAAACCCGTGACGTATCAGCGATGTAGTTGACGATGTTGTGCCGTGTAACGGGGCCTTAAATTCTATTGAACACATCTAGAGACATCTTAACATTGATGTTGGTAGAAGGCATCATTCACATAAGAGACACCTGGAGACAAAATCTTGTTTGAAAGGGGTAATAAGCTTGTTGATAGCTATGGGAAATTATTGATTGCAGTTATTTATTCCAAAGTATGTGCAACCAAATACTAAATTAAAAGGGTCGTCCGGGCTTTTGCTATAATTCATATGTGTATCTAGGCTGCAAAATGTTGACAATTTACAATATACATGCTGTCAACATTTTGCAGGGTTTCCTAGATATCACATATTTGCGTCTGGCAGGGAACGTTTAGGGTGCGTGTTTGTGCATGTAAATGGAAACTGGTCGTTTCCACCTACTCTACTATAAACATGCCCTTTCCCTTATTCACAGTATGGCCAGCCACCCCCCAAGGCTCCTACAGCCCGCCCCCCCTCCCACTTTCACTATGGTTGGCAACCCCAGGATCCAATAGCCCACCCCAGCCCCTAATTTCACCACCCAACTCATTGTACACAGTGGTCCCCACTGCACTGACACACGGTACTGAATCGGCAGCTGTGCAGGTGATTCGGTACAGTGTGTCAGTGCAGTGAGGACCGCTGCATGTGTGTGCTGCTCACCATGTGGGCTCTGTGCCATGGAGCCGAGGTCCTCTGCACAGGTCCCTGTGTTGTGAAGCCGAGGTCCGCACTCCGTCTCTGTGCTGCAACCCGCCCTGTGTGCTGCAGCCCTGGAGCCCGATGCTGGGAGAAAAGTAATGTTTATTCTTTCAGGAGCTGCCGCCTTTCATAAACATGTGCCTGAAGCAGCTATATTCATCACTCACAGCATTGTAAGCATAGGCTGTGAGTACACACCGGCATTTTGATTGACAGGTGGCTCTGCATACATCTAAGCAAAGTGAGCTGTCAAATGAAGAGCTGCTCACAATTCTGTGATGGATGACTCTAGCTACTCTGGGCTTCCCCTATGACTTAAAAATATAACAGGTCCCAGGAGGAATAAAGCTACCGTATATACTCGTGTATAAGCCGAGTTTTTCAGCCCAAAATTTGGGCTGAAAAGTCTCCCCCTCGGCTTATACACGGGTCTATACGGTACACATGGTGTGGTGGCTGTGGTGGGGGCTGTGGAGGCTGGAGGAGGCGGGGGGAGCTGCTGTATGAGCAGCCCCGTCACGTGGGGCCGCTCATTAAATATGCACTGCTTCCCCCTGTCAATCAGCGGCAGGGGGAAGCAGTGCATATAGCCCTCAAATGCTGGCACTCGCACCCCCTTGTAAGGGCCCCCCCCCCGCTGGTTATATTACCATCCCGGTCTTCTGATCAGCGCCGCTCCTCGGTGCTCCTCGGTGCTCCGTTCGTCCGTCCTGCTACATCCGGGATCTCCGGCCGTCGCAGGCATATGACGTCATCGCGCGACGGCCGGGGATCCCGGATGTAGCAGGACGGGAGCAGCGAGGACGGAGCGCCGATGAGCAGCGCTGATCAGAAGACCGGGATGGTAAGAGAAGCGAGGGGGGCCCTTGCAAGGGGGGGCGAAGTGCCAGCATTTGGGGGCTGCTGGGTACCCCCAGGGGGCTGCTGGGTACCCCCTGGGGGCTGCTGGGGACCCCCTGGAGGCTGCTGGGTACCCCAAGGGGGCTGCTGGGGATCCCCAGGGGGCTCCTGGGTACCTCCTGGGGGCTGCTGGGTACCCCCTGGGGGCTGCTATATGTACCCCTGGGGGCCTGCTGTATACCACTGGGGCTGCTGTATACTACCACTGGGGCTGCTGGGGCTGGTATATACTACCACTGGGGCTGCTATATACTACCACTGGGGCTGCTATATACTACCACTGGGGCTGCTATATACTACCATTGGGGCTGCTATATACTACCACTGGGGCTGCTGTATACTACCACTGGGACTGCTGTATACTACCACTGGGGCTGCTATATACTACCACTGGGGCTGCTATATACTACCACTGGGGCTGCTGTATACTACTACTGGGGCTGCTATATACTACCACTGGGGCTGCTGTATACTACCACTGGGGCTGCTATATACTACCACTGGGGCTGCTGTATACTACCACTGGGGCTGCTGTATACTACCACTGGGGAGGCCTGTATACCACTGGGGGGGGCCTGTATACCACACTGCTGGGGGCTGTATACCTATGCTGGGGTCACCCCCTCGGCTTATACACGAGTCAATAGGTTTTTCCAGATTTTTGGGGCAAAAGTAGGGGGGTCGGCTTATACACGGGTCGGCTTATACACAAGTATATACGGTAATTATTTATCTGTATTTATGTATTCAGTAACATGGCCAGACAACATTGTATCACTATTAACCTGCAGATTACCCTACATAGGAAGGTTAATAATTTTGTTAACATAGCAGTTTCTTTTAGTTGAAATGTACTAACTAGGGATGGGCGAATCTACTCGCTAGGACTCGTTACTCGGCGAGTAGTAAGGGACTCGCAGGACTCGGTACTCTGCGAGTTTCCCAGCGTTTACTCGCACGAGTCCAATGCAAATCAATGGCAAACGCTGACAAAACTAGGATTGCCTTTGATTGCATTAGACTCGGCTACTGTGCCAGTGATAGCAGGGAAACTCGCAAAGTAACTGCTGTTACTTTGCGAGCCAAGTCCAGCTGTCTTCACTGTGCAGCTCCAGGGTCCTAGAGCCCGCCTGCTCACAGAGATGATGTAGCAGAGCTGAGATTGTTCTCAGTCTGCTCATTCCCTGTGCATAGACATCTATATCTATTCACAGGGGATGTAGCAGAGAGGACATTGCGCTTTGGACTGCGTCGGACGGAAGAGGATTTTTTTAATTAAAGATGGAGTCCCTAATGGCTTTTTTTTTATTTCAAATAAAAAATTTTCTCTGTGTTGTGTTTTTTTAACCCTTTATTGGAGATTCTTAGTGGCTGGGTCAAACGTGGCCTGACATTAAGAATCTCGGGCTTAATACCAGCTTGTATAACAAAGCTGGTATTAACCCCTTTATTACCCAGCGTGCCACCGCCACCAGGGCCGCTGGAAGAGCGGGGTTCAGCACCAGAGGATGGCGCTTCAATGAACGCGCCATCTTCTGGGGCGGCTGCGGGCTGCAATTTGCAGCGGCGGGTGCCCAAAAAGCTTGGGCATCCCTGCGCTGCGGATTCCAGCCCCCAGCTGCTTAGCTGTACCTGGCTAGACATAGAAATTGCGCGGAGCCCCCACGCATTTTTTTTTTTATTATTTCATGAATTTCAGAGTCAGAGTCTCAGAGTCAGAGTCTCAGAGTCTCAGAGTCAGAGTCTCAGAGTCAGAGTCAGAGTCTCAGAGTCAGAGTCAGAGTCTCAGAGTCAGAGTCTCAGAGTCAGAGTCTCAGAGTCAGAGTCTCAGAGTCAGAGTCAGAGTCTCAGAGTCAGAGTCTCAGAGTCAGAGTCAGAGTCAGCTTCTCAGATTCAGAGTCTCACCCTCAGAGCCAGAGTCAGAGTCTCAGAGTCAGAGTCTCAGAGTCAGAGTCAGAGTCTCATAGTCAGAGTCTCAGAGTCAGAGTCTCAGAGTCAGAGTCTCAGAGTCAGAGTCTCAGAGTCAGAGTCAGAGTCTCAGAGTCGGAATCAGAGTCTCAGAGTCAGAGTCTCAGAGTCAGAGTCTCAGAGTCAGAGTCTCAGAGTCAGAGTCAGAGTCTCAGAGTCAGAGTCTCAGAGTCAGAGTCTCAGAGTCAGAGTCTCAGAGTCAGAGTCAGAGTCTCAGATTCAGAGTCTCACCCTCAGAGCCAGAGTCAGAGTCTCAGAGTCAGAGTCAGAGTCTCAGAGTCAGAGTCTCAGAGTCAGAGTCTCAGAGTCAGAGTCAGAGTCTCAGAGTCAGAGTCAGAGTCTCAGAGTCAGAATCAGAGTCTCAGAGTCAGAGTCTCAGAGTCAGAATCTCAGAGTCTCAGAGTCTCAGAGTCAGAGTCTCAGAGTCAGAGTCAGAGTCTCAGAGTCAGAGTCTCAGAGTCAGAGTCTCAGAGTCAGAGTCTCAGAGTCAGAGTCTCAGAGTCAGAGTCAGAGTCTCAGAGTCAGAGTCAGAATCTCAGAGTCAGAGTCTCAGAGTCAGAGTCTCAGAGTCAGAGTCTCAGAGTCAGAGTCTCACCCTCAGAGCCAGAGTCAGAGTCTCAGAGTCAGAATCTCAGAGTCAGAGTCTCAGAGTCAGAGTCTCAGAGTCAGAGTCTCAGAGTCAGAGTCAGAGTCTCAGAGTCAGAGTCTCAGAGTCAGAGTCAGAGTCTCAGAGTCAGAGTCTCAGAGTCAGAGTCTCAGAGTCAGAGTCTCAGAGTCAGAGTCTCAGAGTCAGAGTCTCAGAGTCAGAGTCAGAGTCTCAGAGTCAGAGTCAGAATCTCAGAGTCAGAGTCTCAGAGTCAGAGTCTCAGAGTCAGAGTCTCAGAGTCAGAGTCTCACCCTCAGAGCCAGAGTCAGAGTCTCAGAGTCAGAATCTCAGAGTCAGAGTCTCAGAGTCAGAGTCTCAGAGTCAGAGTCTCAGAGTCAGAGTCAGAGTCTCAGAGTCAGAGTCTCAGAGTCAGAGTCAGAGTCTCAGAGTCAGAGTCTCAGAGTCAGAGTCTCAGAGTCAGAGTCAGAGTCAGAGTCTCAGAGTCAGAGTCAGAGTCAGAGTCTCAGAGTCAGAGTCTCAGAGTCAGAGTCTCAGAGTTAGAGTCAGAGTCAGAGTCTCAGAGTCAGAGTCTCAGAGTCAGAGTCAAAATCTCAGAATTTCATGAAATCATTTAAAAAAAATGTGTGGGGCTCCGCGCAATTTCTATGTCTAGCCAGGTACAGCTAAGCAGCTGGGGGCTGGAATCCGCAGCGCAGGGATGACCAAGCTTTCTGGGCACCCCCCGCTGCAAATTGCAGCCCGCAGCCGCCCCAGAAGATGGCGCGTTCATTGAAGCACCATCCTCTGGCGCTGAACCCCACTCTTCCAGCGGCCCTGGTGGCGGTGGCACGCTGGGTAATAAAGAGGTTAGGGCCAGCTTTGTATTTTCAGCTGGCCCTAAGCCCGAAATTTATGGCAGTCACGCCAATATTAGACATGACCGCCATGAATTTCTATTACATTGTTTTAAAAAAAACACAACACAGAGAAAATTTTTTATTAGAAATAAAAAAAAAAGCCATTAGGGACTCCATCTTTAATTAAAAAAATCCTCTTCCGTCTGACGCAGTCCAAAACGCGATGTCCTCTCTGCTCATCCCTGTGCATAGATATAGATGTCTATGCACAGGGAATGAGCAGACTGAGAACAATCTCAGCTCTGCTACATCAGGCAACAGGCGGGCTCTAGGACCCTGGAGCTGGGGCAGCCAGCACACTGAGCAGACAGGACTCTTATCTGTGCGAGTTTCCCAGCGATTACAGTTGCAAAGTAAACGAGTCCAATGAAAATAAATGGCAAAACTAGGATTGCTTCAGGCTGAAGCTTCCGAGACACATCTGCGATTTGTAAATCTCACACTACTCGTTATTACTCGCTTCCCCATTCATTAACATTGGACTCGCTAGACTCGCAACGAGTAGCAAGTCCCGGGTTCGGACTCGCTAGAGTCAAGCGATTCCGAGTAATTTAGGATTCGCCCATCACTAGTACTAACTGGTTTTCTTTTTTTTTCACTATTGCTGGAAAAGGTTCATCACTCAAATATGCAGTAATCTGAGGTGCAAAAGCAGCATAGCCCCCTTCTTATTGCTGTATCACTGTATCTATTTTTGCAAACATATGACAGGTAGGCATAGTTTGTATTTATTATAACAGAGCACATTCGGATAACATGTCAGTGAGAAATATAAACTACTGGCAACTGAATAAATACGGTAAATAACTAAAAATATGCTATCAGTTAACATTAAAATTATGGTACAAAAAAACTAGGTGATTGCTAAAATGTATAAATAGAGTAAATAACTGCAGGATACCTATTTTATATTTAACAGCAGCAGTTACAAATGACCACAATCACAATGGATCCTGAATAATTTTTTTTTTTACACAGTCAAGATCGTTTTAAGGTTTAAGAATCGAATCTTGTTCAATAAACAATTAGCACTCAATCCTGAGGAAGACAACGACCACCAGTAGTTATTTTCATTTTTTTACTGTTTGGTAATTACAAAAGTGGAAATGAAATGACCCAGTACAAGATCTATTATTTTGACCTATTTTTTTCTTTTTACTGTAATCCATTTTTTTTTTTGCTACATTAAAAAATGTGGTCTGCGCAACTTTTTGTCCATCCCAAAAAATAGATAGAAGATAAATCATTTTCTTATGTTGAAATCTAGGGGAAAAATATTATAATGAATGGTCATAATCCATGGTTCGTAGACACCTTAACAAATGGAACAAAACTGGATTCGAACCAGAAGCAAAAATGTACATCCTTTCATGCTCAGATTGTAACGGATCCATATGTTTTTATAATGTTGGATGAGTTACAAACAGATGACAACAGGACATATGAACAGAGCTTTACGTCTATCATCACATGCAGTAGTTTTTACTGCAATTTATTTCCAGCAATAATTAAGTCACTCTTTACAGTCCCAGCAAAAGCTATGAGGTTTCAGAAATCTCATGCACACGTTTGTTTGTTTGTTTTTTACCTGAATAAATTTGAGCCTTGCAACGCTTTTGAAATCTTGAGCATATCAATTCTTTCAGTGTTGTTTTACAGCTTTAATGCAGTGATTTTTCACCCATAGAAAGAAATATGCTAAAAAAAAAAAAAACACAACAAACAGGTTTTGTTGGATAATTTTGGTGATTTCTTGGTTACTAAAAATCATTTTATTAAACATGTCCTTCTGACAAATCAGACATGTTGTGAAGAGAGCCCTGATGGTTGAGGGTCTGAAGCTGCGGCCAGACCCTCGTGCCCTTTGTGGATGTATAGAAGCTGACACGTGGTATTGTGTGGTGTTTCTCATATGTTGGATCTATTTACTCATCCAAAGATTATTTATGAATTCCACTGGCATCGGAGTACCGGGTGGCATCCCGGAATTGTTTCTGCTGTACTGGACTCATTGCAGACTCTTTAGATTTACCTTCATTTGGGTTGTACCATTTTCCCTGTTCAAATAAATCTCTTTGGATTGTTCATTGACCTGGTGTCTCTTCCTGCTCTGTCGCACACCCCATCACACATGTAATCTACACTAAACACATACAGGTAAAAAACACCAAAAAAAGCATCAAACCTATGTTTTGACACATGCTTTTTCTTGCGTACAGCAGTTTTTTGCTGCGGGAAAAACACTGTAAAAATGCGACATGTGAACATAGGCTGAACTGTGTAAAAAGTTCTTATTTAACCCCTACTTGCAATGTTCATAGATTAAGTGAAGCATCTGTCAATGCCACAAACATAACACTTTAGAGTAACCTGGAAAATTATCTTCAGCCAAAAAATATATATAAATACTGTTTTTCCCCAAAATGAGGTGCACCCCAAAAATAAGATGTACTAGGAGGGTTTTAGTATGCCTGTAAATATAAGGCACCCCGAAAATAAAGCATACCTTTTTTGTTTTTGAATAACAGCATGCCACTGATCAGAAGACCGGGCCATCCAATTCTGACTGCTTCTCCAGCCCCCGCACAAGTGTCCCGATGCCGTCAATGCATTGTAGTCAGGCACTGCTCTATTCTCCCTTCCCCTGCTGCTGTCCCAGCCAATCACAGGCCAAGAGCTGACTAGTGGCCAATTACAGGCTAGTCGGTGCATAACATCAGCTTCTGGCCTGTGATTGGCTGCCTGAGTGGCTCCTGGCTGTGATTGGCCTGGACAACGGCACCATACACTTACAGCACCTGAGGCAGGGAGATGAGAGAAGTTCAAGACTATATGCATCGGTGGACAAATGCAGGCAGCTGAGAGCAACACTGGAATGCAGCGGCGGACCGGTGAGAAGTGTCACTTTGTGTGTGTGTGTCCCTGAGTGTGTATGTGTCCCTGTGTGTGTCAATGAGTATGTGTCCCTATGTGTGTGTCCCTGAGTGTGTGTGTCACTGAGTGTGTGTCCCTAAACGTGTGTCCCTGTGTGTGTGTCCCTGAGTGTGTTAGTGTGTCGCTATGTGTGTGTCTCTGAGTGTGTGTGTCCCTGTGTGTTTTGATACTGATACTATATTGGGGGATTATGGGGTTGATGGGGATACCGTATTGGGGACATAATGGAATGATGGGGATACTTTATTGGGGCCTACAAGGGGATGATGGGGATACCTTATTGGGGGCTGCAAAGGGATGATGGGGATACTATATTGGGGGCTGCAAGCGGGTGATGGGGATACCTTATTGGAGGGTGCAAAAGGATGAAAGGGATACCATATAGAGGGCTGCAAGGGGATGATAGGGATACCATATTAAGGGCTGCAAGGGGATGATGGGGATACCGTGGGGCTGCAAGGGGATGATGGGGATACCGTATTCCGGCTGCAAGGGGATGATAAATGTAAATTTTTTTTTTTGTTCAACAATAAATATGAATTATTCATGATCAAAAAAGACACCCCCTGAAAATAACACATGGCACATCTTTAGAAGCAGAAATTAATAAAAGACGGTATCTTATTTTCGAGGAAACAGGCTAGGAACTGCTAGTATAAAGAAGTAGTTTGATTCAAAGGTTAATGCTATTTGAATCCAAGTTTAAAAAGATTTAAATTTTTATATTAGTGACATCAAAGTTCTTATTTTGTCACTTTTTTCAGTTGTCTTAGGATACCACGAGTTTTTGATGACAGGAATGGTAAACCACAGCTGAATAACATTTATATTAGGTGTGAAAGCTTTTGGTATTGTTGACAAGGTAATATCACCTATTTCTTATCATAAAGTGTGTAACATCATCATAAAACTTTGTTGTCTGGAAGATGTAGTGTTGAATGTGTGTAAGGCTAAGTTCTATTAATCATCCATTTGAAACAGATCCAGCAGCAATTAGTTATATTAGCAGGACAAAAAGTTGTCAAGCAGACACAACTTTTTTTTATATAGCTAAAACTATGATTGCACCAGATCTGTTTTTTTTAACATTGAAATCTACAAGGGTTGGACAAAATATTGGAAACACCTAACGTTTTGGCATCATAATCTTCGAACATGTTATAAACATGCAAACCGTGACATATGTTAATGTTTTGTAGTTGATTATTTGTGTTAAGTGATATGTGTATGTAAATTAACTGTTTGTTTTGCCGAATTGTAATAACATTGATGAGAAACTGATACCAATGGCAGACCTTTCAGATTTTCAAAAAGGCCAAATTGTTGGTGCTCGTATGGCAGGCGCTAGTGTAACAGAAAGCAAATCATGTGCGATACCACACATTCCTATGTGCATGCGCCACCCGAGCGTTTCACTTGCGGTCCACCGACCGGAAAGGCGTCATATTAGACACGCCTACCCGCCTGTCATATACAGGCGACGGCGCGGCGTTCTCTGCACACCACCGCTTCACTGCCACAGACACTAGACCACAAGAAAGGTATCCCCCGCTCTTTGGGCTCCCTATGTCTGTCCTTATATCCTGCAATCCTGACTGCCTTACTTAGATAGATATACATTTATATCTTGTCTCCTAGGTGTTTCCTCTGAGCCTTGTCTCACAACTAAGGTAATTTTCACATAATCTTAGGAAGTGACTTTTTCCTGTCTGCCTCTCTCCCTCTTCAAGTTTTGGGATTGTCCCTATCTAATACCTTGATCCATAGCTTGAGAGCCCTCTGACATAATGGGTTACTGCATACTTTTTTGTATTTTACATTGTATATGTTTTTGTCCTTTTCTAGTCTTTTTACCAGTGCCTGTTTCTGTTTTTTTCATCTGTGGATTTAAACAGTAGGTATTCTGGTCCCCAGTGGAGCCTTCTTTGGTGTTACCCTTTGAGGATTTTGTTCCTCCTTTACTTATATCTATGGATTTCTGTTTTGTAAGGCTCTTCTCCTGTCTGGGTGACTTTCCATATCCTTCTGTTCCGTTTTTACTTTTCTCCTTTGTTCCAAGGATTTCCACTGGATAGGTCCCCTATCATTTTTGTTTCTTTGTTTTGCTCAGGTGACTCTGTCACCCATTTTCCTTGTATTTTGAAACCTCAGATTTCTTACTTAGTTTGTTTGTACTTTATTCTAGAAATCCTCTGGTGTATATCCACGTTTGCTGTGGATACGCTTGCTCCCTTTTGGGTTCTATTTGGAACCCCCACCGGTTCCAACACTGGTAATTCACGTACATTTTCCTTTGACTTTTGTCAGTTACAGGTCTATGATTTGACTTTTGTTTTTCCCCCCTTTTTTCGCTTTCTTTTTCTCTTCACGTAGTCTTCAGTTTCCCTTTTGATCGCTTTCATTTACCCCACCCTACTCTTTGGTTGTGTTTCTTTTACCCATCCCACTCCATCGACACCTCCACGACCATCCGGCACTCCATGAGATCTTTTCATTCATTTTCACATTGCCACGCGCCACAGTTCTTCATAAAAAATCACACGGGCACTAGTCCTAATCTAGTTAACAACTGTTTGATACTGTATGATGTTAATACATATTACTTGTTTATTTTTTATATTGTTCAGAAACCTGGATAAAGGCCTATGTTGAAGGTTGAAACGTTGGTGATATTTGGTGTTTTGGACTTGGTGTGGCAATAAAGAAATGAGAAACACTTTACCTTTGACACATTGTGTGTTCTGCATTTTTTCCATGAGAATTTGAGGTGTGCCCAGATATATTTTTTGCTTATATGCTCCTCTTTTCTGGTGCACCCGTGGACAAAACAGTGAGCCTATATTTATATATTAAGTGTAACAGAAAGTGCCCGAATGCTTGGCATGTTAAGAGGTACTGTCTCAAAAGTAATGACTGCATTTGAAAGAGAAGGAAAAACGTCTGCAGCAAATCACAGGTCCGGCCGAAAGTCGAAGTTGACTGAGAGAGACCGTCGGACTCTAGAGTGAATTGTGAGAGAGAGAATCGCAAGCCCACAGCTCCGAAAATCCCTGCTGAGCTCAATGAACACCTACAGAACTCAGTTTCCAGGATAACTGTATGTTGGGAGCTGCACAGATCTGGATTCCACGGAAGAGCTGCAATTAGAAAACCGGTGCTCTCAATGACAAATGTTTCCAAGCATTTAGAGTGGTGTAGAAACCTCCAGAATTGGTCCCTTGAGCAGTGGAAATCTGATATTCTCAGACGTATCATTGTTTACCCCATTTTCTGACCTCCGGCCGAGTGTACGCTTGGAGACAGCCGAAAGAAGCATTCCATCCAGACTGCATTCTCCCAACCGTAAAATATGGCTGAGGTTCTGTGATGATCTTGGATGCTATTTCGTGGAGATCCGCCGGGCCAATGATATCACCTTGAATGAATCCATAACTCAAAGAATTGAGACTGTAATCACTGCAAAAGGTAGACCTACACCATATTAAACTAACTTTTGTTGATTTTTCCAAGTGTTTCCATTATTTCGTCCAACCCCTGTATATAAAATGGATTAGTTAAATAGCCACCTGTCTTTATTCCATTTGAAACTGAACAATGTTTTGCTTACTGGATCAGTTCCAAACATATGACTACTGGACATGGGATTTGTCAAGCAATTATTGATTTGAAAGAGATCCAGTATGCAAAAAAATGGATCTCTTTTGAATGGAAGAAATACGGATGGCTATTTAATAGATCTCTGTGCTTAGACTTCAATATTTAGTGAAATGATTGCTGTTGGGTTCATTTTCAATGGATGATTACTGGACATGTGAAGTTAGCATTAGGCTAAGCCTGGGTTCACAAGTGGCGTAATTGCTGTGTATTTGTGCTATGGAGCTTTTTTTGTGAGCGTTTTACCCCAAAAAGCATGACTACATTCACATGCCGTGCTTTGGCCTGCGCGCTTTTCCTGAGCCCATTTCATAATGTGCCTATGTGAAAAGCGCGCCATAAAAGGCGCAAAGAATTGACTTGGTCATTTTTTTTGCAGACGTGCTTTACAGAGAAAGCGCGTCCGAAATAAAGGACGCCAGAATACGCACCGTGTGAACACATTTCGACGTGGGTGGATCAAAGCAAAAATGTCATCCAGTTAATTCCCGCTGTCAATCTCTGACAGCAGATTTTACTATGTGCTGACAAGGAGTACATCATTCCCTGCTACAATCAGCAGCCCCGTGACAGAATTGTGGTGCCCCAATGGATTTTCGTGGCAGCAAAGAGTCAGCTGATAACTCTTTGTCTGTGATGATGACCTTCCTGTTTACATTGGCTAAAATCGATTGATAGGTCATTTTTTCTGAAGTACAAAGCAGTGTTAATGTGTGGCACCCCTGGGTCAAAGTGCCACAGTGTCATCACTGCCCACGGGTAGTGGTGTCACCAGAGAGCAACAAAGGGTATTCTCATCAGGTAACACATACACAACACATACACACCTTACACCTTCAGGCCAGAAGAAGGAGACCAAGCCCGGGTTCAGGGTGAGCTCCCCTATTTATTCTGGTCTGGAGAGGAGCTAGTTAGTGCAGTTCCTGGGAGGTGAAGAGGACCTGGGTGTAAAAGAGCCATGCTAAGCTCATGCCAGAGTTGCTAGCTGAGTTCCAGACTTAAGGCTGGGGTCTGAGGAAAGGAGAAGCAAGAACACACCTGGAAGGCTGAGTAACTCCATGCTCACCCCAGAGAAAAGGTGTATAGAACCGACACCTGAGTCCGAGACTGTGCAGGGCCTCACGTCCCGGCAGTCAACACCGGAAAGTGGGATTCAAAATTCTCCAGCTACACTGTACCAGAGACATAGCAACTTACAGAGTTCAGAGACACTAACACCCGGGAGCAGGGTAGAGGAAAGGACTCGAGTTGCCTTTCATATCGGTACTTCACAGGAAGAGATAGGGCCAGTAGCCTAGCTTACGCAACATCAGGAGCCAAATTATAAGCGCAATAAGGGAGCCAAAGACGCGGTCAAGTGAGAATAACCCCAAGTTGCTCTCAAGACTCCGTGTATAGCTTTTACCATCTGCTCCAGCAAAGGACTGAGAAAACTACAAAACGGTGAGTCTGCCTGTTACTTGCGCCTGTCATCCTGCATCTCACACATAGACTATTTACCCTGCTCCAGGGATTGGCTTTACCCATGGAGAGCCGTCCCACCTCAGCTGCTACCCATCATCCCCAGAGGTGCTGCACCAGCAGTGGTCCCGACTGACCACACATCACGGGTGGCGTCATGACAACCTCCCCTGTACATTTCCCCTTTTTCAACTGATGCCCAGGCCACAGGATCGGGTCACGACCCCCCGTGACTCCCCAGCAACAGTAGCAGCGATCCGGTTCCTGAGTACCCCACGGCCTGGTGGTACCTCAGTTCCTGGTGTCATGAACAGGACCCTGTGCCCGTTGAACTGGGTACTGTGTGCCTTGAATTGTGTGAAATACATGCTTTGGACAGTCGCCATTGTTGTCTCGCGCAGCGGGCGAGAAGAAGAAGGGGTGTATCATCATGGACGGTACCCTCCAAAGAGCGTGAAACGAGGTCCAACCTACGCTCTGACAACATCCAGTGGAGACGAGAAACCCTGTGCCACTGTGGAACGAAATTTGTACACCCCGACAGAAGTAGAAGACCTTGAAGGGTCAGAATTAATAAAGGGGGCGGAAAGATGTCAGCCAAGAGAGTCCATGCAGTGAGTGGATGGTGTTTCCCCTGGAACAGACGGAGCACCCGGCGGTGCTGCAGCGTGAGGAATGTCACCGATCATGCCGTTCCTGATGCCATACACCCTGAGACCGATGTGGCTGCCACAATACGCAGGTGAGCCCAATACCCTCACTGACTTTAAAGAAAAGCTAGATAGCTATTACAGTATATACCCATTGGCGGAGGGCCAGCTTGTCAGCATTCTAATGGGACAGTTAATTGGTTGCATGCAGTGAGAAACAAAGTCCTGGTCGAATGATGATAAAGACAATGTAGAACATGTAATTGCCAAGCTAAAAGCTACCTTTGAGACCAGTTTTGACGCCAGAGCAAAAATGAGATTCTTTGGGTGCCAGCAGAAACCACAAGAGAGCATGAGAGACTTTGCATTGAACTTAAAAGAGGCACTCAGGGCACTCAAACAGGCAAAACCCGCCTTGGCACAGGGGGAAGATAAACTGCTTATTGATCAATTTGTTGATGGACTCTTATTTCCTCCTCATAGAGGACGGCTGCGGATGATTGCTATACAGAACCCTGACTTAAACTTTGTACAGTTTAAAGAAAGGGAAATCCGCATACTGCAGGCAGAAGAGCCTCATGATACAGACTCTGCCCAATGCTTATCTACAGCATACCAGCAACCGGGAGTGCTAATCCTAGTAGCCATGTCAGGGGCTAGTGCTAAACCTCAGGAGCCCATCACCAATGAGACTCTAAACCAAAAGATTGAGGCACTCACCAAAACTGTAGTTGAGATGGCCAAGGATATGCAGGAGCTGCGTGGATCCAAGGCCGTGGAGAAGATTGAGTTGGCTACAAGCAGAGAGGATATCCCGTGGATGAGACCCAGAAGGTATCCAGCGACCCGAGGATGACCCAGTGACCACTACCACCCAGATTGACAGCCCATTTTGCCGCCGCTGCGGAGTACCAGGTCACTTTGCCAGGGAGTGTGCTTTAAACGAGGATCCCCTGGTGAAGCGGGCCACCCCTCAGGAGTAAATTCAGAAAGTCCACCAAGCTGGCGGGACAGGTACGTGGGAGGACGTTCAATCATATCTGTCATGCTGGATGGCATTACCCTGAACGCTCTACTTCACACCGGCTCGCAGATAACCTCCATACCTCATATTCTTTATAAATGGTACTGGGCTGATTCAGACATTACGCGTGGTCCAGATGATGACTTTAACATATTGGCTAGCAAATGGTAAACCGGTACCACAGATTGGGTTTAAAGAAATGACCATTAAAGTTGGGAGAGTAGAATTCAAAGATCAAGGGGTGATAATTGTTGATGTTGACCGGCATGAACGTAATCCAATTATTCTGCTAATAATGAATGTAATAGAAAGTTGTCTTGCAGAAGTTATTGTTGTTTTAGGCTGGGTTCACATTTGCGGACCCCTCCGCAGCGTTCTGCGGAGGGATCCTCAATGTGACCGCAGCGGCCGCTAGCTCCTATCTTTATAATGGGAGCGCACGGTGCTGCGCTTGACCGCGCATGACCATGCGCACCCATTCACTCCCATATGTGATCTGTGAGCAGGCGGATGCCTGCGCACAAATCACACAGTCTCGTCCGCACCAGGGACGCGACATGTTGCGTCCCTGGTGCGGGCGAGAGTGTGTGATTTGTGCGCAGGCATCCGCCTGTGCACAGATCACATGTGGGAGTGAATGGGTGCGCACGGTCATGCGCGATCAAGCGCAGCACCGTGCGCTCCCATTATAAAGATAGGGGCTGGCGGTGCTGCGCTCACATTGCGGATCCCCTCTGCAGAACGCTGCGGAGGGGTCCGCAAATATGAAGGTAGCCTTACAGCAGACTGCCGAGACTGCCATTTCAGGCAGCAGCGAATCCTGCAGAAGGAAATCAAAGTGTTGATGATGAGACAGCAGGTAGAGTTGTCTGGAGGAGAAATTGGCAGTGCAAGGATAAGTGACCCGATACCCATTGTGATACCTCCTAAAACTGAAATGTTGGTCTGATGTAGAGCCGCAATAGGCCTCAGAAGGCGCGATTATCAGGCCCTGGTAGAACCTGTGTACTCAGACACTAGGCCCACTGTACTGACAGCTAGAGGAGTAGTTGAGGTACACAGGGGTAGAGTGCTAATATGCCTTTTAAATTGCAGGGAAGAGGAGGCAACCCTACCCAAGTATGCTACCATGACTAAATTTTACACTGTTGGTAACAATGCTATCTCAACAGTTGAACCCTTGAACCCGTCAAACCCAGCGGAGTACAATGGCTCAGAGGGAAAGCTGGAGGATTGGTGCCAAAGGCTATATGTAGATAACAGTTCTACACCCTCCCATCAAAAGCATGGTGTATACTGGGTAATGAGGGAGTACGAGCAGGTCTTCAGTAAACACACACTAGACTTTGGGCAGATCAAAGGGAAGAACACAACATGCCCATAGGTAATCATCCACCTATTAAGGAGAGGTATAGACCCGTACCACCCACTCACTACCAATGTGCCAAGGATATGCTGAAAGAGATGTAGGAAGCAGGGGTAATAAGAGATAGTTGTAGCCCCTGGGCAGCTCCTTTAGTGCTAGTGAAAAAGAAGGATGGGACCAAGAGGATGTGTGTAGATTACTGGCAGATCAACCACATTTCACACAAGGATGCTTACCCATTACCAAGAATTGAGGAATCACTAGCTACATTAAAATCTGCTAACTACTTTTCCACCTAGGATCTGACTAGTGGGTATTGGCAAGTTCCTGTGGCAGAGGCTGACCGTGAGAAGACAGTGGTCACCATGCCGATGGGCCTCTGCGAGTTCAATTGTATGCCGTTTGGACTCTGCAACCCACCCAGTACATTCTAGAGACTAATGGAGTGCTGCCTAGGACACAAGAACTTTGAAACTGTTCTCCTGTACATGGATGATGTCATACTCAACTCCAAGACATATGAAGAGCATCTGCAACACTTGACGGAAGTGTTTGAAGCCTTGTCCAGTTATGGTATGAAAATAAAGCCATCGAAGTGTCACCTGCTGAAGCCAAAGGTACAGTACCTTGGCCATGTAGTAAGCGCTAAAGGTGTAGCACCGTATCCCGAGAAGGTTACCGTGATAAGGGATTGGCCAAGACCCACCAGCTTGAAAGAGGTGAGTCAATTACTGGAATTGGTTCGCTATTATAGAAGGTTCATCAAGGGATTTACAAAGCTGGCGGCCCCCCTACAAGACATCCTGGTAGTACAGTCTAAGAACTCTCCGGCCTGGAGTCCTTCCTTTCCAGTAGAATGATGAAAAGGAAGAGTCCTTTAAGAAGTTGAAGTGGGCCCTGACAGGGGAAGAATTCTTGGCACACCCTGATTACCATCAACCTTTCATTCTATACATGGATGCCAGCAACGTGGGACTGGGAGAAGTACTGTCTCAAGTGCAAGAGGGTAAAGAAAGAGTCATCACCTTTGCAAGTAGAAAGCTCCGTCCTACCGAAAGAAACTTGGAGAATTACAGTTCCTTCAAGATAGAACTACTGGCAGTAGTCTGGGCTTTAACAGAGCATTTCAAACATTATCTGGCCACTGCAAGATTTACCATCTATAGAGATAACAACCCGCTTACCCACCTAGACTCAGCAAAACTAGGTGCGCTAGAGCAGCAATGTATAGCCCGGCTGTCTAACTACAATTTCACCATCAAGTACAGGGCAGGCTGTAAGAATGGAAATTCAGATGCCTTTTCCCGATGCCGCACCTAAAAGACGTGGAAGAGGAACCAGAGGAGCTGAAGAAATAGATCTACCGGCCTTTCACCACCCTAGAGCATCCCAGTACAGAACAGGTGTGTACCAGAAGCATCAGAAGGCAATGTTCAACCCATTACCACATCACAGATGGGCTGGGACACAGGACAGTGACCAGGCTGTGCAGCTAGTCAAGAAATTACTGATGCAGGAGGGTGCGTACCCTGGTCAAAATGCTCCAGTTGAAGCTCAGCAGTTGTGGAAGGAGAGAAATAAACTGTTCCTGTATCAAAGTAAGTTGTGCAGAAGATATACCAGCCCCAAGACTCATGAGTTGGTCTGGCAAATCATTGTACCCAAGAGAGATGTCAAAATGGTCTTGGAAGCCTATCTTGACGGTGCAGGGCATTTTGGATGGAAGAAGTTGGAAGTGCTCTTAAGAGAAAGATTCTACTGGATTGGTATGCGAAGATCAATTGAAGAATTGTGTAGAAAATGTGGCCCGTGCAACCTGAGGAGGAATGATCAATAAAGCCAGATAGCTCCACTCCAGTCCATAGTTACCAAGCAACCCTTGGAATTAGTAGCCTTAGACTACGTCAAGTTAACACCAAGCAGATCCGGCTATATTTACGCCTTGACCATAGTGGACCACTATTCCAGTTTCCTATTCGTGGTGCCAGTGAAGGACTTAACAACAAGAACCGCAGCAAAGTCATTCCAGACGTACTTTTGCAGACCCCATGGTTACCCTGAACAGGTCTTAGCAGATCAAGGTCCAGCCTTTGAAGCAGAAGTGGTCCAAGAATTCTGTAATGTATGGATGTAAGAAGATCCGCACAACACCTTATCATCCTCAAACAAATGGATTATGTGAGAAGATGAACCACATAGTGATTGACCTCTTGAAGACCTTACCAGCATCAGAAACGAACCAGAGAAGTTACCCGACCTAGTAGACTTGTATAACCATGTCCTGGTGAGTTCAACCAATTGCAACCCCAGCTTATCTCATGAGAGCAAGACCAGGTAAGCTGCCAATTGATTTGGATATGAGAATTCTCAAACCAGTTCCAGAAGCGAGTTGGGATACCCAACGCCAGCAAAAGTATCGCCAAGTTCAAGAATGCGCTGAGAAGAGTCTCCAACAAGCTCGAGAAAACCTACAATCAACATGCCCCAGCAACTCAATTGCAATCTGGTGAGCAAGTGCTTAAAAGGAAAAGATGCACCAACAAATTAGATGACCAATGGGAACCAACACCATACACTGCTCTCCCATCAAACTTTGACAATGCAAAAGTGTGTTTACTTAGTAAAGATGAAAGTAGAACCACGTCAGCCGTATCAAGAGATCACTTAAAATTGTGTCCTGAAACCCTGAAGACACCTGAAGCTCCAGTTCCCGTAGTTGAACCCAAGGAAGAACAAGATGTGTTCCATACTGTCTTAAGAGATTTTCCAAAAACCTGGACAAACTACTATGGAACAGTCTTAGTCCCAATGCTCGCATTTCCTCAAGTGGTAGTACCTGAACCAGTACCTGAACCCGTGCAACAAGAAATCGCAAGAAAGGAAGAACTGGAAGAAGCACCTGTAGAACAAGCACAGGAAGAACAGATTCCTGAGCACAGAGAACTTGCCAGTCCTGCTGTCAAATCTATGTCTCACTCAGAATCAAAGATGCCTACAAGGTACACCTCTACTAACAGTATTACGCTTAGTACACCTGGTACACCGGTAGTAGGAAGGTCACAGCGTAGTAACCAAGAAAAAAAATAGGCGTTATGCAGATTACAGTGTAAAGTTGGGTGTAAAATGTACATATGTTTTAGTGTTAAGAAATGTGAATAGAACCCGGTAAACATAGTGTACAGAAGGGTGGAGGAACTGGATTAACCCCCGGAACATTAAGTTAGGGAAAGAAAGTGCCTGGGGTGGTAAGAGTGAAACCAGGCCTCCTAAGCCGAGACACCTGTAGGGAAAATGTTTGTTTATATATATGTGGAACCCGGAAACCAGTAAGCCCAGTACCTACAGAGACTTACCTGTAAGACTTTTGAATATTCTAGCACTATTATTTTTAAAAATGGACCATGACATTCCACTGGACTGGTTGTGGTAGAGACTCCTTGTAAATATTCACCAGCCTCGGTGGAAAAATGACTCATCACTGGAGAAGAGTTTTTGAACTCTTATGAACTAATTTTCACAATCTTATTGGTTTTTGTAATTTTTATATTTTAAGACTCTGTACATATTATTGTTATTCATTCTTTGTGTTTACCTTGTTGAAAAGTTTTCACAGTCCCGTAGTACTGTCTTTCACTAAGGGGAAATGTGGCATCCCTGGGTCAAAGTGCCACAGTGTCGTCACTGACCCTGAGTGGTGGTATCACCAGAGAGCAGCAAAGGGTATTCTCATCAATCAACACACAAACAACATTTACACCTCCAGGCCAGAAGGGGAGACCAAGCCCGGATTCAGGGTGAGCTCCCCTATATATTCTGGTCTGGAAAGGAGCTAGTTAGTACAGTTCTAGAGAGGACTGTGAAGAGTGCAGTTCCTGGGAGGACTGTGAAGAGGACCTGGGTGTAAAAGAGTGGTGCTAAGCTCATCCCAGAGTCGCTAGCTGAGTTCCAGGCCTAAGGCTAGGGTCTGAGGAAAGTATAAGCAAGAATACACCTGGGAGGCTGAGCAACTCTGAGCAACTAATATTTTGAATTCAAGGTTTACTATAATAAAATTGTTTTAACGAAGTGAATAGCATGTAGGCGAAGCATGTATAATCAGAGTTGATATGTGATTATAATTATGTTTATGAATAAATATCCCGTAAAGGGAAAGTAGAAGAGTCTGACTTCTGTAAACAAGGGAAATTTATACACAAAGCCTTATTAGGGGTTTGCGCACAGTCTCAAATATCTCAACTAATTTAAAGAAGCAAGAACACACCTGGGAGCTGAGCAACAACGTGCTCACCCCAGAGAAAAGGCATATAGAACGGACACCGGTGTCCAAGACTGTGCAGGGTCTCATGTATCGGCAGTCAACACCGGAAAAGGGGATTCAAAATTTTCCAGCTACACTGTACCAGAGACACAG